>WOVY01014874.1:0-478622 GCA_013436015.1 Rhipicephalus annulatus | reverse complement strand
ACAACATGGCACAAAAGTTTTTTACTATAGCTTAAGGGGTCAGACTAAAAAAAAGAGAGGCAATGCACTATATAAAAACAATGATGACGAACAAACATAAGCAGCGAGAAAGCACTGCTAGCAATGTACCGAATCAGTGGAGACTAATTAGCGCAGTGGCTTTGCATGAACAACGATAGTGCGACAGGGCTCAAAAGAGCGTTCCCAATAGCACATCAACAACCCTGACGGTATCTCAAGCATGCTAATAAAATAACTAGGACCAAACTCTAACAAAAGATGAAGAGAGGCCGCGAACAATGCAATGAAGAATGGTGAAGTCCTCAATGGGTGGAAACTAAACAGTATGAGCATGATCCATTAAGGAAAGGGGGACAAAGCCGATGTTAACAACTACCATCTCAAACAATGACATCAGTAGTTTACAGGCTGGTGATGCAGAAAGTAAAGCAAAGACTACAGATATGGGTGGAGAATATGGGGGGGCTGGGAGAACTACAATATGGGTTCCATAACGAATGAGGTTAGAGGACAATCTGCTTTCATTTATGCAGTGTATAGAAATAGCGGAAAAAGAACACAAGCGCCTGTTTCAGGCATTTCTAGATATCAAGGGAGCTTACAATAGTTGATGCAATAATACTTGTGGGAAACACTGGAGACACTAGATGTGTAGCATAGAATAAGTCATCTTCTAAATGACATCAATTAGAGTAACAAGGTAGTTATCAAATGGGAAGAACAAGTATCTGAACTTGTAGAAATACAACGCAGGCTTTGACAGGGACGCCCCTTGTCATCTTTGTTATTTATGCTGTATTTATAGGGACTGGAAGCCAAATTAGAGAGGAATCAACTTGGCTTCTGCTAGGCTTTTTTTAAGCAAGGAAAACACATTGAACAGTGATTAACAGCATTGATACATGGAAATAATAGCCGACCACAAAGGAGATCTGCGGGAATCGATAGACATCTGTGGTAATCAGAGAGATAGATTAAAATGAGTTGATCAGGAAAAAATCAGCAATCAAAGTTTTTAGTTATAACAAAGGCTGTGAGCTTAATATACAGGATTTCAAGCTAGGAATTGTAGATAAATAGAAATATGTGGGCCTACGGATAAATAACATGGCTGAATAGCTGAGGGAGCACGAAAGACACGTTATGACTAAGGGTAACAGGAATGCAGCTGTAATGGAAAATAAGGCACCGTGAAACTACAACAGGTATGACTTTGTGAGAGAGATTTGGAAATGTGTCATGGTCTTGGGTTTGACGTTGAGCAATGCGGTCTTATGCATGAAATAAAAATTCAAGCAAGATTGAAAAAGAAACAACGTGACATAGGTACAGTTGCTTTGGGAGGACACAGGAATGCCCCAAAATCAGAAGGTACCAGGCTTACATGTGATGGACATCGTTGAGTGCAGGAAAGCTAGTAGGAAGATAGATTCTGAGAAGCGAAAGAAAAATGGGAGAGGAGCGTAGGGCAAGGAAGTTTTCAGCTACTTGTACATGAAGAATGCTGATACTGAATGGAGGAAGCGAACTTGAAAATTGCCAAGCAAGTATTTATAAAGCAGCAGAATACCAAGTCAAAAGTAAACATCGGTAAAAACAGAAGGTGAAGGAAACAAGAGAGGGACATGTGGAAGATTGGAATGCTTACGAAATCATCGCTCGAGACCTACTAAACTTTTAAGCAGAGATATTTGCAATGGAAAATATCTACTATAATACTTGGGATAGTTCTCTGGTGTTCGAGGCCAGAACGGGAGTATTGCAAACCAAGGCGTACCGAGCTAAATACACGGACTCGGTATGTAGTACGTGTGGAGAGGAGGAGGAAACGGCTAAACATTTGATAATGTTTTGTGAATAACTCCACCCTATAGTAAAAGATAATGGCACGAAATTTTGAAGAAGCATTGGAGTTTAGTCACAGAGAAAGCAAATAGACTTTTAACGGGTAGAAATAACTGGAAGGAGGCTAACTGTTTGGTGGCTACGATCAAGGCGCGAGTGAAATTAATACCTGAAACACATCGTGTTAGTACTTAACTTTATGGCTAGGTGGCGTGACTCACCGGCCGATCTAAAGAGCACTGTCGGATACATCCATTCATCCATCCATCCATCCTTGGCGGAGCGCCCGCGTGTGGAGGCAGTGTGGGAGAGGGTAGCTGCAGTGTTTATCTGATACTTCTCTCGCCGTTCGACCTTACTTTTCCGTCCGCTCGCTCGTACGTATATATCAGTGCAGTGAAGCGCACATCATTCTCGACTGTTCATTGGCTGATGAACATGTAAATAAATGACTACAAGATGAGTCCTCGTTTTGTTGCTACTTACGTCAATATAATTACTACGCCGTGTACTTTTAGCGCAAGAATTGTATTGGCATTTCCTTACAATTGCCTTCGGGGAGGTAGGGGGCAAATTTTTTGTTGTTGATGTTGTTATATACATGGATGTCAGATTGATCACGGCACCAAGAAAGCCTAGGTAGTCCATACGAAGGATTACGTCTCTCGAGCAACGTTGTAGGACTATGAAAATCGCTGAGAAATTCCGGTATTTATCGATGACTCCCTCTGTGCACCTTCCATCGAGCGTTACTTTGTTAGAACCAACTGTTCAAATTCTTGCACGTGGTCTTGACGTTCTTCAACTTCACAGTAAATGATTCTTTGATGACAGAATAGACGGCTCCAATGTCGACGAGAAATGTGCCGCTGTGGAAATCGATGAGATGCGAAGTGCGTCGTCTGGTGTTGTGGGCGGGTCGCAGCGTCGAATCATGGCGATGTCGGCTTGCTGCACGGCTTCGACATTGGGTTGTGAGGTATTTTTCTGGCCACAAAGTTTTGACCTGTACCTGGGCTGGGATTGCAGCAGGTTCTTACGGTTTCATTGTTATGTTGTCGTCATTGGCGGAGAATCTTCGGCAGTTCGTCGTACACCAACCGCACCTACATCGGTTGCTGTTCTAAGTTTTTTCGAGTAATGGCGGCTCCGAACTGGGCTGCCTTCGATGCAATGACGCGTAGCGGCTTGGCGACGGCGCAATGGTTAGAACGTCGGTGTGTCAACCGCACTCCTGCCAGGTAGTCTGCGATGTCGTGCGGTCGTTCACCCCGCTTTGGGCAAGGCGTGTTGACGTCGAATCCCCGTGGACCTATCTGTCGGTACTGGCAGCGGAAATAGGTACGGCCGGATTCCCCGCCATAGTAGCACAGCGGGAGGTTGTCATGTGTACGCCAGCTGTCTGCTGTTGGGGCGTAGTGGTTTTCGCCAGATGGGTGGTATGGCGTCGATGGTGGTGACGGTGGTGTCTGGTGGGGCAATGAGGTGGTCCGGCATCTTGGCGTGGGCAGTCAGGAACAATTCAGCATCGGGCTGCAGCAGCGTAGTCGTATTATGTGGCTGAAGCTGTCGCGGCTCAGAAGTACCAAGTTACTGCTTAACTTCGTCTCGAGCGATCTCAGCTATCGAGGTAACTTGGGACTACGTGGTCGGTCACAATTTTTGCGGCTCTTCCCGCGTGATAGCTCGGATTGTTACGCGTAGGTCGTTGGAAGCCAGGGCGCGAAGAGCTGCGCTGTCTTGCATCGATCTTCTGTTGTATTGGCAGATACACACTTCCCGCGTCTTCATTGATTTTGGATCCGAGAAAATGTATTGTGCTGTCTTGGGAGGGTTCCGTACCAGACCAGCGAAGAGCTCTTGCACCTTTCGCATGGGAAGCGGACTTTATGCACTTCGGTCATTTTATGGTTTGCAAGATAGAACATACAGATCACCTATTCCCAAATATTGTGACGTTTTCGTTCGGGAGCTAAGTCCGTGTGTCGGGCAAAGTGGTATCTTTTCCGTTTTGGACGACACCTGTAAACGTGGCGAGAAAGTTTGTCCAGAAAAATGTTCTATGTTGCCATGGTGGACTCTCTGTTCTCAAGCGAGATCCTTGCCCCACCCTTAGGTAGAAGTACACATTACGTGGCCTCTCCTCAGAGCGCCAGTTGTTAGGTGCATAGACTCTTTCGAACGTTTAAAAAAAAGGTTTTGGGTTCTTGATCTGGCGATTCATACATGGTCGGCGGCTCTCTGGGCGGCAGAATCAAGAAGGAGGGCTGTGGTACAATGACTGTCATAGTTTCATTTAGGACATGGTCTAATCTTCTGAGTCTTGTCAAGTAGAAGTTCATGCTCCGGTCGTAAACCTTGCCTATATTGAACTCGTTGGTAGTGCTAGGTGTCGATGACGTTTCCGCAATGGGGGCTGCTTTATTATCTTGAGGGGGGTGTCAGGTACATGAACGAAGAGCACCTTCACCAGGTGTCACGTGACAGTGACAAGTATGAAGACAGCAGTAGGCTTGATGAAGGCGAAACACTTTGCTTCGCCGAACTTGTAGTCGGGAAACTGAAAGTCGAGTCACGGCAAGCAACGCACTCTGTACACTGTTATCAGCGCATAGTGCGTCGGCCGTCAATGGCTTGACAAGTAATGATGGGTGTCGTCATTTTTATATGCACGTTTGAATTTTCCTGCCGTATCACTGGTCGTCAGGAAAGCTATGAATAAGGTCGAATATTCACGTCAAGCGTGCAGTCACAACAAAACTATCTATTACAATCATGATGTATCTCGAACAGTGAATGGTCTGTTTGCGCTAAGCATTTGTGACAGTCATTTTGGGCACAAAATAACCACAAGTAAGAAAGTTAGGAAGTGCGTTTGGCAATATGTGCAGTTGTGCAAAGAAGGTATCAGCGCAAACATAACATTATACAAGGGAAGTATGGCATTAGCCATAATGAGTTTGATGGTTTTGTTCTTTGTGCCACAAAAGTAGTGTATTGATAAAAGCAGCGTACTGAAAGTCATGTACCATATGTTGTGTTATGCTCCTTACGTCGGTGTGATTGGGAGAGAGAGGAAACAACGACGGCGATAAAGCGTGTTGCCAGGCACGTGTTATTTTGAGCCAACTGTGTGCGTGTGGTCAGCCAATCAGCTGATGCCCTGTGGTGGCTAATAGTGATGGCGTGCCACAGTTGGGGCACGTGGGAGGATTACGTGGGGTGAAGCTTGGTAGCTGAAGACGAGCCGAAGCAATGGCAGACGGCGGACCGTGGGTCAAAGCGATGGATGCTGGCAATCCAGGTTTCAGACAAAGAACGCGGCTGTCCGTGCTACTGCCGTCATAATACCAGCTGTGGTGGCACTACCGGCACTAGTGTTGCATCTCGGGGCGTGGCCTGGGCTGCTGCTCTGTTCTTTGCCGAGGGCATCATGGATCTCGCCCAGCGTCCTCCGCAGTCAGCGAACGTCACTGTGACGGACGTGACTTGGCCAATGGTCCCGGTGGCGCCGAGCATTGCGTCTCGAGAAAAGCTGTTCGCTGGATGGACTGGCCATTCCTGCATGGAGCATCACATCACGTCTCCGATGCGGGTTGCCTGCTCCTTAGTGAAACCCACGCCACAAAGCGTCATCGTAACCACAGAGTCGCACTTCGACACGTGAGCCGTTCGATCGTGCCATTTCGCCCACCACTTGTCCTGCACCTCAGCTTCCGTCGTACCGACCATCTTGCCATCAGGTGTTTAAACGTTCTTTATTGAACATTCATCAGTTAATTCCTAATGAAGCTCAGTTTCTTTCTGTGTGCGTTGTAGCTTTTTCACTTCAGTGTTTAGTCTAATCGTTCATGTGACTTCTTGTAAACGTCGTGTGTATTTTACCCTGCCGTCTCTCAGAGTCCAATTTGTCCTCGCACGGCACGTACAGCAAGCGTTGACAAACGCAGCCTATCATATTTACATTACAATCAACCAACCGGGATGGTGCGTTAACACTAGGCTAAGAAAGCACAAACACAGCGTTAAAAAATGAACATGCTCACTTTGATGCCAACTGTAGCATTCGCAAATGCTCATTTATCTTGAGTTTTTCGCTGTAATTCTACTGTTTGTTTTTTAGGGACGAAGCTCCTTAATGTGTGGGTCTGTCCATCTCTTGCGTATGTATGTAGTAGTACGTAGCCACTGGTGGCACATACCAGCTCTATAGCGGCTATGTCCGCAGTGATTGCGAGATAGGAGATGGCGGCACTGCAGTGTTCACTAAATTGGCGACCGGAAGGATGGACAGACAGACTAGCAGACGGACGGACGGATGAATAGACGCGTGAACGTACGACCGACGGACGCACAAACAGACAGACATATAGATGAACAGACATACGGACGGTCGCACGTACAGAAGGACGGACGCATGGATGGATGCACGGATGGTCGCGTGGACGGATAGAGGCAAGAAACGAACGGACGGCCGGAAGCATGGACGGGCTGAAGGACGCTTCGCCCCACTCATTATCATTCACTCCGTGCATATGCTGTGTTTTTTTCGCGCTGGAGATGGAGGCATATATATATATGTATATATATATATATATATATATATATATATATATTATATATATATATATATATATATATATATGCGGTAGTTACATGTGAAGTGTTTTAGCACCACTGTGTTCTCTTTTGTCTCTGAGAAATTAGCGAGGCACTAAAAAGGGGCTGAAACTGACAACTTTACACGCACTGCTGCAGTAACCTCTAGATAGAAATTGAGATGTTAAACAGATGTGAAAATATGTCGCGTCTTCTCCATGGAAAAATCCAAAATTTACAGTGTTTTTTGCGATACCTAGAATGAGCTTCATATATTTGACAGCACTGTGAAATTTTTGGGAGCCTGCTCGAACACAGCCAGGTATTTGCATTTTCACGTTCTTTATTCATCACGCAAGAAACCATTGACACTTATGGCTCCTCCTTCACCTTTTATTGGTGTTTACTCCGTTTCTGTAGTGGTGGCGCCGATCTGCAGATACAATCCCCGTTCACGCATCTCGCCCTGACTGACCAATGATAGGCATCTTTTTCAGTCCACCTTAGCTCTTTCTTGCACGATTCTAGGCACTGCGCGTAGAAGCACCCTGAAAGAAAAAAATTATGAAAGCTTGTACTACCATCTTCATTGTATGCATGAACAAAAATGCGCTCTTATGCGGGAACTCGTGTTTGTGTTTTTACTGTGTTTGTTCAGGGAGTGGGGGGGGGGGAGAGTAACGGAAGAAGGCCGGTATTCCAGGGGCAGAGGGTGCCACCTTGGCACCACTCCAGCTAAAGTATAACTAGTTACACGCAGTTTATGGCACGCGCCAAGCAGTGTTGTCTTGAAGCTCAATATAAAATGTTGTCTTGATGTAGTCGAAAAAACAACGTCCTCCCGTATAACCTGCACCACCTAACTTCATCAAAATTGCGAATGATTCACAAGTTCATGTTTGAGGCGAAAAAACAACGTGCTCAATAAAGCCCGCAGTTCCTCTTTTGCAGACAAGTTACCCTGCTTTACGCTGCAGTCATGCCTAGAATTCTACGAAAATCAACTCAGCAAAGCTGTCAACTTCAAGAAGACTCGCCAGCGTTCTTAAAGAAGACTCCACTGTCTACCTCATGCCATATGGATTTGATTCTGCTGCTGCGTGATCATGCGTGTCATGTATGTTTGTAAGCACCCTCTACATGCAGTTAAAAAAAAGCAAGGCAAGACAAACCTGGGGTGCGTTATGTCTCATGGCAGTGTGTAATGTGCAGCTTCATTCTGATTCGTCGTACCATTATCGTACAATACCCGTACGACCACTGAACAGCATAACAACGCGTATGTCATGTATTGCATATTTTTCTAATTGGATTCACACAGCTTTTGCTGAACGTTTTTTTCCACGTTAGTGAGGGTATATGCACATCCTGGCACAATTCTGTATTCTTTGTTAATAAGTCATTACATCCGTTCTGTCGCCACCTTGTCTAATATTAGGACCATTTATAACACTCTTCTTTGTTTTTCCTGTGGTGTTTTTTACATGACTATAAGTCAATGAAAAGGCTTGTTTTGTTTTCTACTGCAGACTTTTCCGCCGTCTCTGCTTCAGGTCAGAACAACCAACCGGCTTTCATACTCCTTTGATGACATTTGCAACGACGATAAACTTGTGATGGCTGTAACCTTAATTTCCACAAAATTGAGGGAACAGAAAAAAGAAACAGCAAGGGTCGTTTACTGATAGCCTTTGTTCTTTAGGTGTTATTCACCGCAGTTATTCATAGAAGTAGGTAGCGTAAGCTCACAGACATACAGTTTTTGAAAGCCAGGTGTGTTTTTTACTAATAAACAGGAAAACTACTGGTTTGTCTCTTCGCTAAGCTGTTGTTGCCATACTCTCTGCTATCGTAAAAAATGTCACCATGTCCTGCACTTTTATAAGTGTTGTGTGTGAGGGAATTGGCTCTTGGAGCAATTATGATTGCTCAATAAGCAATAAGTAAGGAGATCCACAATAAGCAACAAGATGTTCCGACGTTGTCTGACCGCAGTGAATTTACGCCTTGGAATCGGCATTACTGCTTGCACAGAACTTCAACCCTTTGCATGCTTTTCGGCAGTGTTCTGGTGGCTTTTAAGCATCTGTACATGTCTACAAATCACAATTCACAAAGGCTTGTACCGTAAATCTACTGTCAATGCGAAAAGTTTCTAGAAGAGTTCCACATTGTGTCCCCGCCTTCTGTGAAAAGGCATAAGCAATAAATGGGTAGAATACAACGATCATTATGCCTTTTTCAAAAATCTAGAATAAATGTACCACAACTATTAATTCTTAGATGCGTTCAAGAAAAGGCGTAAACACATTATCACTTACAATTATTTTCGCATAAGTCATCATGAGGGAAACATTGCTACCCATAGTGGTGATAAATGCTGGAATTCTAAATCCCAATATCCTTACGAGGGATTTCGTAGCGGAGAACTTCAGAAATTTTGTCTATCTGAGCCATTATGCAGGATCAGCCGAGTTTCGCTGAACTCGCGAATTCCCATGTGGTCGAGACAGAGCCTTATGAATGAGCGAACACTACGGAAAAGTCAAATTCACTCTTTAGCACGCTACGTTTATTTAGTTACGATGAAAAGGATCACCTAGTCGAGCACATTGACTAAGTTCGGTGGTGTTTTCAAACCAGAGGCATTTTCTTTCATTTGTTTTTCGTTCCACTTAGTGCACAAGTGCACCCATGCAATAAAAGGGTCAGAAACTTTTTGTGGTGATATTTTTAGAGGCATGGGGTGTTTATGTATACTTTGAAGCTTTGAATGCTTGCACAGAATATGTTTTAAAATAATCAGCATGGTGGCTTCTGAGATTAGCACCGGCCGACCTTCTTAAAACATCACGACCGCAGCTAAATCGGAGGCCACGTGTTTGTCATAATGCTCAGCCGGCACATTCAGCACGCTGCTCAGCCAGTGTGCCTCGTCTTTGTTGCCATGGCCCGATAGCACCTGAGCACGTGCGGCTGGCTCATTAGCCATTAAGGGCGAAGCTCCTGAAGCCGGGGGTCTGTCCCTTCTAGCTCGTGGTACTTGACGCTTAGTTCGATGACCCACTCAGCAGGGGCGGACGGAAAGAGGGACAGATGATTCACGGTTTACGAATAAAACCCTCCGAAGCTTCGCTCCTTTGCTCATCATTCATTCCGTGGATATGGTTTGGTTTTTTTGGCTTGGTGGTATGCTTGGCTAGGTAGGCTATGCTACCTGCTACATGCTATGACTAAGCTAATTACGCCAAGTCATAGTAAGGCTGAGACAATTACGCTACATCCTAAGAAGACCGTGCTAATGAAGCCACGTAAAGGTAGACCCGGGCTTACTTAGGCATGCTCGTGGATGAGCTGACTAAACTATGCTAATTAACGCGGCGTTCACCAAGAGCATAATAAGTAAAACCCTAATAATTAACGCTTATTAATCTGGTGGTAATTAGTGCCGTCCTAATCAGTATTACGTTCAATAGCTCCATACTGATGATGGCATTGCTAATTGCGATCGTGAGGATTGCCTAATAATTGAAGCATAACAATGAAGACAAGACAGCTGACTTTAACTGTCGTTAAGCATCAGCCTAATAATACAATAAAATTAGGGTAGTGCTGATACAGTCCTCACTTCGTAGTCGTCCACGCACATGAGTTGTAGACTATTAGGTTCTTTAGCTTTTTAAGCACAGGACATACTTAAAAACCTACAATATCCTGTATTGTTCACAAGATCCTCTGTTGTTCCAGCCTTGCACAAGTAGTGTAGGATCACCAAAATATTTTATCAGCAAAGAAGCTGGCGCGTAGCGTTCACTGCATAAAAATGTTTGACAGTCACACAGGCACCATCACAGTCCCGAGCTGAACTCGGGCCTTCTCAAAATCAACGAGTTTATATCCGAGTTCACGCATCAATCAGTTTGATTGAAAGACGGCCGCGGCGAAGATCCGGTACGCCCACCACGTTTACTCTTGCCGAGAAGCGCTACTCACGTCGAGCAGCATGATTAATTTATCAGCTTTATTGCGCATACTAGGCACACACGTACGCAGAAGTGAAAATGATATCACCACGTGGCTACGATGTCTCGCATTCAATTTCACCACGCTCACGACGTATTCAATCCCAGTGGCGTTGCTGCCATAATGCGAGTGCTCCTAGTGACTACCTGGCCGTATATTCATCTGCAATATTTCATTGAAGTGAAATAAACAGCACGAGAGTGCTGCGTGTGCACCCTTGCTGTCTTCGAAAGTGAAATTTACATGCTATGGGTGGAACGAAAGAATATCTACGAAAGAAGACAGACGCCCACGAACACTCCAGTCGGGGGAACGTGTTGAGTTGGCAAAAAGATAGCGCGACAATCACGCTCACTTTGCTGCGCTGTTAAAATATTGACAACCGCCGAAAATGTCCCACATGCATTTCCATAGCCGCGCGCATTCCTGCAGCCATTTTTATCAACGCTGCTATCAAGTGCTCCTCACTGCCTTCTTGCCATGGCTGCCGCAGAGCCAGCTCGGAGCCCACTCGTCTGCCCGAGAAGCTCGGGCAATCTTGCATAGCACCCTTGGTATTTTTAGCGTGCCACTATATCTAGGTAAATGGGTCTCTCACATTTGTCTGCCTTGAATTTCGGCGACCACAGCCGTGTTTTCATCCTGCGACTTTTGTGTCAGCATTTGAGCGCCGGCCCCACCATGGTGGGCATTCTTATTGATATTGTCATCACCAAAAGTAAGAAACACAACACCATGCTGCGGCTTGGCATATGAAATGGTGGCTGATAAAAAATCTCAGCAGTTCAGTTCAACCTGAAAGCTGTAAAAGTGCGGTGTTGGGACGTGCTTACCGTTCGGCAACGATGGCGTTCAAAACGTGCACCCTGCTGGGCAGCTCCGAAGTGACAGGTACAACGACACATTTACTTCTTCACTTTTTTAACCCCCCCCCCCCCTCTTGGCAAAAAAGAAAACCTCGATTTATGGCGCTGTGGCACCTTCTACCATCCTCCGTTACTTCACCCTAACCGCTTCTCAACTCCTTGCTATACTGCACTATAAAAGGCTATGCTGATGTGTCCTCCTCCTCTTGACTCTCCTCCTGACCATTTCTTCTCTTTTCCACCCCTCAATAGCTTTACTATACTACATACGGGTATAAAATGCTTTACTCTTCCTCTTCTCTATCCTCTCTTCCCCTCGCACCATTCCTCCTCATTCTCACCTATATTTACCAGCCGTTGCTAACTACACGTGATTATGGTCGGTTATTCTATGCTTTATCTTTCTCCTTCATCTTGAAATAGATATTTTCCGTAGTAGCAGTGACTGTGGGTCAGCTTTTTTCTGGATCGCAAATCATTTTCTTTTGTTTTTGCAATGTATGAGTGTTGTTTTCAAGGCAAATATCTCTTACAAGAAACAGGACTGTAGCGTTTTTTAAAGCATGCGGCATAAAGAGGAAGGTTGGCTTAGAATACATATAACATACATACACTGTTACATATACACTGTTACGACGTTACTCAGATTTTTCAAAAACAAAAAAATAGAAGCAGTAGAAGAACAAACAGGACAACTCAGTTGACATGCTTGCTGCGTACTTACTATTTTTCCAGTCGCAGTGGCAATCTGCTCTCTGGCATATCGCATTCAGGCCAAACTTACCCGTGTCTTTTCTTTTTCTGCACTCACGGATGCACCTCCTGAGAGTGCACGCTGTCAAGGATTTGGTGAAAGAGACAGAATTCACATTTTGATTTTTTTGTGCAACATATATATAGTTCCAAGGAACATCGTCTGTTTCAAGCACAACTTCTGCTTGTTCAAAGGCGACACTCGCGCTAAAGCCAACTTTCTGACTTTACAATCAAGACCTCAGATAAATGTACGCAGCGTTGTTCAAAACTCATAAAAGAGAAACCCATGCATACTAAGAAAGCGCAGGTAACGGCATATTTATAGCACGTAATTCCAATATTATTCAGGTATATAAAATAACAAGTATCTCTAACGGCATGAATTGCACATACGAAGACATTAATATGTGAGTGTGCCGGAGATAATAATGCAGGTGGCCGCAGTAGGAACAGCAAAGACAGAATGCCGATAGCGCGACACCTCAAGAAAGATTGCGAAAATTTATATAATTTGACGGCTGGCGATAACGGAAGCTTAAGGCAAATCTCGTACTTGCAAACAAATTATGTCTCATAGACCTATCCATGAGTGACACGTCGTAAAAATTGTGCGAAGACATGCGTGCACATAGCACGATTGTATGGTATGATACGATTACTGTGATTTCCTTGCTCCTTTTTCTAATAAATTTATGGGAATTTCTTGAAGCCTGATATCTAATAATGTGCGCCTTTCCTTGGCCTCTTAGGCTCCAACTGGAGGCAGCGTGATGAGGCCCCAAAAGAAAAGTTGAGAAACTTGATATTTGGTACACTTGTGCGTTCACGGAGAGCGATTTTTTATATTCTTGCAATGCTAAGCGGGAATACTGAAGGGATGAGGTTCTTCAGGTGAAGCGTAGCGTGTTACCAACAACAAAAAGGTGCAGTCACAGCGCAGATTACATACTATGGCCATTTTTAGCAGAGCCTGTGTGCACGTCACCAACACTCTAAACAAGAAAAATAAAACGTTGGGACTTGCTGTTACTTAACTGACAAATTGAATAGAGCACTAAAGACAGAAATCACGGTTTCACCAGAAGCACAAAACTTTCGTTGGTAGCATCACCAACATCGACGGGGTCACACGGTGAAGGAAGCTTGGTGATTGATATGTGGGGTTTAACGCCCCAAAACTACCATATGATTATGAGAGACGCCGTATTGGAGGGCTCCGAAAATTTCGACCACTTGAGGTTCTTTAACGTGCACCCAAATCTGAGCACATAAGCCTACATCATTTCCGCCTCCATCGGAAGTGCATCCACCGCAGTTAGGATTCAATCCCGTGACCTGCGGCTTAGCAGCCGACTACCTTAGCCACTGGACCTCCACGGTGGGGCACGGTGAAGGAAGAAGGGGTTGGGTGTGATCTCGTGCGGCGTGGCATCAAGGCGACTGTGAGGGGTGCAGAAAATAAAGAAAACGTTAGTGGTGTTTTGCCTTCGGCGCTATTGGAGAAGGTGTCGACCCATTTCATATGTGTTCTCTGCGAATTGATGACACGGCCCTGATAGACAATACGGCTATAATTCCGAGACGTAATAGCCAAGACATCTATTGCCGCACCAGTTTTTGCGAATACTGTTTGGTCTCCAGAAGGCCGCTCAGTCATTTCAACGTTTCATTGACGCAGTCACGCGTAATCTACCCTCCATCTTCGTCTACCTCGACGACTTCTGGGTGGCCAGTAATTGTAGAAGAGCATTTATTAGAGCTTTGCTGTTTGCTACAACGACTATCTGACAACAGCATTGTCATCGACGTCTCGATAAACGAGTATGTTTTCTTTTAATTGGTCTCTCGGGGACATCACTTTGACGTTAGTGGCATCCACCCACTTCTATTTAAAATCTGAGCAGTCCAGAGCTTCACTAGCCCTATAATAATTACGAAGTTGCGGCGATTCCTCGGCATGGTTAACATTTACCGCCAATTTTCAAGAACTGTGTAAATGTAGTGGTGCCTCTGGACCATCTGCTTACCCGCAAAAACACGACGTACTTGCTCCCTTAAGAAAGCACTGCCGAAAACGCGTTCACCAAGATCAAGTGTTCGTTGCCAACGTTGTCTTTTTGCCCATATCATATGCCACGGTTCTTTTAGCCCTCATGATTGACGCGTCTAGCACACCCGTGGGAGCGGTTCTCCAGCAGCGTGTTGAAGACTCATCGCATCCCCTAGCGTTCTTTTGCAGGAAAATCAGCCAGACAAAAGCTCGATACAGCACCTTCTGTC
Organism: Rhipicephalus annulatus; assembly: GCA_013436015.1. Classification (NCBI taxonomy): domain Eukaryota; kingdom Metazoa; phylum Arthropoda; class Arachnida; order Ixodida; family Ixodidae; genus Rhipicephalus; species Rhipicephalus annulatus. Next base: position 464,232 of record WOVY01014874.1, on the reverse strand, counting down.
AAGAGTTATACAGTTTGGTATTCACCTGGCTATCCGACACTTTCGCCTTGTCGAATATTGGTCATTCACGATTCTCACGGACCACAACCCGTTGACGTATGCGCTTTGCAGAGAGTCGATGATGCATACGCCACGAGCAATGTGCCATCTCTGTTTATGTTGGAATTTCCCACTGATATCCGACACGTCAGCGGCAATTAGAAAATACTTGCTGACACTCTCAGCTGGGTGTACGCCGTGATATCACAGGCAAATCCTGCGTGACTCGACGTGCAGACGCTCACAGCACACCAAGCTGTCTGCAAACCTTCTACTGGCACAGCCACACCCTTCATACTTAGACGCTGCGCAAGCATCTCTATCATTTGTTGCACCAGCTCGCGTACCTTGTCATTCGTGCCTTGCAACGCCTTGTTTCATCACACTATGTATGACCCCCCGATGTACGCTGATGCGCGCGATTTGGTACGTGCACGCACACTCGGTAAACGTGCCAAAATCCACAGGTACCCTATTCTTCGAACACAGTAGTTTATGCAGCCTGAAGATTGTTTCGATCTTCCCATGTTGACATAGTCGGACCACAACCACCGTGTGATGGATTTCGCTACCTGCTCACAACTGTCATGAGAATTACGCGTTGGCCAGAAGCCACTCCACTTCCAGACAGCTCTGGTGCAACGGTCATGGTAGAATGCGTCAAAACATGACTTGCGTGTTTCAGATGCCCAACCAAGGTAGTGACTGACAGAGGATAGCAACTTGAGTATGCCCTCTTCCACGAGCTCCAGGGTTTGCTTGGCACGCATCGCCTTCTCACCACCACCTAGCATCCCCAGACTAATGACCTCATGGAACGCTTCCATCGAAAACACAAGGCACCACTGATTGCCCATGGCCCGCCATCGCAATGTCTTCAACACCTGTCACTGGTATTTCTGGGTATCCGGTGCGCCTTGAAATAGGACGTCGGGTGCTCGAGCGTACAGCTCATCTTCGGTACTCCGCTCCACTTTCCTAGTGACTACTCCTCAGAGCCGCCGTCGGCAGCGCTGTCTACTCACGAGTATGTCCACATTCTTCGAGAGTTCTTCCGAGATCCCAAACTCTGTCTGACCCGTCATTTACGAGAACCCCACACCATGCATTTTTACATGCGACTTGACCACTGTACCCGTGTTTTCGTGTGCTTTGCACCCATTCGACTTGATTTCCGTCCACATCACCTCAGGCCTTTCCTGTACTGCAGAAACAAGTGTAGACATATTTCGTGAATGCTCACGGGAAACTGCACATCATCGCATTGGAGTGCCTGAAACCAGACTACTGTGAGATGGCTCCAACAGTAACATGACGAAATCAATTATACATGTCGACGTTCCCGTGAGTGCGAGCACTGCTTACGTCCTCATGGTTTCCTGCCAGTGCTTATCTCGTACGCAGACCACGCTGCTCTATTCGCAACTTTCAACTACGGTGGCGCCGCCACATGGCGAGCTGTGAAAGCCGTGTTGCGGTGATGGAACGAAAACTTGTTTGGCGACAACGTGCCAGAAGTGCCTCGTCGTCGTTGTGTCCCGCAACTTCTTGTGCGTGCGGGAACTGAAGTGCGATATATTTTGTTAGCGAAAAGTTGCAGAACCTTTCAGCTTAATATTGGGTGAATAATACAAAATACATTCTTTCTGGGGTGGGCTTCAAGGCTCAAACTGCACCGTGAAAGGTGTCATTAGCGTGTTTGATTTTATTTTCGCCTGAAGACGAAAAAAAACAATGAGTTATCAAGCTATACATGTGAAACTTCTATCTTACTGTGGTTTTCAGCGAGCATTTGAAATCGGATGACTTTTGGGATGGAACAAAGTTCGGATTTTATTTACCAAAAACACGACCTGATAAGACACGCTGTAGCGGGAACCTCGGCATTTATTTTCGCCACTTGGGGTTTCTTAAAGTGCTCCTAATTTAAGCCCATGGACGTTCTTTTCTATTTAGCCCTATCGAAATACCGCTGCCATGGCCGGAAATCGAGCCCAACGAACTCAACCTACAGTTTTGATGGCACTCAAATACAATTTCGATGGTACTCTTAGGCACTCAAGTGCAGACCCGCAAGTGGCGGGTTTGAATCCCGGTCGTGGCGGCCACATTTTCGACGGAGGTGGAAATGCTTGAGGCTCATGTTATGCGCTTATATTTCGGTGCATGTTAAAGAATCGCAGGTGGTCTAAATTTCTGGATGCCTCCACTACGGCGTATTTTATAATCATATGTAGGTTCTGGGACGTTCAGCCACAACTAATGATATCATAAATCCTAAACTAACAGTCATGCTTTTGGGGGTCTAAAATAACACAGTTAATACTAATATGCTTTCGCGTGCGAAAATCACTCTTAACACAGCTTGCCGCAACTGAGACATGCGAGCAGCGGCTGGGCAGACACCGCTGCCGTCCGTGATCGAGCAGAAGCCTGTCTGGAGCGCTCAAATTTCAGCAACGTGACATATATTTCTAGTCTTATGCCTGCGTAGAGATACACTAGCAGTTTTCTCCACAACATTAATATAAAGATCGACGCAAAGTAAGTCGGTTGGGCGAGATGGCCTGCGGTGTCGCATGTTTACCTGAAAATGCCCAAGCATCGTGGTTCCCGATCTCGCTCGTAGCTTGTAAGCCGGCGTTGTTTTGAATTAGGGACATACTGTAGCACAAGTTTAACGGGTTAAGGATATGTTTGTGTAATGAAACAATTGTAACCAATCTTCACTGGCAATAAACCAGCATCCTTGGTCATAATGATAACAGTGGTAAAGAAATGACCGGCAGCACAAGCGGCCCTCGTCACCTGTCTCCCGTGTTGTTTACCCTTGACGATATACGGCCACGCCATCGCTGGACCGAGTGAATGACAAAAATCTGCCGAGCTTAACGCACGCGATCCGGCAATGAAGTGCGACAGAACGTCACCAACTCTGCTGCTATATATGCACGAGCGCGTCGGACGTCGAATCCGTAAAAAGATCATACCTCGTGTCCCACACTTCATGCACTCTAGCATGAGCTGCGTCCTTCGCCGGAATATAAATGCAACGGAAAATTATCCTAGCTGAAAGCGGCGGCAACCATGCAGTGAGAAAACCTGTGACGAAGGCGCCGCGCAGGCAGTGGATCACCCCATCGACAGCTCTTTTGCTTTTCTTGTGGCGCCCTCTATATAGTCCCTGAAAGTTACGAATAGGGAGAGGAGCTATGTAGCATTACCGAAAACGATGGTTGGTGGTTTGCTTGGCCCTTAGGGGCCTAGCGCATTCCACCACGAGGGATCGATCAAGTATGGTATCTTAAAAATCAAACTGTTTCACAAGCCGAATGCGCATCGCAAGGTGAAAGAAGAGGTCGGGCGTGATTTCTTACGGTGCGAAACAAGGCTGTTGTGAGGGGCGTAGAAAATATAAAAAAAAACGCTGGTGGCGTTTTCACTTCACTGCTAAAAGATGGGTCGAGTTCTTTAATATGTGCTCTCAGTTTGCTATTCTCCCTCTCCGCCTTTCCCTCCTACTCACTGTGATTTCTCTTTTTACCCCTTGCAGAATCATAAGCTACATGTCTGTGCAATGTATGACATAGCACGTGTTTTTATGCTCTTATGTGTTGTCCTCATCACACAGTTTTAACTTGTCTGCTGAACTTGTGAACCAACTTGCAACTAATAAGCGCAACAACGCACCGCTTCCTTCTTGTGGGTGCTTCTAAGTTCTGGTGGGTTGTCTTTTTTGAGCTCCTAATAGTTATATCCTGAAAAGCGCTGCGCCAACTAGAACTCGGCTTTGACATTTCCGCTGTTGAGTGCTACAGTGAAGGAATACTGCTACTGAAAGAGAGAAGCGGTTTTCGTGCAGTCTTGTCTCAGTGGGAAGTGGTGAGAGCACACTATGTAGAAGGTCATACGGGTCGTTTACTTATGTTTGCCAGATAGAGCACCGTCGGAACTCGGGACCATGTTCGAAAGGTCGTTGCTCACACTTGCTGCTTCAGTGACTCAGCAACTTTGTTTTGGTGTGCATGCTTCTTAGCCCGAATAAATAAGGATGGGGGATTTCGTCTTAGCTTGAGCCACGCTCGTTGACCCCGCCCACGCACTTTCACGAGTAGGTGGAACATACAGTGCGTGATGCGAAGTCATCAACTACTGTTTTAACCAACATGGGGCCCACCACAACAACAAAGGCAAAAAACCGTAGACCGTGTGTATATAGATGCTATCGCAGTAGGACTATGGTTCTTTAGAATTTTCGCGAAAATAAAAATGATGTACTGGTGCTCTTGTTTTGACCGGTACTTTATACATATAAGCTTGGTATTCAAAAGTGGAAAGTACATTTATTTTCAAGGAAGTTATACAAGGCAATTAGTCCAATAGGGCAGCTTAATACAATATGATCCAACTCAACTTTATAAGCAAACTTTATAAGTTCGCTTATGAAGAAAAATTTACGACAGCCACATTGTCGTCAAACATTTGTTAGGCAGCACCGTGGATTCCGGGTTGCAAGCAAAATTCAACCATTAGACTTTAATGCCATCGAAAACACGGGAAGGGGAAGTTTTACGAATGACTTCCTCGTTTCCAAATATCGTTTACTTGCGCGATGTGCCTTTAGTTACCCGGATTTTAGCTATTCGTTTCTGCAAAGGTAAGCGGACACATTCCTGGGGAAAGGATGCAATGCGATCACCCGTTTTCAAGAAATAAATATACGAATGGTGCTGCTGTTCTCCCTCCCTCCCTCTCTCTCTCTCTCTCTCTCTCTATATATATATATATATATATATATATATATATATATATATGTGACGCTACGATGACTGGGTGACATGGCGTGGCTCATACCCCATGTTTATTCCGTTCTGCACTTCTTCCTTCTCGGCTTCTACCAATGATCGCCTCATACGTCACACGATTCCCCCTCCCCCTGAAAGAATGCATGCATTACGAACAAGAAAAAGTAAAGAAGAAGAGGTTGAAAAGTCACAAATGTCAAAATTCAGAATTGGTTCTATGATTCAGAGGAGTTCCGTACACTTTCAAAGACTTCAGGAGCGAGTGTAGCAGTCCGGTTAACACAGGAGTTCGGGTGGGCGAGCTTGACTGTGGCGTTCTGGAAAAGATAACCACGTCTTGCACAACTGCACTGACCAAGACACGGCCTCAGCAGCTGCGAAGAACGAACGGGGTTGAACGTCCTTGTGGCCTTTGAAAGTCAGACGTCGTATGCGCCGAATTTTCTGTCGTGGGTGCTGTATTTTGTGTCGTGGCTGAGATAGAAGCATTGCTTCCGGCTGGCGTTTGCGAGAACCGAAGTTGATGATACAATTTCTGCGTTCCTGCATTTTGCAAATGGTAGCGTTCAGTCTGTTTCGGGGTTTTCTGTGGTGATACCTCCGTCAGTAGGATTGTACATGATGCCTTGATATCTGGTACAGAAGACTTCCTTGACGTTTTCTTCTACGAATATGGCTCAGATGTTGACTTGGTCTTTCCTTTAGTTGGTGCCGTTCCTGGCGACCATCCTTAAGCCACAAATCTGCTTGTGATCTTATTTTAGTTCGTCGTAGTGCTTGACGTAACTGCCGTACTTTGCGAAGTTCTTTGAGTTCTTGATGGCACTGCTGATGTTGCGGAATCTGTCGACGTGGTACTCCTTTAGTAACACGAGCCTGCTTTTCTTTGATAGTTGGTGTGACCAATAAATAGTTGGTAGTCGTTGGGTTGTCGTGATTCTCAAAAGAAAATGAAGGTGGTGCACTAGGATCGACGGAAAGGTCTTTGGAGGCTTCTTCTGCACTGTTCACTACGAAGGGCTTTTGAGCTTGGCAGCGTACGATGCTCAATTTGTCTGAGCCTTCTTCTTTGTTTCGACTGTCTGGTGTGTATGCACCGCACGGTGATGAATGAACCCGTCCGGAAGAAGCATGGCTTGACAGGGTATTTTCGTGCAGCGTCAGGTCGTCTACCGTGGTCGCAGCGTCCTCATGAGGCAAATGGTTAGCGATAGTAGCGCTTGAAGAGCCGGGTGATGGAAAACCACGTGGTGGACTGCGTTTTCGAGGAGAAGAATTAAAAGCATCAGGTCAGTGAGCAACGCCTCGCGTCATATGCTTGAGCGAGGACTTTCGAAATGCTGACTTTCGTGTAGAAGGGAGGCGCGCTTGATGGTTAGGTGTTTCCCAAAACACGCATGGTCTCCTGAAAGTAAACTCATGTGCCACTTCGTCTTGAGGCAGTTGTCGATGCGCGCTGGGCTTTAGAATGGTTGAGGACTGCTTAGGAAATTGACGATAGTGTGCGGTGGTCTCTAGATGGTTGGCAATGAGTAGGTCTTGGTCATAGTCGTTAAAACGGGTAATCATCTGCTCTCTGATTTTTTGCCATGACTCATCGTTCTCGAATATGTGAATTAGATAAAATTTAAATGCCTCACCGGTGACGTAGTCGCTGAAGTTTGTGATCATTTCCCGTTCCGACCATGATGCAGCGGTTGCGTGGTGCTCGAACAGGTCAAACCAGTCCTGTACAGGTCCATCGTCCGCTGCTCCGGTGTACTTGGGGATGGGAAGGTCGTCTGATGGTGCTGTCATAATGCTGGTCGATGCGTAATGCTAGGCGCTTGCACGGTGGTCCATGTATGGTCAGGGTGCCTTGCGTAGAACTGCGTCGATGCTGAGCGACTGATGAAGGGGCAGGCAGGTCTCCATCCTGTCGACTTGTGTGACGCTACGATGACTGGGTGACATGGCGTGGCTCATACCCCATGTTTATTCCGTTCTGCACTTCTTCCTTCTCGGCTTCTACCAATGATCGCCTCATACGTCACATATATATATATATATATATATATATATAAATATATATATATATATATATATATATATATATATATATATATATTTATCTATATATATATATATATATACGACACGTTCGTTGTGGTATGTGACAAACAAGCGCTCAAAAAAGCGCGCGCCTCCCAATTTCGGTGACGCGACAATACCGCGCGACACATCGTCGCCCTCTGAAGACGGCGTTAAAGAAGAAAACGAACATCAAAGGACTCCTAGGGCGCGCCAACTCTCCCCCTCGGACGCACTGATGCGCTGATGAACCTCCTTGCATCGGTGGGCGAGAGATCACTAGAAACATTTTGAAGACTCGTGGTGATGCAGAGTTGCGTCACGTGTCAAGGATGGTTTTCTAAACGCCAGGACCTTTCCCCAACCATGTCTTTGCATCGCGCCGGCGTTACGATTCGAACTTTCTGGAACCCAGCGCGGAACGTATTTTAAGCGAGCAGCGGAGAGTGGTGATCAGCAGATGAAGACAGGGCAGGGGATGAAAGTAGTTTTGCGCAAGTGTGCGTAAGGCTGTCCCGCCGTTGGACGAATGATTTTATCATCGATGACAAAGCAGGTGATAAAGAGTGTTCCCACCCGAAGGGTGAAGGCTTGTGCTACAAGCAGAAGAAGAGTGTGTGTCTACCCCCAGAGAGCGAAGACGTGTCCTATAATTGCAGCGCAAGAGACGCTGATGTGTTACCGGAGAAGTCTGGTGCTTGGAGAGCGGACATTTGAAAATGCGAAGTTTGCTGAAAGAGAAACTTGGGGGCAGCGGATTGACAAGAGCGCTGGACTTTGAGTGAGTGGTTCATGGAAGAATATAATTCAAACTTTGTTTCATGATCTTTTGACTGAATAAGTTTACAAACTTTTTAGCCTTTAAGTGTCTTGGTTGTTTGATGCATGCGATTGCAATGTAGCGCGTATTGTTGTTCGGGTCTATTGTTTCGAGTGTAGCTTATTTTACTGTGTATTCCGTTGTTTGATAGGTGACATATATTGAGTTGAACTATTACCGAATCTACATATTTGTGCATCGTTTGATCTGTCATACTTGAGAATATACTTCTCTTTTGTATATCAAAATTGGGCTCTGACTCGTTCTTTGGATCCCAGCCGGCACCCACTGGCGCGCCGACTAGGACCACTTCAAAATAGTCCTTGCTTTCGTGCTGTAGTTCGGGGAAACGATACTTCATCCCTTTGAATTAGCCCACCGATCACCTCCCAAATAACGGTATCAGTGACATGGTTACTGCTGCGCACGAGGTCTGCGTTTCTGTGAGATCGGCGCTACCGTGACAGGCAGTCATTACTGCCTCCACAAAAAAATAATTGTCTCACAACATTCAGTGGAGTCTTCAGCAATCCCTACCTTGAAGCTGAAGCTGCGCAATCACACGTCGCCAGCTGTTCAACTGCTGCCATGACTGGCAGTGCCCACCATAAGTTCTATACCACAGCGGCTTTCAACTCCAATGACGCCATTCAGCGTTGCCGCGACCCTTCCATCTTCAGCAGAACAGGTGAGACCTACGTGGATGAATGCCATTCAGCCTATGAGTGTGCTAGTGGGGCGAACAACTCAGATTACCCGGTGAAGCTCTGTTTTATCATCCTGTACCTCTCTGACGTGGCCAAGCTTTGGCTTCAAGATCACGAGCGTGACATCTCCACTTGGCCCAATTTCAAGAAAGCGATCCCAGAGGACTTTGGCCGCCCAACCTTGCGGAAGCTGCACGCTGAGCAGCGCCTCCGCAGCGCACCCAAATGCCCGATGAGATGTTCAAGAGCTACATCGAGGATGTAGTAAGCCTTTGCTCACGCGTCAATGCTTTCGTTAGTTAAGAAAACAAAGTAAAGCGACAAAGACGAGGCAATTCAGATGCTCCTGGTGCAAAATATTGCTTTTGTTTTAGACGCCGTCACTCTTTGCCAAAGTTTCGATGAGCTGCGTCCACAAAGGTTCCTTCCGCGTAGCGCTGTCGCGCCTGCCGTACCCCTTTCGAGCCTCACACAAGCTCCCATCCTCTCGTCCGATGCATCGCAATCAACCCAAATCAAAGACTTCATTCAGAAGGAGGTGGCACAACAGCTTTACGTGCTGCCTCTAAGCGGCCGACCCCGACACACTGGCGCACCACTGGCTGATACCATCAGGAGTGGTGCGCCGCAAGAGTGGTCATTGCTGCGTCATTGCTGCGTGCACCGCAAGAGTGGTCATTGAAGAGATTTTATACGTTGTAGAAGTCTTCACGTTTTCTTCAAGCTCCGATGAGATCATCCTCAGTTGCGACGTCTTGTTGCACATCGTGCCATCATAGACTGTGCCGTAGGTGAAGTTGCGCTTTTCTCATTTTCTAGATCTGTGTTGCCAGATGTTGTGACGAGTAATACCGCCGAGCTCACGAGCAACTTGCCGAATCCATACCTATGACCCAGCCCTCTTATAGACTGTGCCGTAGGTGAAGTTGCGCTTTTCTCATTTTCTAGATCTGTGTTGCCAGATGTTGTGACGAGTAATACCGCCGAGCTCACGAGCAACTTGCCGAATCCATACCTATGACCCAGCCCTCTTTGCCTGTGGCTGCCCCACTAACCCAGCCATCTGTGCTTGTGGCCACACCTCTGACCTTTGCGGTGGATTCGCGGTGTCAACTCCTCCGCCGAAATTGGTCTTCCCGGACGCAACGCACCAGTGAACAGACCAGCGTTTTGCATCGCCTTCAATGCCAACTCGGAGTCATTATGTCAAGAACCACTGGCTCACGCGCGACAAATTGCCTTTGGCTAGTCACCTGACACACTACTGTAACCGTCGCATGCCACCCGCCCACCTAGCTAATGCATCACCCAGATAGGGCTACTCACACGCTGCTGAAGATGACAATCCACATCTTAGCTGCGACTTTTCGCCTCCTCTTCGATGACAATTTTGTAACCATCGTTCCCCGTCACCCCGTCGTCGCTCGCCTTCACCCTTCCGTAGTTGGCAGACCTCTCGCATGACAGACTAGTTTGCGGCTTCAAGGCCGCAAAGTTATCGCGCAATTTACTGGACGTTTTTCCGCAGGCACGAACTGCCAGCTTCTCGACTTCCACAAGGCCATCACAGTCATCGCGCAATTTATTGGACGTTATATTTGAAGGAATTCGCGCAATAGCACTTATTGATTATGGGGCTGTAGTTTCAGTCACAGACGAGAAACTTTGTAGAAAACAGCTGAAGGGGGAACTCCATTTTAAGGCATTTTACTGCGCACTGCAAGTACAAAGCATGTAGCATTGCGTGCTGCGTGCACCGCAAGAGTGGTCATTGAAGAAATTTTACATGTTGTAGAAGTCTTCAAGCTTTCTTCGTGCTCCCATGAGATCATCCTCGGTTGCGACGTCTTGTTGCAACATCGTGCCATCATAGACTGTGCCGTAGGTGAAGTGGCGCTTTTCTCATTTTCTAGATCTGTGTTGCCAGATAATACCGCCGAGCTCACCGCCGAGCTCACCGCTATACTTGACACGAATGTACCACCCAAAATTTCTGTTCTTGTGGCTATATATTGCTCTGCTACGGCAGACGGTGATACAGACACAGATTCTGGAAACTCCTGATAAACTCTGTTACCAGCTCGATGCCCTTACGTCTTCAGAGTCCTGTAAGTCACCATCATCGTCAGCGCCCTCGTCAGACGATATTGAACTGCCTTAGACGCCGATCTGCCAAGTACATACCACCACCAAGTCCGCACGCTCCTTCAAAATTTTCGGTCATTGGTTACGACTAACCATCTTTCAGACGTACGTCGAGTATCACTCAGAGCATCTACACAGGTTTCCATCCCGTGTTGATGCTTCCTACGCTGGCGCCCCATACCGCGTGCCGGCTACAGAATGACGAGTAATTATCGAGCAAGTTGACGATATGCTGCAGCGTGGCGTCATCCGCCCCTTCCACAGTGCCTGGGCGTCTCCCGTGGTATTGGTACGCAAGAAACACGGGTCAATACACGTCTGTGCAAATTATCGCCGGCTCAGTAAGTTCACTCGCAAGGCTGTCTACGCGATTCTCGAATAGATGATGCCCGCGACTGCTTGCAGGGTGCGGAGTGCTTTTCATCTGTGGATCTTTGCTCCAGCTATTGGCAAGTACCCACGGCTCCAAATGTCTGAGAAAAGACAGCTTTAGTCACGCCGGACGGCTTGTACGACTATACCGTCATGCCTTTTGGCCTTTGCAACATGTCGTCTACCTTAGAGCGCATGATGGATATCATCTTTCGCAACTACAAGCGGAAAACATGCCCGTGATGTCTCGATAATACTCCCATGTTTTCGACCGATTTTGCAATGCATTTCGTTCGCTTGGGTGAGATAATGACCTGCCTCTCTTCTGCCGGCACTCAACTGAACATCAAAATGTGCCGTTTTGCTGCCCGTAAGTTAAAAATGTCAGAACATGTTGTATCAAAAGATGGTGTACTTCCTGACCCTGCCAAGCTTCGAGTGGTCACAGATTTCCTATAGCCCACAGCGCTTAAGGCATTCCGTAGTTTCATAAGGCTCTGCTCTTACTTTCGACGTTTTGTGCGCCATTCAGCAGGCATCATAGCCACATTGACGAATGTGCTTATCGCAAGCAACGGCATTGTCACGTGGTCGAGCTCGTGTGACCAAGCTTTTTAATAACTACGGTGCCTACTAACCTCCCCGCCAAACGAAACCTCTGTCTTAATTACCCACAAGTGCCTACCGAGATACATACGGACGCCAGCGGCATCGACTATGGTGATATTCTAGAGCAGTGGAAAGACGGCTACGATGAGGACATTGTGGCGAATGCCGGTCGCACAATAACGAAGGCAGAAAGAAACTACTCTGTGACAGAAAAGGAATGTTTTGTCATCAAATGGGCTCTCATCAAATTTTGTCCATACCCACATTGTCGCCCTTTCGACGTAGTTACCGATCACCACGCTCTTTGCTTGATGTCTTCGTTAAGAGATCAGTGAGGCCACTTCAAGCGTTGGGCGCTTCGCTTTCAAGAACGCGACATCCGCGTTTTCTACAGATCAGGCAAGAAGCACTTTGACGCCGATGCGCTTTTCCGATCGCCGATACCTTTCAATGTCGCTTTCACATCAATGTCCTTACCATATCTGTCACCAAAATAACGTAGCCAACAAGCCGGTAGAGCAGCGCCGAAATCCCACCCTTTTAGCTATACTGAACATCCTCCAGGATAAAACCACCACACTATCCCGTACGCTTTGTCGCCAAGCTTCTAACTTTGCTGTACACGATAGTGTCTTTTACCGGCGAAAGTCACCCGATGGTCGCCAGTGGCTCCTCGAGATTTTCCGGCGCATGCGCTTTGAAATATGTGAAAATGTTTATGCTTCTTCTCATAGTGGTCATGCCGGTGTGCTGAAAACATATACTAGGCTACGGCAACGCTTCTACTGGGCCGGAATGTATGACTTGATTCGCCAGTACGGTGGCGCCTGCATGACATGTCAGCGATGAAAAGTTTCCAGCAGCCTTCTGCCAAATCGCAACCATTGCCCTTTCCGACTCGTCCTTTTGACCAAGCCGGCAAAGACCTATTTGGCCCATTTCCCTGCAGCTCTTAGAGTAACTAAGCAGTCGTCCTAAGAGTCGACTATCTGACGCGCTTTCTGACGCGAATTCGGGCCGCTACAGCACGCGAACTCGCGTTTTTCATTTTGCGGAACTTCATACTTCACCATAGAGCACCACGGAAACTGATTAGTGACAGAGGGCGTGTGTTCTTTTCCAAATTATTACGAGCCCTTGCTAGGGCATGCAGCATCTTTCACCACAAGTCAACATCATACCATCTGCAAACTAACGGCTTGGCGGAGAGGTTCAAACGCACTCTCGGCGACATGTTGATTGTGTACGTCACCTCGGAACATAGCAACTGGCACGCTGTTTTGCCGTTCGTAACCTAACCTTACAACACCGCCATACAAGCTACCTCTGGCTTTTCGCCGTTCATTGCGCTCTACGAGACAGCACCCTCTAGCAACATGGATATAATACTTTCGTACTAACCCGACACATCCCGAGTGCCTGAGGGTGTCTGAAGTGGCCAATTACGCAAAGGTGTGTAGGCAGCTTGCTCGCACACTTACAAGCGCTGCCCAAGGTCGCTAAAATCTCGGGCATGACAGCGACGTTGCTACACAACATTTTGCAACTGGTTCACTCGTCTGGTTGTCCGTCTAACCAGACAGCAGCGCACATTCAACGAAGTTTGTAGTCCGTTATGATAGCCCCTACTGCATAATGGGCCACACGCCCTCAGTCAACTACGTTTTTGAACCTGTAACGCCAACCCGTGACTTGAGGCATCGTGGTTGTGACATGGTGCATGTTAGCCTGCTGAAGGTATATTGTGACCCTTTATTTCTACGAGCACCTTATTCACCATGATGGCTCATCTTCAATCGCGGGGGCCATTGTTGGGTATGTTTGTTGGGAAACTGATGAGAATGTTTATTTCCCAACAGTTTCAAGAAGCGTCCTCCATTCTTCAGAGGATGAAATAATATCTAACCCATACCTTAACGAAGAGAACTAGCCCATCAATATATATATATGTATATATATATATATATATATATATATATATATATATATGTTTGCAGAACTCTTCAAAGTACTCCCTTGTTTAACGCACCATTTGTTATCGCTTCGCCTTATTATTGAAGTCACCTTAGAAGCCACTCACGAGAACCCCTTTCAGCGAGTTTGCTGAAAATACGCCAAATCAAGGCCGTTACAGTGGCTTGAGCAGCACTGCCACACCAATTTCGGCATGCAACTTGAAACCAGGCAATATGGTGTGATTCCTTCTTTATTTCACAAGCCAGGTGTTGTTCTCACAAGAGATTCCCACAGACTTCTTAAAGGAGCCTAGAAACACTTTTTCAATAACCATTAAATGAATTTAGTGGAAGAGCTTATTGCCTCATGAATTCAACACCGCCAAGAGATTAAAAATCCTTCCAGTGCATGCTTAGTTACAAAGATTTGTCGCATGCTGCTATTGCATTCTCTTTCTCTCATCCCAATGAAAGCGCTACAGCCTACACCGGGAGGGGTGGCAAGGGCACAGAAACTTCATCACCCACGCCTAGTTACCTCGAGAACGTTTTTCCTTTTTTCCTCGAATGCGTGGCTTTTTCAGCGTGATCGTGCGCGCACGTGTGAAAAATTCGCGGCCTCCCGTGGCGGTCTGTGTTGCGACCGAGCACGCTATGCTCAAATCAGCCAATGGCTGATAGATGGGCTTGCTACGTATGATTTTTGAGAGTATTCTGTCATTTTTGGAGATAAGAGAAATGAATTTTCAGGTGACTTCGGTAATTTATTCTGATTTTCAGGCCGCGTGATGCGGTATAATATTTGGCTCGCGTGTTGTCGGGAGTCTCTACTACCGATCGGCAGTGTTTTCTGACCAAGCTAAAAAATGTATTACACGGTTTCTTTAACATGAAATCGTTTTATGCTGGGTCACTGATTAGACTTTGTACGATATATGCTAACACATTGCCAAGAATAAAAACAAGAAGCAGTTTATAGCCAGGCCTCGCACCTATTACATCTCGCTCCGCAGCACGTGGCGCAGAACCAGTCCGCCATGGAGCGTAACTTGTTCAGCTTGCTGACTGCGAGCCATTTATGAGCACCACATACTTTTGGCAGCCCTCACAGCTCAACAACTTTAGCGTGTTTTTATCATCAGTAGCGAGATACTGGAAGAAGAGCCCGTTGGGTGCGCTGCGAAGGTCATGGCTCCACGCGTTTCGAGGCGAGAGCCCCTCCACAGGTTGTGCGCTTTCATCTCTTGGTTTGGGCACGTTCTACTTCTCGGACTTGCACGACAAGTTCTTTGTAGTTACATGGGTTAAAAGGGCAACGAAGGTAACTTCACTTGCTGCCACGACCGCGTTTACGCGAAGTAAGATTTTGGACAGGTCGCACTGGTTCTGTCTATATTAGTGCGTTCGTTTCGTGCATGTTTTTTGTGTTTAAGCAGTGCACTTTTACTGCCGAGTTGTTGCAGTTGTTAGTCTGTGCTCGTCTCTTGTACGGTAATTTCGTGCGCGCTTTCTGGTTGACCTGCCTGCTCCAAAGTTCAAGCTGCTTGGTTTTCTCGGTGTGAGATTAAAATTCGTTGCTGTAGCGTTCATTCCTTCACCCTTGTGGCGAAAGCGTCCATAATTCTTCTCAACTTCCTCTTGAACACACGTTTCGCTTTTGTGTTATGCCAATTATCAGGCAAAAAGATCAGCCACATTTTCAAGATGCGAAGCGTCTTATGGTTGAGCACTATCCAGTGTGCGGCATTACCACTCTTAGAGTGTATGTGCGTTCCTTACCTTCTCTCCTCGCTTACGCTCCCCCTCCCACCTCACAACGCCGACGCCAGCAGCGTAGTCTACACTCCAAGCCAAAAAGAACTAAAGTGGGGAATTCCATTGGTCTTGCTCCAGTTAGACTAACAGTTGAACTGTTTGGACGAATGGAAAACAAATGGGGACCCTGTACAAGTGGAGTATATTTTATGTTCATTCCAATTTATTCAACACTGAAGAACGAAGTATATTGATTTTCCAACACCCCCCCCCCCCACACACACACATATATATATATATATATATATATATAGATGAAATAGATGATCAGAGTTTCTTCCGGCTACCGTAAAAAAGTTATAAACTTCGAGAATAGTGCAGTATAGAAAACAAAACAATAAATATTTATTTAATCCTCACAGTTTCGGCTGGTGGACCAGCCTTCTTCGGAGGATGTAAGTGAAATGGTACAAGTTCCCGTAGCAGAGGGTCACCCTCACAGTTTGAAGACCCTAAAAAAAAACAAGACAAACGGGTGAACGAGGTAGCAACAGACAACAAGAAGCAGAAGAAGCAGAAGAACAAGAAAGGAGCGACGGAGAGCCGCCGGGAACGAGCGGGTAATTCTGGCATTGTTACTGGGTATAGGTAAGACGCGCCGCCAGCGGAGGCGACCAAGAAAAACGGAAAAATGTGGAACATGTTGCCGCTTACTCGCATCCCACACATGGATCGAGGTTAAGTTCACGTGGTTCGGCGGCTGGCCCGTGGCATCGGGCCACACACACACACACACACAAGAAGCATACGACCCGCTCCAGCTTTCGGAATATAATGGCCACGTTGAAAGCTAATGTGCCCTCTCCCCCGTCTCTCCACCTGCCCTCTCTTACTCTCAAGCCCACAGATACAGAAGAATTTGCTCTGAAATCACGCAATTTGACACCCACGCACAGGAATTGAGAACAGCCTTCTTGCGTCAAAAGTACCCCGAAAAAATAATTGACAATGCAATTTAGCGCGCTCGCTCTTTGGACCGAGAATCAACAATGGGAGAAAAAGGTGGAAATAAAGATGATATAACTTCAGGGGAAAATTTATTCCTCACATACTGCGCCGCCGCCCCTCGAGTGAATTCTATACTAAACCGCCATTTCAACATACTTAAACACAGTAGTCGTCTCTCTGCCATTTTTCAGACTCCGCCCAAGGTGGTTTAGCCGAAGAAATAAAAACCTGAGAGACTTACTGGTCAGGGCAAAAACACACAAATCCGACCACCATCAGGGCTGTAGACCGTGCGGGAAACCTCGCTGCAGGGTGTGCA
The DNA here is from genome assembly GCA_013436015.1 of Rhipicephalus annulatus. NCBI lineage: Eukaryota > Metazoa > Arthropoda > Arachnida > Ixodida > Ixodidae > Rhipicephalus > Rhipicephalus annulatus. Next base: position 447,628 of record WOVY01014874.1, on the reverse strand, counting down.
CACACATGGTGACCACAGATACGGCCGAAGCCTCCTGTTCAGACTATGCGTACAAAATTAAAGACGACCTTAACTGTGACTCAGCCAATTTGGTATACAAAATTCGCTGTGAGGTGTGCAAACAGGAATATATTGGACACACGGAAACCGCGTTCCGTTTGCGTTTCAACAACCACAGGGCACACGTAAAGGGCCTCCCCAATTCGCCGTTCTCCAAACATATCAATCTTCCTGGTCACTCTTTCGAATGTGTAAGTGTCATACTCCTACAATCCGGCTTCCAGAACACACGGGAGCGCGAACAGCGGTAGTCATACTTTATAAAGAAATTCAGATCACTTACCCACGGAATCAACGAGAGCCCTGGGCGACTGACGTGCCTCCGCGACGTTTCGTGAAACACAGAAATTGAATTACTCAATTAATTTATTTATACATACGGGAAGTCGCACACGCAAGTTGGTCAATATAGCACGTGAAACTAAACGAATTCGATGCTACGTGAGCCAAACGGTGCGTGTTAGTATTTTAGACTTTATTTTCATTTCTGAGTACTTTTTAGTATTATTTATTTTTATAAATTTTTTGTTTACGTTTTCATCCTTTACAAGAATAACCATTCATTTATTTTCAGTATGACTGGTTGTACATTTTTCTGCAAGAGAGGGCAGGTGGAGGGAGGGGGAGAGGGCACATTAGCTTTCCAACGTGGCCATTATATTCCGAAAGCTGGAGCGGGTCGTATGCTTCTTGAGTGTGTGTGTGTGTGTGGCCCGATGCCACGGGTCAGCCGCCGAACCACGTGAACTTAAACTCGATCCATGTGTGGGATGCGAGTAAGCGGCAACATATTCCACATTTTTCCGTTTTTTTTGGTCGCCTCCGCGGGCGGCGCGTCTTACCTATACCCAGTAACAATGCCAGAATTACCCGCTCGTTTCCGGCGGCTCTCCGTCGCTCCTTTATAGTTCCTCTCCTTCTGCTTCTTGTTGTCTGCTGCTACCTCGTTCGCCCGTTTGTCTCTCTTTTTTTTGGAGGGTCTTTAAACTGTGAGGGTGACCCTCTGCTACAGGAACTTGCATCATTTCACTTACATCCTCCGAAGAAGGCAGGTCCACCAGCCAAAACTGTTAGGATTAAATAAATATTTTATTGTTTTGTTTCCTATATTGCACTATTGCACTCGAAGTTTATATATATATATGGATATATACTCTAAGGCAAAACTACCCAAAAGACCCGCCGCGGTGGTCTAGTGGCTAAGGTACTCGGCTGCGGACCCGCAGGTCGAGGGTTCGAATCCCGGCTGCAGCGGCTGCATTTCCGATGGAGGCGGAAAAGAAGGAGGCCCGTGTGCTCAGATTTGAGTGCACGTTAAAGAACCCCAGGTGGTCTAAATTTCCGGAGCCCTCCACTACGGCGTCTCTCATAATCATATGGTGGTTTTTGGACGTTACACCCCACATATCCATCAAAACTACCCAAAAGAGGAGTAACAGAGCCCAATAGGCGCACGCGATGATCGGATAGACCATGGAGGAGCAAGCACAGAGGGAAAAGTGAAGCGCGAAACCAAGGGATGAACCGTCCAGGCATTGCAGGCAGCGCGAAAAGCAATGCCAAGGTGACCACCCCTCCTTCTCCACAGAACACGTCTTTCTCCTCCTCTGCTGGGTCAGTCTTTCCCCGTATTTTGCCGGCGGCGGTTGCGCAGTGGCGCGCTCGGAGTGCTCGACCACGACAGCCTACATTCGACGATCTAAGAACTACGACGTGGTGCTTGTGCTTGTGTGTACGCTTGGATGAGCGTGGGCTGCTGCTTTAGCGTTTTGCTGCACCCATGAACTTTGGAGCAAGCCTCGACAGGTCACCACGCCGCGCTGTATATCTCTGGCTTCAAGATAGTAACGACCAACACACGACAGCAACAGTTGGGAAGGCCAATATGGCAGCCGAGAAGAACAGGACTATCGGATGTATACTTCAATCTGACTCAGGGCAGAAAACAGCGCTGGAATCTGAGGCAAGTAGGTTATCATACTTTATTCTACTCACTTGTCGTGTGTGCGATACGGATCGCGCTTGCCGGCAACGTGCTCGGTCGTGTTGCATATCGCATGCACGAAATGGATCGCGAAGGTCAGCTTCGGCGTCTGCAGTTTGCCTTTGCTTTGCGACCGCCTGAGACTTGGCCGCCATTGCCGTCGGCCTCCCGTACGCTCGCTCATCGAGTGGTCGCCTGTCTTCGCCGCCGCGATGAGCTCCGTGCTGACAATATTGGGCTGAGAGCTCGTCGCTGTGTTGGGAGTCGTCGAAAACACGTTGCGGGGTCTCGTAAAGAGCTTGGTTGTAGTATGTCGCGCGCTGTATGTGCACCAGCACGGGCTGGCGGGGCTTTCGCTAGCGTCGGAACTCACTGAAAATTGCTCGCCATTACAGTTGGCTTCCCCGTCAGTCGGTCGCAAGCAGCTTGGCACAGTCCGTTGGCCGCAGCAGCGATCTCGCGTTTGCGCACTGAACTCGCTCGAGTTTGTGGAAAAGGGCCGCATTACCGTCGATATTTTCGGCGCTTGCTCCAAACAAGCTCGGTGCTGTTCGTGGCGGCGGCCAAGCATACGCTCGCCCTCCTGTTGGAAGTTCGCTGGCAGCAGACACTCCGCGTGAAGTGCCGTGTTTGGTCTCGTGTTCGTTTGCTCGAGCTGAACGACGTCACTCGCTTAGGGCTTGCCGACTTGTTAGCGGCACGGTGGTTCGCGGAGTTGTGACTGCGGCCACCGCTCCTAAGCTGTTGCACTACGGGGATCAAAATGAGTCTTTGACGATGTGTGACATCACGGTGAAATTATTAGCATGTCATATCTCACGTATGTTTTTATTTTCCCTTGCGCGTATTTCTTATATGCATTTGTATTCATCCTGTGTCACGTGTTACTAACTATTTTACATACTTATTGTGCTGCCATGGGCACACACCGTGCTGAAGACTGTGCAATGGCGTGTGAGATGCCCGTCATCCATTTCTTTCGTCAGAGCAGCTTCAGGAGGACTGTGCGAGATGTGAAGGTGAAGTTATTTGTGTGTCAAATTTTACCGCTTGTTTTTATAATAACGTGCACATACTTGTCATATGCGTGCATCTTCATCTTCTGTGACGTGTGCCTAACTATTTTTACTATACTATTGTACGTGCAGCCGTGGGAACACAACAGGCAGAAGGCTGCATGCGCTGGCGTCTGCAATGCCTGTCATCTATCGCTTCAGTCGGAGGAGCTCCCCAAGGAGTGAACAAGATTTGACAACGAGACTGGACTTGCAAACTTCACCATGAATTCACTTAAAATAATGGGAAAACTTCATATGTATGTAGAAAAATGAAAGATTTCGATGTCTCACTTTTGTCTTTCGTTGTTGCCGTGACTGTGAAAGCAGTTACACATAAGTGGCTAACTACTTTTTTGCGTGTTCTTTTCTGCGAAATTTGTTGGTCACTGCGCAGAAAAACGAACGAAAAAAGTATGCGGCCAGGCGGAAATAAACAAAAAACATTGTTTGAACTGGGGACAAAAAAGTTCATCCCATTGGAGTACTTGAGTGGATCAACCGTTCATCCGGCAAGGTGCAACTATGAAGACTAACGATTGCCCGGTAAGGTGTAAATGTGGGGATTAACAGTTGCTCTATAAGGTGCAAATATGAGGACTAAATGTTAGTCCTTTAGGGTGAACTGTGGGATAAACGGTTACTCAATAAGGTGTAAATGTGAGGACTAATTGTTAGACCCTTCTGTGGACTAACTGTTAGACCCGGTGCCATTAGTCCTTAAAGGGAATAATTGTTGTGGCAGCCACATTTGTCCCCAAACGAACGAACCACACAGGCTTTTAACACCCTTTTGCCTTAGAAGTGTTCAGTGCAACTTATTGACAATTAGAATCAGCGGCAACGCTCCCGCCCGTGTAGGCGTTAGCGCGCGCTGCTTCGCATCTCTACGTGGTTCACTTTAGCAAGAGAAGGTGTAACTATTTTTCATAAGGAGATCCTTCATCACAAACCGATGAACAGCTGTTTTGGAAATTTTATGCTGCTTCAATATCATGCGAACTTTGTGTCATTGGTCATTATCCAATACTTGACGAACTTTTTGCACCGAAAATTCTGTGCATGGCTTCGATAGAAGTTTAGAGTGCTGCTTCTTGTTGAACGACTTTGGCGTAACGCTTGGGCGACATCAAAGTGTGTCTTTGTTTCATTGCATCCTCACCGGGGGCTTTCTGAAGCGTTTGGAGCGTCTGCACTTTACTTTTCTTTCTTTCACACAAAACTTCGCTGCCTAACACTGTTAAAACACTCGTACATTTTCTGTTCTATGGCTTGAGCTGCCTCAAAGACTACTCGCGGGTAACTGAAAATAGAATTTGTTTTGAAGCCTATCTCCCTCACTAACTTCTGCATACAAATACCCACCCGCCAGATGGCACTGCCGGTATAGGAATCAAAGTTGCGGGATCCCCTTCAACTGAACTTCTTAAGAAGTAGTTGTGGTGCCGATACACGCCTAGTGGTGGCCTTGGGGGTGGAAGGGGAGAGGGTAGGGATTGGGCAGTTGCCGGGGCATCAGAATTGGCGGGTACAAAAAGGTGAATACATACATAGACGTAGGTAAAAGCGACTGTTGACGAGGTAAGGTGACTGGTCTTTGCGTACGTGATAGGTGCAGATACTGGAGGTGGTTCATGGGCAGCATTAATAGCTTCAGTCCTGCTCATGCATGAAGTCGCGGGCATAGGGGCCAAGCTGCCTGGTTCGCCGGATACGCTGGACATTAGAGAGAGTTGACAATCGTTCTCAGAACGGATGAAGTCGCAGACTTTCAAGAGAGCATGAGCGTCATACCTACCATGTCAAGGCTAAACAGGGAGGCGTCCGGTGCCCAGGCACGTTGGATTTGAAGACGTTGCCTGTGCACCTCGATTGTAACTCTCACATACTTTGGTAACTTCGATGACAGTGCGAGAATTATTATATGTAGCATCATTTCTAAAGCGCCGTTCTTAACATTTTTATCTTCTGTTCTTCTGACATGGACGTGTTTAACCGATTGGAAAGGATGTCCTAAATGTAGTAAGAGAAATTCTTACCAGGTTTTTGCGATCGAGTACAAAAGCGTTGTTCAGTGCGGCGTCTGCATACTTCGGGCCATTGGATATTTTGGGTGAAGCTTCTTTTGGACATGATCACGTAAGAAGGTCCGTTTTGTAGTTTATAACCCACAGCAAGACCACGCCTGACACAGGGATTGAGACGTAGCAAACTTAGCTTCGTTGTCCCATTTGTTGTGGACACACACCACTCATACGGGGAAATCAAATCATCAACGTCCCTGTAGTCCAAGGCCGAGAAAAGAGGGAGGATCTCGCAGAAGCAAAGAACCAGTGCACAGTACCGTTGGCAGTGCCGCAGGAGAGGTTTGAGGAGCCGGGCTTGCGTCGTTGATCATGATGGATGATAGAATGTGATTTTGAAGATCCAGGGTGATCGAAACAGAGGAGCCTTCTCCACTTCTTAAGGAATTTATTGGCTGAAGATGCCGGAGAATGGGTTGTGGTGAGTAGCGTTCTGCCAAGCGCCGCAACCATGAGCTCATGCTGATGGGTAGGGCAGAGGCACAGAGCACTGCCAAGGAAGACACTCTTCTTCACTTCAATATATATATATATATATATATATATATATATATATATATATATATATATATGAGATTACCTTTGGGAGCCGCAAGCTTATAAGTATAAAGTAGATGCGCTTTCACATGACAACTTGTTTATTCAGCCAACATTTCGACGGGAGCACCGTCTTTTTCAAGACATGATAATATTTACACATTTTCATGCCTTCTCATAGCATCTCGAGACAGAAGGAAAGGACACAGAAGAAAAAATTGTTAACAACAAAAGAAGAGAAAAAAAGCAGGAACAAACGTTAGAAAGAAGCAACATATGGTGGGATTGGGAAGGAACAGGAACTCTACAGAGTAAAGCGAACGTAAACGAGGTATGCCATCTTTGTCAACAATATCTCCCAAACACCCACCCTTCCCCCAAGTGGACAATTTGACCACCATTTCTGGATATCACCTTCCGGTGCAATCGGTTGGTGGCTTGCCCTTCTTTGAAGTTTAGGACAAATCGGTGGGGAGAGCTTAGGTGCTTCAGTGCATGTTTGTGGCGTCGAAAGATATAAAAGAGACGCTAATTTAAGCGCTGCTATCAATAATAATTATGTTCATTGGCTCCTCTCAGTGAAGTCAAAGAAAAACAAGAAAAAAGAGAAAAATAAAAGGGAAAAGAAAGAGAAGGAAAAAAGGGGAACTGTACGACCACTTATCGGTGCGTTCCGGCTCTGCTTGAAGCGGCAAACCGATTTCTCTATTGTCAGATGTATGCGCTAAAGGCTTTGTTAGGGGTAAATATTATTGTTGTAATGAGAAAGTATGGGCAAAGTACTTATTAGGGGGGGGGGGCGTTTGCGTCTTTTAGGGATCGTAACGCTGACAGAGTGCTTGGGTGTTCATTTATTATGTTTTTGTGTAGAATTTGTAGATAAACTATGATTCCTGTTGTTCCCGTTCTCTGATTGTTTAAAAATAGCTCTCCAATAGTGTAACTTCGATGTCACAAAGCTGTAATCTTTTAATGTACTGTGCTTTGAAAGTGGAAGGCCTGGCAGGGAACGTACATGTTCCCAATGCTTGTTGAATCTAATTCTAAATGGTCTGTCTGTCTGACCACATATTGTATGTTACATACACCATATTCCAGAACGTGTACGACGTTATCCGAGTCACAATCCAGTAGACCTCTTATCCTGTACTTAAACTCCAAGTGGGTGCTTTCCGCCACTGTCGTCTGCATGTGTTTGCATACTTTTCATCTGCTTTTTCCGCAAGGGCGACACCGTGTTTCAGGTTTCACAGCTATATTATTGTATCAAATTATCCCTCACACTTTTCGGCCACCTGTATACCACACAAGGAGGAGAAGTGAAAACTTTGGATAGTCGCACGCTCTGTTCGAATATGGTAAAGGTTTTTTCTTAGGACCTTGTTTATAGTAGGTGAGTTGCTCGTGAAAGATAATAGCAAATTTGTGTTACGGTGCTGGACGGCATCTTTTTGGTGGTGTAGAAGAGTGTGGCAAACCCAATTTCCCGCTTTCTTGATGGCATTATGAATGATAGCTGACGGGTATTTTTGATGAAGGAATACTTCCCGCTTATGTGTGCTGTTTTTGTGGAAGTCTTCGTTGCGGGAGCAGATTCGTCGGGATCTGTGTGCTTGGGAATAGGGAATGCTGGTCTTGCAGTGTCGCGGGTGGCAGCTTTTGAAGTGCAAGTATTGTTGCCTGTGTGTAGGTTTTCTGTATACGATAGTTACCCGCGCACCATCGTCAATTCGAATAAGTACATCAAGAAAACTTAATACAGCATTGGAGTAGAAGTGTGTAAAATAAATGCTGCAGTGTACTTGGTTAAATGCCTGTATGAATTTCAGCAGCTCGTTTGCCGAATGTGTACAAATCAAGAATATATCTTCAACGTACCATTCATAGAATAATGGTTTGATATCATAAGGTGAAATAAATTTAGACTCTATATGGTGCATGAATATGTTAGCCTAGTTTGAGGCCATGCTTGTACCCATTGCCGTTCCGTTGACTTGAAGGTAGTACCCATTGTTAAATTCAAAGCTGCTCAATTCGAGTACCATCTCGTTAAGATTTCAATTACTTTTTGCTTGGATATGTGATAGGGTTGTGGCTGGCATACAATTCAACAAGTGCGCTTTACGCCATCCTCATGTAGGTTATTTGTGTAGAGTGAATTAACATTCAATGCTACGAGGAATGCACCTTCTGGAATTTTCACGTCCGGTATTTTCCGAAGGAAATGGTTTGTGTCACGCAAAAAGGACTCATGTGTGGGTGGTATGTCTTTGATTAAAGAGTCAGTATAACTGGAAACGGGTTCCATTAACGTTCCGGTGCCTGATATAATGAGTCTGCCAGGGTTTCCCTCATGAATCTTCAGCAGCATGTAAAAACGACCAGGCGCCAAATATACCATAGTAAGTGCCTTTGACGCTTTGAATCAATGGCGCCTTCACGCGTAAGATCCTTTAGGGCTGTTACAATGATCTTTTTGGACCCGGTGGTAGGGTCTGTGTCGAGGTGTTTGCAGAATTGTTTGTCATTTAGTTGTCACCTGTCTTCCTCGATGTAGTCCAATCTATTCAGAACAACAATCGCGCGTTCCTTGTCTGATGGTTTAATGACGAGATCATCGCGCTTGCTCAACGCGTGTAGTGCCTCTCTTTCTTTCCTTGTTATGTTATTCATACTTGGTTTATGCACCTTGTACGTATGTATTACATCTTTCTGAACCACGTCTATATATAGACCCAGATGTCAATCTCTGTTGGCGTCTGGGGTCCATTGGCGTCCGATTACCCCACGAAGTAGCGGGTTGTCTTTCCGTGGTTAATTGAAGAAATATTCCTCCAATCGTAAATTTTCGTGCTAAGTCGTCTAGGTCTTTTATAAGCGTGAATTCATCGTACTTTTTATTGCCAGGGCAGAATGTAAATCCACGTGATAGTACACCAAGTTCTTCGTATCTGAGTTCTTTATCTGAAAAGGTAATAACGTTCGGTTCTTAAGAATGTGGTGGCAAATCTTTCTGAATGTGAGGTGGCTTGGTATTTTGTATGTAAGCAGCAGTGGGCATAGCTTGTGATGAGACATTGTCCCGCACAAATTTCTTTCTCTTAAGTTGTTCTATTTCCTCCGTGTTTTTTTGTGCTCAAATACAGCAAACGTTTTAGCCTCCCTTTCCGAAAGAGGAAAGTTATTTCTTATATACCGTTCCTTCTCTGTGAGTGCGTTCAGAGTCTTTCTACAGTGTTCAATGAGGACCAATGGGGATCCACCGATTTGGTGTAAACTTCAAAGGAGGGCAAGCCACCAGCGGATTGCACCGGAAGGTGAAATACAGAAACGGTGGTCAAAATGTCCACTTGGGGGAAGGGTGGCTGCTTCGGAGGTATACTCCTGACAAAAATGGCATAGCTCGTTTACGTTTGCCTCACTCTGTTGAGTTCCTGTTTCTTCATGATCCCGCCATGTCCCTCTTGCTTTTTCTAACGTTTCCTTCTCCTATTTGTTTTTTGTGTTTGTTAATATTTTTTTCCTCTGTCCCCTTCCCTCCTGTTCTGAGAAGCTATAAGAAGACACGAAAATGTGTAAATATAATTATGCCTTGAAAAAGACGGGGCTCCCGTCAAAACGTCCAGGGAATAAACAAGTTGTTGTGCAAAAGTGCATCTTCGTTTATACTTATGACCTTGCGGCAAGCCAAGTTGTTCTGCATATAAGCTTTATCACAAATGCATGCTGCCCGGGCTTTTCGCAAACAACTGACATGGAGGTTTCCGATCCACAGAGTCTCGATCCCAATTATCAGCGGTTTGCAACTCAAGTACGTTCATGAGCACTTTGATTGGGCCAACCCTCATTCCGCTGCCTTCATCTGCCAGCCTGGCGCATACATATGCGGCATCAATGAGCTATCGGACTTCGTCCCTAAAGGTATCTCTCACCCTACTCTGCCATCGTAACTAATGACCTGGCCACCGCGGTCGCCCCTGCAGGATTCGACTGCTACGTGGCCCTTCTAGACCACATCCGGCATGAAAGACATGACATCACTATGATGTGTACCACCTTAGTGCTTCCACGAACCCCCCATCGGATGACTTCACCGACACAACTAGCGTGTGGTGAGGAGGTTCAATTTCGAGGCTTGTGTCATCAGAGAGAGGGTGTCTTCTAGGTGAACCATAGGATCGACGCGCTCCCGCCATGCACTGTGCTCGCGACCGATGGTCTCCACCCGAGCTTCGCCGGAGCGTCCCTCATAGTGTGGAACATCTACAACCTGCTCCTCGACCTACGGTGGCCCTACATCCACAACTGATTGGACCGCGCACCACAGGCCGGAGGCGTACCAGCTTCGGGATACGCCATCGTATTTCTGGCTTCCGGCATGACCCTCCCGGTCACACCTGTCGAGGCGGCGAAGGGCAGAAAGAGAACCAGGCGCCTCCACAAACAGCCGCTACTTCTTCTACTGGCCAGCAGATCCCGTCGAGACACCCATCACAGAGTGCGCGACCACCATCACGCGTACCAGATCCCTCGACGCTGCCTACGAGACACACCCAGAAAATTGCGACGAAGGTTAATCCGGGCCAACAACGCCAGCCAGCTGTACCCCAATCAACAGCATTCAGTGGCCAGAATCAACCATCCCCAAGCAGCAAAAATCAGCAGCCAACATTAGCCAAGAGCAACCAGCTGCAGCCATCAGCAGTCGCCTACAGGCTATCTCGTCACGGGAGGCACAACAGGATGGAGCTCCAACCCAAACCAGGTACGACCTCCGGGTACCTTGTGGTTCTACTCACCGCGTCTGTTTAAAGTGACTTACTGGCTGTGCGAATAGGCAAACACCATTCGCCTCAGATGAACTAGGCCACAGAACAGGTCCAAATTTTCTGAAACTTAGAGAAGTTGTTGCCAAACAAATACAGCATTGAACTTCGCGTGCGTAGACTCGAAAAGTATATACTGGCGGGTACGGCTCCGAAGGGGCTACGCTTGTCGCTACGCCACTGATGCATAATTTTGCCAAAGGGGAAATGAAACAGTGGAACAATATTCTCGATCACGCCACACAGGAGCTAACTAAGGTCACCATTGAACATTGTCAACGCCTCCTTTATTCAGATGGCTGAGGGATGGCTCGTGTTGCCAGCGGAGACGTTCTGCCTTCACTTTTGTGCAAGCGCCGTGCAGTGGTGCTCGAGACCCACACTATTATCATGGCGTATTTAACTTGTTGCCCCTAGAGGCACGTCACTCGAGAGTTATTTGAGATCTGCAACCGTACATGACTATTTCGGAGGCAATGGAAAATGTTGAGTTTTGCACCATCCGGCACAGGTGATGCTAAAGACCGAGAGTATTCAAAAATGAAGAAGGGAGATGGTGTGGCAGCTGTTTTTGTTCTCACGCGGCACGGCAGGCATCTAAATAGAGCAGACGTTGACACTGTACAAAGACTCTGAACATACTGACAGAGGAGGAGGGGTATATAAGAAATAACTTTCGTGTTTAGGAGTGGGAGGCTAAAGAGCTCGCCGTATTTGAGCACAAAAATTGGAGAAAATAGAAAAACTTAAGAGAAAGAAATTTACGCAGTTATATATTACAAAACGCAAGAAACAAAAGAAACAAAAAAGCACTGCTGTGTGCGTAACCGAACGTGGAACCTCTGCGTCCTGAAAGCGAGGCATTAACCACTGAGCCACCCGAGGAACGTTCTGCACCATTCGAACGGCAATCTGTTATATCTACCACTTACGGCTGCTGTGTTTTCGGCATTACCAGAAAGAAGACGCAACGAGCGCACGTCGCCACATCACGCAGCGGCGCCCGCTCTAATCTCCTACGCGTACTTTGCCCGGCTTAGAAAAGAAGAGCGACGCTCCCTCGCGCGGGCTAATCTCGCGGTGGAGAGGAGGGGAGGATCATACGCCTTGGCTGGACTCAGGCTTTACGTGGAACGATTCCGCTGCAGTTACCGTGCGCACAAAAGCCACTTCAATCATTGCAGTCTTCATTCGCGAAAAGCACGTGCTTTTCAGACTCAGCGAAGTAAAAATGAGATGCTTAATCGCGTGCATCCGTACCTGTGAGTACGTTTCGTGCGTAATATTTGTGCGAATAAACGCAGACCACATTTTGATATTCTTTCCAATCTGCTGCGTGACCTTTCAAATTGTTGCTATCGCGTTCATTGGTTCGCCTTTGCGGCAAAGCTGTGACTTTTTTTGGTTCCCAGCCACTAATGGCTCATATTGCTTCACAATAACTGTAGAAGGCAAATAAGTGTTGAAAAATGGCGTGTGAAATATTTGATGGCCAAGTGAAATGCTGACGAGAGAATGCTTTGACTTTTCAGTCTATACTAAGTGTTCAGTATAGGTTCGTACTATCTATGCAAGTGATATTAAATTTTGAAGGATCTTGTTGCACCCTTCACATGCTAAGCAATATGTGGGAAAAATTTCATGCTCATTGCACTACAAGAACTAACGAAAACAGGATGTCAGATCTCAAAAAGTTGCCCAGAAATGGTCTTGAGAAAAACTTAATTTATAAATGTGTGTGATAGCTCATCTATGAAGATACATTTTTGAAGATTACTTCTTCAGTCATCAGAACTCGGCAATCATGGTTATTTTGAGCAAGTGGTTTTAGTGAACCCTCCATCTGAAATGCAATGACAAGCAGCCAGGTAAAATTTCCAGAAGATAGGCATTGAGGTTCTTTTAGTTTTATTACTCTTGTGCTCTTTGAAAGCTACATCTTCAAGTTTACTTACATTTTGTTTTTGTCGTAAAAGTACAGAAAATGAACTTGGGAAAAACAAATGTGAAACAAAAATACGTATTCCTGAAAAAAAAACGCGCTTTTTGACTCGCATCTACGTTATACTTTACAGTCACAGCATATGCTCCTCTTGTGGAGCTATAAATGAGCTTCTCCGGTCCGTTCCGGCTGTCGGCAAATAATGCAAGGTGGGTAGAAGGGGGTCTTAGAATGCGCGTAATCACAACGCCTCGCTCATCAACGGGTGCTTTCAGCATGCTTTCACTTTCTCTGCGGTGGCTCGAACCCCAAGTTTCTCCTAAACGAAGTAGTTTTATGACAAGAAGCCAGTGCTGCCAGATTACTGCAATTATACTATAACGGCCCACATAAACTTATTTCCCTTCAGCGTTATTACAGAAATGCGGGCATAACAATACTTTGAAGCATATTTTAGCGCTTTAACAGCTAATTAGGCTTCGCAATTAGCAAGTCCGGAAAGCGCTACGTGCATTGGCAACGCTGGTTGAAAAAAAAAAGATGGCTGCGCTGAACAGGGTCAACGCGGCACTTTTGCGTGGCGCTGTGCTGAAGTTTCTTGATTTTGGCGTCGCATCATCGTGGTTCAACGAAGGCTAAAGGATGCTGGCCGTGGACCGCCTCATTTTCATGAGCATGAAGGATTTCACTGCCGAAACAGCGGAAATAGTTATGCTGTGCGCGCAAAAATCGAACCTTTTTGGTGAAGCGCATAAGATATAAATAACCTGTCTAGCGAGCCCGAGGTTGAAGAAGGCAACTGCTCTAGTGCAGCAGGCCTCTCCTGAAGATGTTAGCACTTTTGCGCTGCGTTAATTGCTACACTGCTAGAGACAAGGCCTTGGCAGTTTTCGAGGTAACTACGTGGTGACTGGTGCTGCCGATCACATGTAGCCCATTCAGTTTCGTTGTCACGTCCAAAGCTGAATACGCATGCCGCTCATTTGATTACAGAGCGTATATAGCTATACCTGCAGTAGATTGACATAAGGCAAATTGTTGTTTAGATTGTAATAAAAGTACTCTTTTCTTTTCATACGCCAATCCAGGTTACGAGGTTTATAAAGGATAACGCCATGTGCTTCCGAACACTCGCTTGTTCGTATTGGCAGTAGCTGATATTCGAGGCAGATAAATTCACATACTACGCAGGCTACGAATGCCGAGACAGGATATACACACCCAAAAACATACACGCATGCTACGCACATGCGGCCTTTGCGCATGTGTTTGTGCTTGTATATAGACACATGCGAAATGAAAAATAATTGGAGGGAAGGCTACATCATCCTAAAGCACTAAGATTTGCGTAGAGAACAAGCATGCGCGAGAAATACATTCACACACGTAACGCCACAAATTTCCTAAAGCACTTGCTTATACTATAAAATAAACTATACTCCACGCTTAAAGATGCTCTAATATTGATAAGTATACACACACGCTAAGTTACAGGAAACAGACTGAGAAGAATTAGGTGGTCGCTAGCGAAATGATTAGAAAAAGCTACCGCAATGTCCGTCACCACCTTTCCAATGCGTAAGCTTTTGATTTTCGCCGTTCTCCATCGCGCGTCGTCTGCATTCTTCAAGAATGATACATTGTCATGTTTACAACACAATTTCATGTATTCTGCACATAGCAATGGTCTTTCGTTGTCACTTTCTTCTTCTTCAGGCTCGCGCGTGTGGCATGCAAAAACAAAATAACTATGAGGCCGTTTCTCAAGGCGCGCAACGTCATCACATATATCCTTTCAAGGTTGACCCTTTTATCGCTGTTTCCAGGCGCGGTCACAAGGTGGCCAGCGCTCACTTGAAGTTGTGATTTACAGTTTAAAAAAATTTTTAAAGCACACATATATTTGGAACACTATTAATGACATCTGAAGCTTACGTTCTTGATTTACTTGAGCACTATACATTTGTACACTACATATCCAGAGGAACAAATTTTGATGGTTCAGTGGCTGTATTCTCTATCCAATATTTAGCTCAAACTTTGTGTGCTGCATCATGAGATTACTGAAGAATAATGAATAAAATTAGGATCATCTTACGTATTTTGAACTGACAAATGCATGTGAAGTAGTGGCACTGTCCTTTAACGTCATAGGAGTCTCTGTGGTTATCGTAGCATCTTTGTTGGCAGTCCTCGAATCTGCACTCTGTGGAAGAAAAAGAAAAAAAAAGTCTGTGAATACACATAAGCGTAAATCTCTACTCATGTGAAATGCGGAGCCTGTTTAGCACGCGGAAAAAGCTCTGGCTCTTTCACAGGCATTTACTGATGTCTGAACATTCGCTCTTTGAACACCATCCGGACACCCGATAATATAATTTGCAAAAAATTCGCATGTTATCCACCCGACTCCCTGCAATTCAGGCCGCACGAAGGCTCCCATTGTTATTATTTTGTGACAGAAGGCATTAGCTTATACAATACAAATATAAGTGTCCGGCAGAGTTTGCGCTAAATATTCCATAAGGCGCTGATCATGTCGAATGTTTACAAATTCAGCGTCACTGCGCTCCCGCTTTTGTGCAGAGTGTAGTATGAAGAAGAGCAAAAAATACTAGTTTCGCAACCTTCACAGTAGATTCTCGCAGCTGCAAACCGCAATCAGCATACAAATAGAATGAGAGTTAACAAAACGATCATAATCAACTTTATGAAATGATATTCAAGGATATTCTTAATCGAGAAAATGGAGACAAGCGGAGCCAAGTATGTGCTTGGATGAGTTACTAAATAGACCCTTTTAATAAATACGCCACCTGAGGGTGAGTATTTCGCCAGTTTCACTTCGCAAAGGAGCGTGAGATGGCTAGCGCCATCATGAGGGCATGGAAAGCGAGTGGTCAAATGAGTGATTGCTGTGATGTTTGTGTTTTCGGCTAGTTCTCCGTGTTATTCGCTGCAATCGCACCGTTTTCTAGCTTGAACGAGCTCCTATCACCCTCCCATAAGCTTTCTGAGCCGCTTCCGCTGCACTATGGGCAATATTTTGTACCCTTCAACGGATTTGACGAGCAGCTTGGCTTGTTAAGAGGGGCAATGCATGGATACAGCCTGCAAGAGACTCTCATCGGCGTGCCCTCCCGACATGGTGCACGTCCTGCAGGAACGCAAGAGGTGCCTGTGTGCGCTGCAAGAAACTCTCATCAGCGTCGCTAGGACACGCAGCCTGCGTCGTCTGCGGCAGTGCCCTCACAATGGCGGTGGACTGCAGTTCTCGTCCGCGGCGCTAGGGGTGCCCTTTTTCTAAAAGGGTCCATACCGTTCTTTTCTTTTCTTTCTTTCTTTCTTTCTTTTTGTCTTTCTTTCTTTCTTTCTTTCTGTCTTCCTTTCTTTCTTTCTTTCTTTCCTTCTTTCTTTCTTTTTTTCTTTGTTTGTTTGTTTGTTTCTTTCATCTTTCGCATTGCTTACTGCGCTATGCTTCTTCTTCAATGCCGAGAATGGGAGCTTCATCTACGTGCTTAGTAGAACACCACTTTAGTGTTACAGGTAGCAACGAGAGTGATGCGTTTATGTCCACAAACTCATAAAATGTGGTAACGAAACATGCCAAATCACCGTGATACATAGCATATTGTCGTAACATAAATGGCTAAATGGCTCATCGCCAACGAAGACCCGATAGATTGATGGAAACCCGAGGTTGAACGTCCAGAATGCACCATATATAAATTAAGAGAGACTCCATAGTGGAGGGCTCCGGAAAGTTCAACCACCTGGCCTTCTTTAACGTGCAATAAAATCTGAGCACTCAGGCTTACAGCATTTTCACCTGCACAGAAAATGCAGCCGCCGCCTTCGGGATTCGATCCCGCCATTTGTGGGTCAGCAACTTGACCACAGCTGTGGGGTGAGGCCACGATAGAGAAAGCATCAAATATGGCAAACAGTACGTACAAATTACGCATGTGGATGTTGTACCTTCGATGGCAGCGCATTTTTGTACGTACGTGAGTGCCATTTTTTCGCGTACGTTCATGCCGGTACCAAGTTAACTTACTCACGACAAGCTTTACTTGTGAGTTTTTAAGACCTATAACTTAAATTTACATCAGAGAGCGGCAAGAGAAGGCTTCATTTTATTAATATTATTGGACGTTGTTTCAAGAACTGAGCGAAATACAGAGATTACCTTATATTCTTATTTCAAGCGTGACAATCAAATTTCAATTCAACAGATCTGCCGATGACGGAGCGCATTGCTATTTGAACCGACCAATGCTCGTTGTTGATGGCTGTGATTTTTTTTAGGTGAAATGCTGTCAAGTGTTTGATTTTTATTCACGCAAGCACACATACACAATTATCTAGACCAATGACAGCCAGAGAAGGCTAGTTTCTAGTCGAGTGTAAAGAATCAAACAGAGGTCAGTTTCAGAGTTTTAGCAAGATGGTATTCAATAACATCACAAATAAAGCAAACGTTATATTATTCATAAACAAAGTTCTTCTTAATGTAAACCTAGCTAGTGAATAAAAGCTTGTTAGATATTCTGGTACGCAATAAAAAAGATTTATAGGACTGTGATATTTTCTGTGTTGTTTTAACTCTCTATTGATAAAATTATCCAGGGGCGCTGTGCAGGATCAGCCGAGTTCTGTCAAACTCCGAATATTCCCGAGCTCTGGAGACATCCCCTTATAAACGAGCCAACAGGACAAAAAAAGCCAAATCCATACCCTGAGCGCACTACGTTTCATTGTTTACGATGGGACAAGTCCACGTCAAGGACGGTCGACAAAGGTGGGCGGTGTTTTCAAATCAGAGGTATTTTATTTAATTTGTTTGTCGTTCTACTGAGTGCAGAAGTGCACCCATGCAACAAAAGTGTCAGAAACTTTTCGTGGTGATATTTTTTACAGGCAGGGGTAACTTTATTTTGAAGCTTTTAATGCCTGCCCAAAGTCTGTTTAAGAATAATCGCCACGGTGGCCTTTGAGATCAGTAAGAGCCGAGCGTCTTACAACATCGCGACCGCACCTAAATCTGAGGAACCGTGTCGGTCTGTACATTTTAGTGCGGTCACGTATCAGCCTTTACATTACCGAGACCACGTGTCAGCCTGTACAGTGCTCAACTCGGCTGTCTGTAACGACAGAGCGTCGTGCGCGAAACAGCACGAGTAACATCTGTGGTTGAAAATACAACACATCTGAGCATGTGTGGCGCCAATGATGTACCTGCCCTGCAGTTTGCACCCTTCTTTATCTCCGCGGCCGCGATGGCTGCTTTGGTCGTCGAAGCGCTGTAAACATTACAAAATGGAAGTAAAGCAACAACGAAAAATATCCTCGATTCGTGATATCATATCACAGTGACAACGGTTTTACTTCGTCTTTCTTTCTTATTTTTTTGCTTTTTTCGCGAAATCGCTCAGAGTGCTTTCGACAGTCAAAGCGGTTGTTGGGTCCATAGCGATAAACAGCGATCAGTATTGCGAGGCAGGCACATCACTGGCGGGGCGCACGCTCTGATGTGGCGTGTTTACGACTTCAGAGGTCGCCTGTGGTGTTTCGCGTACGACGCTCCGTCGTTATAGGCAGCCGAGTTGAGAACTGTACATTCAAGCGCGCTGCTAGGCCGGTGCGCGTCATCTTCGTTGTCATCACCTGCTAGCAGCCGAGCATGTGCGGCCGGTGATCTAGCTATTTGGATGGATCGTACAATTCGCTAGTTACGCAAAGACATGCTATAACAAAGCTAATTACGCCAAGTCATGGTTAGGCCAAGGTACCTACGCCTCATTTTAGGAAGACCGTGCTGATTATACCATGTAAAGCTGGAACCAGGCTAACTAAAGCATGCTAGCTGAAGAGCTAACTTATGATCATCATCAGCTTGACTACGTCCACTGCATGACAAATGCCTTACCCATGTTCCGCCAGCTAACTCGGTCTTGTGCTTGCTGTGGATAATTTATACCAGAAACTTGTTAATCTCATCTGCCCACCAAACCTTCTGTATCCTCCTAACCCACTTGCCTTCTCTGGGCATCCAGTTAGTTACGCTTAATGACCAGTGGTTATCCTGTCTATGCGCTACATGCCCGGCCCATGTCCATTTCCTCTTCTTGATTTCAACTATGATATCCTTAACCCCCGTTTGTTCTCTAATCCACTCTGCTCTCTTCTTGTCTCTTAAGGTTACACCTTCCATTTTTCTTTCCATTGCTCGCTGCGTCATCTTCAATTTAAGCTGAATCCTCTTTGTAAGTCTCCAGGTTTCTGCTCCATAGCTAAGTACCGGCAAGATACAGCTGTTATATACCTTCCTCTTGAGGGATAGTGGCAATCTACCTGTCATATATTGAGAGTGCTTGCGAAATGTGCTCCACCCCATTCCTATTCTTCTAGTTACTTCCATCTCGTGGATAGGTTACGCAGTTATTACCTGCCCTAAGTAGACATAATCTTTTAGAAGTTGAAGTGCACTATTACCAATCTCAAAGCGCTGCTCCCTTTCAAGGTTTTTGTACACTACTTTCGTTTTCTGCAGAATAATTTTAAGACCCACGTTTCTGCTCTCCTTGTGTAACTCCGCAATCATGAAATGCGACTTGTTCCCTGAGTTACTTAGCAATGCAATGTCATCGGCGAAACGCAGGTTACTAAGGTACTCGCCATTCACTCTTATCCCTTACCTTTACCATTCTAGGCCTCTGAAGACCTCCTGCAAGAACGCCGTAAATAGCATTGAGGAGATTGTATCTCGCTGCCTTACGCCATTATTGATTGGTATTTTGTTGCTTTTTTATGAAGCACTGTGATAGCAGTTGATCCCCTGTAGATCTCTTCTAGGACGCTTATCTATACTTCATCGACGCCCTGATTCTGCATTGTCTGCATGACTGGTGATATTTCTACTGAATCAAACGCCTTCTCGTAATCTATGAAGGCTATGTATCGTGGTTGGCTGTATTCTGAGCATTATACAATTCTGATTTAGGGTATGAATGTGGTCGATTATTGAGTAGCCTCTTTGAGATCTCGCTTGTTCCTTTGGTTAATTGAATTCTAATGTTTTTAACTCTGTTAGCAATTACCTTTGTTAATAGTTTTTATACTACGGAGAGCAAGCTGATCGGCCTGTAATTATTCAAGTGCTTCTCATGTCTTTTCTTATGTATAAGGGTGATGGTAGCATTCTTCCAAGAATCTGATACTCTTCCCGTCAGGAGACACTTCGTAAACAGGGTGGCTAGTTTTTCTAACACAATCTGTCCTCCATGTTTCAGAAGATATAATGTAACGTGATCGTCACCAGCAGCTTTGCCTCTTTGCATGCTCTCCAAGGCTTTTCCGACTTCTTCTATCACTACTAGTGGGGTGTCATCGGGGTTACTTCTTGTTCTTATAGTATTAAGGTCGTAGTTGTCCCGCCTAGTACCGATGCCATAATCTCATACTGCCTGGTCTCCAGCCTGCTTCTTCCATACTTTTGTTTTCAGTCTTCCATCAGTATAGTATACTGTGTTTTACCTTACTCATTGCCGATTCAACGTCTTCATGGAAGTTTTTAACTGAAGGGTCATCATGACTGGATGTAGGTGCGTAAGCCTGTACCACCTTCAACTGGTATCTTTTATTTAGTTTATTTACGCTGCCTACCATTCTTTCAATAATGGTATAGTATTCCTCCATGTTGCCAGCTTTGTTTCTGTGAATTAGGAACCCCACTCCCAGTTTTCTTCTCTCAGCCAAGCGCAGTTAGGAAAAGACATGCCCATTCTGTAGCACCGTATAGGCCTTATCTGTCCTCCCAACCTCACTGAGCCCTATTGTACCCCATTTAACACTCTCTAGCTCCTTGAATAGTACAGCTAGACTTGCCTCACTTGATAAGGTTCTAGCGTTAAACGTTGCCAAGTTCAGGTTCCAATGGCGGCCTGTCCGGATCCAGAGATTCTAAGGACCCTCTGCTGCGTTGCAGATCTGACCACCGCCATGGTCAGTTGCTTCGAAGCTGCTAGGGGCTGATGGCCGTGAGGTAATTGACGTATGCATGTGGGAGGTAGTGGCCAGATACTGCACCAAGATGGCCAATCCTTCTTTGGTGAGGGAGCCCGTTCCCTGTGATAATTACCGGTGAGGCCGCATCCCAGACCTCCTAACGCAGTTCCTTCACCACGCGGATTTTTTTATCCGGTTGGGAACTGCGTGGCACCGGGATTAAAACCATGGACCTTATGTGTGCGAGGCGAATGCTCTAACCACCAGACGCTATAAGCGCCAGAGGAGAGCTACTAGTAGAATTCGCAGATCGCAATAATTTACGGATTTTGAATACCTTTAACCGAAAACAAAGGAAACCGCATGTCCACATGCGGTAGAAAATCACTAGTCCACCTAGACTTTATAATGACTTTTTAAATACAATTTTAATGAGTGCACACCCAGGCATCGTGCATGATAAGGAAGTGGTTGGCTAGACACGATGTAGTGACCATAGAACGGTACGGTCTCGAATTCGCCTAGACTTGAAGAAGAAACAACAGAAACTGATACGCAAGAAGCCATTGAATGAGCTAGCACTGAGACGGAAAGTACAGGAATTCAAAGTCTCACTTCAAAACAGGTACTCAGCTCTTAGTGAGGAAACCAACATCAGCGTAGATACAATGAATGATGATCTGACGAGCATCCTTATGGAGTTCGCGTTAAAGTTGGAGGCAGGGTAGTTAGACAGGACAGTGACAATCTTTCCCAGTAAACGGAGAATCTCATTAAGAAATGTGAAATCATGAAAGTCTCATGTACAACAGACAAAGTAGAACTGACAGAGTTTTCGAAGTTGTATGATAGGCGTAAGTTATGCGATGTAAGAAGGTATAACAGGGAGAGAATTGAACACGCTATCAAAAACCGAGGAAGCGTCAGAGCAGTGAAGAGGAAACTTGTGATAGGCGAAAAGCGGATGGATGTATTCACTAAGGAACAAAGAAGGCAAAATACCTACCGATGTGCATAGTATTGTTAAAAACATGGAGGAGTTTTACAGAGATCTGTGCAGTAGCCCGGACAACCATGACCTTAATAGTATAGAACTAGCAGTGACCCAGGTAACACCCCACCAGTAATGATAGAAGTCAGAAAAGCTTCGGAGAGCATGGAAGGAGGCAACTCTGCCGGTGAGGATCAGGTAACATCAGATCTGCTGAAATATGGAAGACCTATTCTGTTAGAAAAACTAGCCACCCTGTTAACGAGGTGTATCTTGACGGGAAGAGTACCAGAGTCTTGGAAGATTGGTAACATCATCCTAATACATAAAAGAGGAGATTAATAGAACTTGAAGAATTACAGGCCAATCAGCTTGCTCTCTGTAGTGCACAAGCTATTTACAAAGGTAATTGCTAACATAGTACAGAAAATATTAGATTTCAATTAACCACAGGAACAAGCACGATTTTGAACAGGCTACTCAACAATCAACCACATTCATACTGTCAATCAGGTAATAGAGAAATAGTCAGAATATAACCAACCACTAAACATAGCCTTCATAGATTGCGAGAAGGCGTTTGATTCAGTATAAATATGAGCCGTCATGCCGACACTGCGGAATCAGGGCGACGATGAAGTAGTATATATAAACATCCTGCGAGAAATCTTCAGGGTATGAACTGCTACCATAGTGCTTCATAAAGAAAGCAACAGAATACCAATCAAGAAGGATGTAAGGCAGGGGGACACAATCTCCTCAATGCCGCTTACCGCGGGCTAACAGGAGTTTTTCGAGAAGCCTAGAATAGGAACAGCTAGGGATAGGAGTTAATGGAGAATAACCTGAAGAGACAAGAAGAGAGCAGAGTGGATTAGGGAACAAACGGGGGTTAGGGATATCATAGTTGAAATCGAGAAGAGGCAATGTACATGAGCCGGGCTTGTAGCGCGTAGACAGCATAACCGCTGGTAATTATGGGTAACTAACTGAATTCCCTGAGAAAGCAAGCGGTTAAGGGGGAGACAGAAGGTTAGGTGGGCAGATGAGATTAAGAAGTTCACGGGTATATATTGGCAGCAGCAAGCACAGGTTCGGGTTAACTGGCGGAACATGGGAGAGGCCTTTGCCCTGCAGTTGACGTATAAGGCCGATGATGATGATGTCCCGGCTACTGTACAGGTCTCTGTAAAACTCCTCCACTATTTTAGCCATGCTACCTATATTGGTTGTTATTTTGCCTTGTTTCTTTCTTACTGCCTATATCCGATTTTTGTCTATCCCAAGTTTCCTCTCCACTGCTTTGACGCTTCCTCTGTTTTTCAGAGGCCCCGCCGCGGTGGTCTAGTGGCTAAGACACTCGGCTGCTGATCTGCAGGGCGCGGGTTCGAATCCCGGCTGCGGCGGCTGCATTTCTGATGGAGGCGGAAATGTTGTAGGCCCGTGTGCTCAGATTTGGGTGCACGTTAAAGAACCCAGGTGGTCTAAATTTCCGGAGTCCTCCACTACGGCGTCTCTCATAATCATATAGTGGTTTTGGGACGTTAAACCCCACATATCAATCAATCAATCTGTTTTTCAGATTGTGTTCAATTATCTCCTAAGTAACCTGCGCTTCGCCGATGACATTGCATTGCTGAGTAACTCAGGGGACGAAATGCAACTCATGATTACGGAGTTTGAGAAGGAGGGCAGAAATCTGGGTCTTAAAATTAATCTGCAGAAAACAAAAATAATGTACAACAACTTCGGAAGGAAGCAGCGCTTCGAGATAGGTAATAGTGCACTTGAGGTTGCAAAAGACTATGTCTACTTAGGACAGGTAATAACCGCGGAGCAGAACCATGAGACAGAAGTAACTAGAAGAATAAGAATAGGGTGGAGCACATTTGGCAAGCACTCTCAAATTATGACAGGTAGATTGCCACTCTCCCTCAAGAGGAAGGTATATAACAGCGGTATCTTGCCGGTACTTAGCTATGGAGCAGAAACCTGGAGACTTACAAAGAGGGTTCAGCTTAAATTGAGGACGACACAGCGAGCAATGGAAAGAAAAATGGTAGGTGTAACCTTAAGAGACAAGAAGAGAGCAGAGTGGATTGGGGAACAAACGGGGGTTAAGGATATCATAGTTGAAATTGAGAAGAGGAAATGTACATGAGCCGGGCTTGTAGCGCGAAGACAGCATAACCGCTGGTAATTATGGGTAACTAACTGGATTCCCTGAGAAAGCAAGGGGTTAAGGTGGAGACAGAAGGTTAGGTGGGCAGATGAGATTAAGAAGTTCACGGGTATATACTGGCAGCAGCAAGCACAGGACCGGGTTAACTGGCGGAACATGGGAGAGGCCTTTGCCCTGCAGTGGACGTATTCAGGCTGATGTTGATGATGTCCCGGCTACTGTACAGGTCTCTGTAAAACTTTTCCGCTATTTTAGCCATCCTACCTATATTGTTTGTTATTTCGCCTTCTTTGTTTCTTAGTGCCTACATCCGAATTTTGCCTATCCCAAGTTTCCTCTGCACTGCTTTGACGCTTCCTCCGTTTTTCAGAGTGTGTTCAATTCTCTCCATGTTATACCTTTTTTATCGAATAGCTTACGCTTATTAATCAACTTCGAAAGCTTTGCCAGCTCTATTTTGTCTGTTGTACTTGAGACTTTCATGCTTTGACGCTTCTTAATGAGAAGAAGCTTTCCTGGGAAAGCTTTCACTGTCTTGTCTAACTACCGTGCTTCTAACTTCCACTGCACACTACTTAATGATACTCGTCAGATGATCATTTATTGTATCTACGCTAAGGTTGGTTTCCTCAATAGGAGATGAATACTTGTTTTGAAGGGATGCTCTGAATTCCTATACCTTCCCTCTCTGTGCTAGCTCATTGATTGGCTTCTTGCGTATCAGTTTCTGTCATTCCTTCTTCAAGTCAAGGCGAATTTGAGACCATGTCATTCTATGGTCACTACAATGTACCTTGCAACCACTTTCTTATCCTGCACGATGTCTGGGTGTGCACTCATTATGAATTGTATTTATAAAGTAATAATAAAGTCTATGTGGACTTGTGGTTTCTTACTGCATGTGGACAGGTGGTTTCCTCGTTTTCGGTAGAAGGTATTCAAAATCCGAAAATAATTGCGTTCGGCAAATTCTACTAGTAGCTCTTCTCTGGCGTTTATAGCTTTTGGTGGTTAGAGCATGTGCCTCGCACGCATAAGTTCCATGGTTCCAATCCCGGTGCCACGCAGTTCCCAACCGGATAAAAAAATCCGCGTGGTGATGGAACTGCATTAGGAGTAACATGAAACGCACCGCTTATAAAACCACCTTAAAAAGGTATTTATCCTAATAGAGAGAGCACAAACATTATCCTAAAACGTTTTCTTGCATCTTCGCCACAGCGTATGTCACATGTAGCGACGTCTCAGTTGGAAGCTCTGTGTGGGATTCGTTGTGCTATCTCGATTGTAATTAAAGAACGGAAGAGTGTGCGCTCGTCCCGTAAGTAGTGACAGCGAAGATGTTTATGGTTATGATCTCGAAAATATATGTCTGGTGTATTTAAAACACACTATGGACGCAGGTGCTATCGCGGAGCGATACCTTTTCTAGTTTCTGTGAATTTTGTGTTTTTTTGTGCTTGACCATCAGCCAGGGCAAATCTTTGGTCACGTTGTATATCAAGGGGATCACCTGGCCACCAAAGTCAACTATTATAGTATATAATTTGACACAAGAGATGACTGGCTAGATGGCACCCTTGACCACTCTTTTGTCGACGGTGTGAATACTCTTGCTTTTTGACTTAAAACCCGCTGGGAGCCTTGATGGTGCATAGGTTCAGTCAATGCACGAAATGAACAGCTACAGAAGAGAGACACTATGTTTGCGTATCAGTAGTCCCTTCTACGGGTGTGTTGTCTATTTTGCACATCACACTATTAGATGCCAGCATCTGCATCTGATGCGCGAGACAGACGGTGCGATTTTTCATTCGATGTGGCTTGCGGTGCTATATGGATCCAAAAAATAGATTGGTGCTTCGTAATTTCTGTGGTGGTGATTTCGTTTGCCTGCTGACAACCCAGTGGATGATAGGCGGGATTTAACTTCCCAAAACGATCGTATGATTATGAAAGACGCTGTGATGGAGGGCTCCGAAAATTTCGACCCTCTGTGGTTCTTTAACGTGCACCCAAATCTGAGCACATGGGCCCACAGGATTTTCACCCGCTGGTTGCTCGTAAAGATATAGACGTCGTAGATGTAGCTCTTTTACTTTAGGTCTCTCTACTTCATAAGGCATTGTTTTCTAATGCCATCGGAGCCAAGTATTACGCTTTATAGGAGGCATTGCACCCTTATCATAAAAAAGAACAATATATACTTGGAGAAAAACACGTTTTTTATTTTTTAAATTCAGGTTCTAAACAGCAGAGGAGACCTCCACGAATGCTTGCTAAGAAAATATCAGCTAGTACAGGCCCCACACACGGCCGAATACAATTTTCTTTCAATTGAACAAGGAGCGGCATGCTAAAAGTAACATATAGGTGCAATCAAGATAAAATTCAAGACAATCAGTGGCCAGAACATAGCTGATTTTTTGTCACTTCTTGGGTTTTATTTTGATTCCAACCATGCTAATTTTGAGAAATGCCGGCTGCGGCGGCTGCATTTCCGATAGAGGCCGCATTGTTGTAGGCCCATGTGCTCAGACTTTGTGTGCACGTTAAGAACTCCAGGTAGTCGAAATTTCCGGAGCCCTTCACTACAGCGTCTCTCATAACGCTATGGTGGTTTTGGGACGTTAAACCCCACATATCAATGAATGAATGATGTTTTGTATGTACCATGGTATTACATTTTAATTTTTTACATGCTTAGATGACTACCTGATAATTATTAAAGAAGAACCTGGTTCGACATTCACTAGTTTAGTGCAAGATGTTTTAGCAACCTCTGGAAGACAATAATACGGAAAGACGGGCTAGTTGGTACTGCTGCATAATTGAAGTTTTTGCGCACACACACAAGGACACAGAAGAAGGGAACACAAGGACCAGCGCAGACTAACAACTGATTTTTATTAAGTAAGAAAACAGAATATATACGCTTCCTTGCACCCCATGATCACCGCGCATGAGCAAAAACGGCATCGTACAATCTTAAAAAACCATAAATATCACATGTTGTTCAGCAATTCAATTTCTTTTTCACTAAGCGATATCGACGGATGGCTGATGCACATATCTTTAAGTCTAGATATGTGCCACGCTTCTACTATTTCTCTTGTTGTCTGATTTGGGTGTACATACACAACCTTAGTTTGATCAAACAACGGCTTACATGCACTAAAAGAACAACGCGCACAGTGCATTGCTAAATGTGTTTCTGGCCTCCCCTTCAAGTTGGTCATGTGCTCCTTCAACCTCACATTTAAGCATCGGCCAGTTTGACCGACATAAAAGTTCCCACAACTGAAAGGGGTCTTATAAACTACCTTTCTTTTGCACTCAACCACCTGATGACCTGCACGCTTGGAACAATTGCCACTGATATCCTTCGTCCTTTCCTCGTACAGATTATTTACAGCCGGACACACGCCCCCTAGTTTGTTCTTTGCCGAGAATACAACTTTGACACCATATTTAGCTGCCACCTTCTTAAGTTTATGGGAGAAACCATGCTCGTAGGGGATTACCGAAATTTTCTTTGTATCTTGGCTTCTTTCCTCTTTCTCCCCGGATTTCATTTTCTTCATTAATCTTTCGCTTGCAGTTAGAAGAAACGAGTTAGGGTATCCTGCCTTTTCCAGCTTTACCTTCTGCTCAAGGAAAGATTCTTTTAACTTGTGCTTGCATGTTTTTGTCAGAGCTGGTTTTTTAAGATTGTACGATGCCGTTTTTGCTCATGCGCGGTGATCATGGGGTGCAAGGAAGCGTATATATTCTGTTTTCTTACTTAATAAAAATCAGTTGTTAGTCTGCGCTGGTCCTTGTGTTCCCTTCTTCTGTGTCCTTGTGTGTGTGCGCAAAAACTTCAATTATGCTCTGGAAGACACGGGAGAAGTATGACCTTCACCTTCGTACTGCCTGACGGGAATAAAATTTAGTTTCTGTATAGAAAATCATCTGGCACCAGTTAATGTGTGCTTGAAGTACTCGCTGCGAGCAAGAAAAGAACTGTGATTGTACAATCCTGCACTTTGCAAAACCAGTCAATGAACAATTCGCATGTTCTCTTTGAAGCAAGGCTTGGAAAAGGAAAAGTCCCGTGTGCGCCTGCTTAATGACAGCATAAACAATTAGGTTGCCAGGTTCGTGAATGCTGGTTTCCATTCGGCAGTCATAGTTGCTGCAGCGGAATATCCCCTGCAGAGCTTCAAGGCTAGTGCAACTCAGGGTGGCCAAGATGGTAAAAAAAATTGACCGGTGGCTTTGCCTTATAATCATAGGGAGTCTTACAACCTGAAGAATGTTGCCAGTCGCCGCGGTGTGCTGGTGGTGTTTTCTTAACTGCGCAAGCTGGCCTCACTATTTCCCCGTATCACCTGTGGAAATAGGAGCGTGCCAAATCGCACTAAGAGACACGCCACTCAATTCGTCGACTACTCGACAAAGTTAGTATATTAAATCCCTCTGATATGCGGGAAAGTGTACCCCCGTCAAGCGGGTTGGTGTATAAATAAGAGACTAAGGGAACGCCAACTTCTGATGAAGCACGGACCAGGATCTAATCTGCCTCTCACTGCGGCACATTATCGTCGGCTGCCCATGGTACACCATACCAGCCTTTGCCGGTGATAACGAAAATCTTGAGGTGTAGTCAAGACCAGTTGGCACGTGAGCTTACCAAGGCTTACTTCATCACGAATGAAAAAGAATATACATTTACGCCAGTGACACCTCCATAAAATTGTAGGGTAATGAAAGCAGGTTTCTCGCAAGCGCCTATATGAATTTGTTTTTGGTGTCATATATATATGCGTTTTTGTTCTATTAAAATCCAGTCGCCAGTCTGCACCCATCACCGTTCACTTCCTCGTCCATGTTTCCTTTGCGCGGTACTTTCTTTAAAATAAAAATACAGTGCGAAGCAGGCCTGATAACGCTGTCAGACTCAACTTTCGAAGGCTAAGCTGAAACGTCTTTCAAGTATCTGGTTCCTCTATTTTTTAGAGAAAAAGAATTACAGACCTATATTTCTCGCGTACGTATTTTATGAACAGTACTCAGACCTTTGCCGCGGGTTGTGAATGGCAGCATAGTTTCTTGTAAGGTCAATATACTTACCTTCGCTGAGGGTAATATTCTGGTAATTCGAAGGAAATGTGACTACAGCCGTTGTGCGACCCCTGCGCAAGATCATAGAAATAAATGGTAAGGTTTCGTGTTAGTATATGTGAAGTAATACAACTACGTTGTTCATGGTAGCACAACACTCACTCATGAATTCACATGCAGCAAAACAGTCGTCAAAACCAAATTACAACCCATGCTCGATAACTACCGTCACTTCATCAGACTAAAAACACATGAAAGTCACTGGGTGCCTTACGCGAAGTACAACACATGCTCGATAACTACCACTACTTCATCAGACTAAAAACACAAGAAAGTCACAGGGTGCCTTACGCGAAGTACGGCTCTGTCATTAGAAGCCCTAACAATAAGGATAATCTTTGGGCCAGCCGGGGAGCTGGCAATGTGGCAGTAAGACTTACCCGGTCTGCCACAACATGGGAGATGCCCACCACGCGCAATTAGACAGTAAATCGCTTGGCGAACGACCCAAAAGGTCTTACGTCTCTTCTCTTTGAAAGGGAATAGCTTTTCTTGGGATACTTAAAAACAGAAATTTTGGTCTTTCTGTTCCACGGTTTATCAACTCGGTTTCCAACTCAGCACAAACAAGGTTTCCAACTCTGCACATCATAGCATGCATGACCAATAATCGCTTTATTGAACTGTGCACCACTTTAAATATCATTTTCAAACTTGAGTGGTCAATTCTAAAGGTGATTTACGGTAACACTGAAGGATCCCAATGTTTCGCCCACTCCTCATGATTCACTTATTGGATATGCCGTTTTTTTTTTCGCACCACTCGTTTTAATGGTAGCATCACCGATGGTTGCTTTTCGCGTTTGACCATGCGTCCAGGGCTTCCGGCTCCCAGCGTATACATCATAGGGACCCCTGCATGGACAATGTCTTTCAGTGTACTCATGTAGAATGAGCAAAAATTATGCATAACTTGCATGGAGAAGTTTCTTGAAAAAAAAAACGAGGAGTTATCATAACTTTTCACAGCTAAAACTGTTACAAGATGAAAACAGCCTACTTTAGTGCAGCAGTGGTCCACCTCTAACATTCCTGGTGTTCATAACCGCTATCACATGGAATAAGAAAAAGACGCTAGGCCTAACGGAAGACGCAATGCAGTCGCAGCGAAAGCTGGAAAAGCAGTGTTTTTATGTTGTGAATTCTTTTGGTATTTTAGGTAGCCTTTCCAGGTACCTATTATGCCATAAGTCATAAATTCTTTGAAGTATAAAAGCCCCCACATGACATCATTTGTCATTCTGCTGAGAAACTTGCCACCACTTACCCATAAGTCAGGTTATTATATGTGCCATGTTAAGGCTTTGCTTGGCGCCGCCGCGGGAGTCTAGTGGATAAGGTACTCGGCTGCTGACCCGTAGGTCGCTGGATTGAATCCCGGCTGCGGCGGCTGCATTTCCGATGGAGTCGGAAATGTTGTAGGCCCATGGGCTCAGATTTGGGTGCACGTTAAAGAACCCCAAGTGGTAAAAATTTCCGGAGCCCTCCACTACGGCATCTCTCATAATCATATGGTGGTTTTGGGATGTTAAACACCACAAAATCAATCAAGACTGTGGTTTACGGCGCTGAAAAATTATGGCTTAGCACTTTTAATGGATGGGAAGTATTAGCTGACCTACTCAATACCGTATTCGCATGGTGTGACGCTTCGTTTTCATTTTACTCTATTACAGCAATATAACACATACGGTGACGTAATTTTTTACTCGACATGATATCTGTGTAGGGTCTTTTAGCAAGGAAATTTAAAGCACCGGCATTCCTTTGTGATATACTGAAGCCCTTAAAACTTCGAAAAGTACTGACACACGTGAAAAACAGTGTGCTTCTTCTCT
This sequence comes from Rhipicephalus annulatus, assembly GCA_013436015.1. Lineage (NCBI taxonomy): Eukaryota > Metazoa > Arthropoda > Arachnida > Ixodida > Ixodidae > Rhipicephalus > Rhipicephalus annulatus. The sequence continues at coordinate 416,956 of WOVY01014874.1, read as the reverse complement.
TTTCTTTCTTCTATTTCCTCTCCGAGGCAGATGCCATGTTGATATTGGCCAACAGCCGCCAGTTGGGACAACGCAGAGCGTTCACTTGTTTAGTCAATCTTGACTGCCCTCTTGTTGTATAAGTGTAGACTTGCTGGTGTACAGCGTATCTTGAATGTGTAAGCACCTGTTATTTGGTGTGGTTATCGTGTGAAATATGTTTCACACAAGACCAATGTCGCTGTTGGTTTTATTGCTGCATGGTGTGTTTTTGATGCCAGAACAAGTCTAGCGAAAGCAAAAAAGTCATTGATATTACTACTGGCAAGCGCAAAGAAGGACGACGAAATATTTAGTTACACAAAATCAGAACTTCGGGCCGATATTTTCTGCTCACCTATGCGAGATAAGTTGCGGGTCTCTCACAATGAATATACGTTGACGTTCATGTAATTCAATGCCTACCCAAACGCCATAGACATGCCACAATTCTTTGTGTGGTGCGACGCCATCTCTCATACACGCTTTATTGCTTCTTGTCTGGGGTCCTAACTTCATTTTGGAGGGGGGGATAACATCAAGTGGTTACGTTTTCTGCTTGACGTGATGCACCGACTTCTTCAAGTTAGTCGTACTGGCTTGTGAACCTGTACATAATGCTTGCAAAATTACGATTGATAATGTTATTGCGAAACTTCAAAGATTCAGCAAAGCTATTTTGAATAAAGAAAGCAGGAGTGCAAAGCCTCACATTAAGAACAGTACTCTTCGTTTCTTTTTGTTGCGTGCTAGTTTATTTATGAGCAAAAAACTTTCGTTAGATCATGTGCGTTCGTCTAACAGTCAGATGATTTGCCATACGAAGGTAGCTTTGCAAAGCGTACATGCCCAACCGAGTCGCAGGGTGCGGTGACCATTGAGGAACCTCACGTCTGCGTGCTATTTCGCGTGGTTTACGTGCTACTTCGCATGAAGGTGTACATGCGCTAGTGGAGCTCACCGGAATACTTCGTTTACGGTGGCCCGCTAGTCGTTTTGTTCGCTTTCACGTTCATTAGGCACTATAGTGCGTCTGTCATATACGTCCCATTTACGCTTTTGCACAGTATTACCGGTGCTTCAAATCCCCTAAGAAAACAACTGACGCTTTGATTTGATATGCGTTGTTTAACGTCCCAAAATCACCATATGTATATAAGAGACGCCGTAGTAGAGGGCTCCAGAAGTTTCTACTTTCTTGGTTTCTTAAGCGTGCACCCAAATCTGAGCAAACGGGCCTACAGCATTTTCACCTTCATCGAAAGTGCAGCCACCGCAGCCGGGATTGGATCCAGCAGTTTGATGGTCAGCAGCCGAGTACCTTAGCCACTAGACCACCGCGGCGGGGTGAAACGAATGACGCTGTACGAAATAACAACTCTAAATGATGTAAGCCTTCTGGCGCAATATTAACGTCAAACGCCTTTTGGAAACGCTAAAATTGACCGTCGGTAATGGCAGCGTCCCGAATCGGTGGCGTAAACATGAGTTATGCAAATGGTCATCATAAGATGCCGGCGCCATATGTCGTCATGGAATGTCACAGATTACCAGTACTTGCAATGTCATAGTAAGGCCACTATGAAGTCACCATGACGTCAAACACGATGATCTTGTCGTCACATGACAGTTGTCACAGCATTGTTTTCTTGGTTGTTGGGCCTATCACAGAGGCAGTGTAAAACCGGGAGAGGAGCAGAAAGCGGTCGGAGGCATGCTAGGGGAGACCAACACGTACACTGAAGAGAACCATGCAGACAACTTTCTCTTTTGAGCCGGCTCAGGCGAAAGAATAAGGGAGACGCTGAGTGTTCTCTATTCGTCTGGTGTCCAAGACTTGTTGGTTCTGTGCTGCGGTGACTTGAGGGACTGCAGTTTGGCTGGTGAGTTGTAATTCACCGATGAAAAAAAGTACGGCCCATGGCAGCGCACACCGGCTGCAACGGCAACACGAACACTAAAGGACGTTCCTGTTCGTAGTTTCACCTGCTTCGTACTGCCAAGAGCTGCAAAAATCAACCAACTAGCCCCCACATAGATTGTAGCGGAACATTCTACCGCCTTTGATATTTTTTATATTTTTTATCGCAACAAAACCTTTCCGTCAAAAGTCTCCAACTTTGCGAAGGCTACTCTCGAAAGTGAGTAGAAAATATTTAAACAGAACTTTTCTATCTCTGTTTCGTAGTCTTCTACTGGTGAATGGATGCGCACAACACTGCTTGACTTGCGTAGTGACGATTGCATTGCCAGTGTAAGTCGAAAACAGGAACCAAATGCAGTTTTTGCAGGCTTCAGTATGTTTTGTTTAATAATAAAGCAAACACTGTAGAAAACTCTTGGAAAAAACCAAAAGGCTCTATATTCGTTTTTTTAGAGTTCTGACTTGTCACGTATATGACTTTTTTACATAGGCATGCCAATTGTTTTGGGGGTCATTATTACTCTTTTTATCAGAGGTCTGTGAGCCACACAAGACTTAACATTCCCCTTTAGAAGAGTTGTATACGTGACAAGTCGGGACTAGACGCAAGAGTCATACGTACTTTTTTTTCAGGCTTAAGTTTTTTCAGCACGCAAACTTTCACACTAGCTGTTAATACTGAAGTTCCTTCTGATTTATTATACAGCATAAAACACCATCACAGTCGAGCGGCCAATTTGGTCCGTTGCAGCAACACTGGTAAACTATCATTTTTAAACGAACTTTTGTGGTTCCACTCATGCGAAACTGGCGAGTAAAATGAACAGAAAGTCACTATGTTCAGGTGTTTTTATTGCATATGTAACTTGAAAGCGGACACGGGCGCCTAGCGCAAATTTTTTACGTTCCTAAAAAGTCAGTGTTTTGCCGCGAGGTCGAGTCAATCAATGCGATGTAAGAAATTGGCATTTTACTGGAAGAAAGACAAGAATTTTGAACGAGTAAACAGTGCGAAACAACAAGGACGAATGAATGAAATGACACACAATGGCGCTGCTTCGCGATTCTCTCTGTCATTCCTCTCTTTGATCTTTGTTCTATCACACTGTTTACCCATTCAAAATATAAGTACAAGAACTTGCCCAGCTAAAAGTTCTGATGAAACGACAAGCAGTGCGATATTTTCAGCATGCCACTAAAGCGCAAAAAGGGACGCTAAAAAAGACCACACAGCTATACCGAGAAGAAGCCCGAACTAAATGTGTCAGTTTCACGCCTTTGCCTTTGAGCAACGCACTGTAAGTGTCGAATATTTAGAGCCCTATAATCTCAAGTATTTCTTTCTTCTAGACTGTGGCGTCCAGAGTAACCCCTTGGCGCCTCTATCCACATGGTGACGTCTAATGCAGAATACCGAGGTGTGTTTGTCATTCTTTTTTAAAAGACGATAGTCTTTCTTGGGGATCGTCAACGCAAAAATTTTGTCTGTCTGTCTGTCTGTCTGTCTGTCTGTACATTCGTACGTTTGACCTCCTTTAACGGTACCCTAAACGGCACCAAAGTGACTAAATGACACTCCAAACGGCCGAACTTATTTGCAGCGCCCCCCCATATTGCTCAAGGTTCAGCGTTCATACTTGTGCAATTGTCCATTAAAAAGCAATATTGCGCATATCTTAGGCACCATAACACGTCATTATGTATGTGGCTTTGTTACAAGAAAAAGCATACATAAGTAATTTTAAGGATCGTAACCTTTATAACGCTGCGCTGGCCATGCAACGCTTGCACGAAACGGCAAGTGCTTCAAACGCTTTCCTTAGGCGACATGGTGGTGGCAGCTACCCGTCGCCTTGCGTTCTACACCTTATCACCTCAGAGACGGGCGCGCGCACGGCGCGCGCCCCGTTTTCCAGGTTAACTGCCAGATAGCGCTCATGTATCGCGTGTGACGTGACTTGATGCGCTCGTTCGCCTCTGCTGCACGCTCGAGGCTCTTTAACGCAGTGCCTCCAGAATAGAATTAACAAATTTTATAGCGCAGAACATCAAATAAACGTTTTGTTCAGTCTCTCGAGAAGCAAAAGTATTATCTTTCGACGACATTTGCGGTGTAACTTGCAGATACAGGGCTGATTTTTCCCCCCATTAAATTTATGTACACAATAAGGTCATTTTCTTGTGCGTGTCTCAACGCCAGTTTTCAAACCGAAAGACAACGTAGAAACTTTCCGTAACAGAAAAGACGCGCGAGCACCTCCAAGATATTGTCGCGAGAGCAAGGTTTCCAGCTCCAGTATCTTCTCAGGAAATTTGTGCAAAACCAACTCCTCTGCTTCTTTTTTAAGTGTTTCTTTGTACTCTTCTACATTTGGGTTTGTTTCTCTGGCCATTACAGAGCTTCGGCTTTTGACTTTAATGGAATGTGGGGTAAATCGTGTTTTCCAGCCTGGGACAGGCGCCTACACGCTGCATTTACGGCTTACAAACGGAGCAGTCAAGGTCGCCCCCGTTCGGGATTAGAAGGGGAAAGCTTACTCGGAAAAGCGTCTAGCGAGAGGCAGGTCCGGCGCTACCGTCTGAGTCTAAGCCATTGTTAACAGGCACGCGTGTCATTGAGAATGACATGGGGACGCGACCACTTAGCCTGACCGAGACATAGTGGCGGCCGATAAACGACCATATTCCCCCGCGCTCTTGTTAGGATGTCGGGGCGCCTCGCTGTCGCATGTACACCTGGTAAGCAATGGTGTACCCATCGCTCTTAAGGACGCTTCTAGAAAGCAACAGTTAATGAAAGCAACTTACGGGGCCCGAGCATGGGAACGGCCGCCGACGATAGTCGGCCGAAGGAGGCGGCACGGCCTGGTATGGGAGAGAGTGTCCCGTGCGGAGAACTTATCCCTTTGCGTGTTTCATTTGGTAAGGAGGTTTTTACAACTGTAGTGCCTTTTATGAAAGTGTTTCTGTGATTGGTTGAGATGCTGCGAGTCCGAATCTGTGATTGGTTTTTGTGAAGACTCTTTGTTCGACCAAGGATTAAAGAGAGGATGTTTGAACTTGAAAAGGAAGCGGAGTCGGGGTAAACAGCGGATCTCACCACGGGAGACCAGGCCGTGCACGCCGAGGGGTATGTCACCATTTTCTATGTTTTGTCTTTGTGACCTAGTGCATTTTGTAAATTGAAGTTGTGTTAGCTAAATAAACCCCCAATGAGTGCTCCCCGAAATCATCGTGTTGACGTCTCATTGATTGCCTCCGCGGAGTTTCACCCACACTTATTCGTCTCCCTGGTCGTCCGATGCGCCTAACTTTGAACAACTCCGACGTTTCGCTACAATATGCCTACCGCCCGCGTTGTACGTTGTACTCCTATGCTGTGTCAGTGGTTAAGCGATGCAAGAAACGCCGTTACCAGTAACGCGTTACTTTTTTTCGGTAATTTAGTAACATAATATTTACAATACTAGAACTGTAACGTGCAACGTGCTCACGTTGCAATTTTCACTAACCCGCGGTGTCACACTACTCGTTACTTTTTAGTCTGGTAGGTGCCATTCTCCCAGTGCTGGAGGCGAACAGCGTCGGACAGCTGTCTGCCTGCAAATTTTGACAAAGAAAGCGTGGCAGGAGTCGCGTTTTTTTTATGGGCGAAGCTCCTTTAAGCGTGGGTCTGTACATCCTCCGATGTTGTACGTAACAACCAGTGGCACATACCCGCTCTAGAGCGGGTCTGTGCCACAGGGAATGCAAGATGGGAGATGGCGGTACTTAATTTGATTGATTGATATGTGGAGTTTAACGCGTCAAAACCACCATATGAATATGAGAGATGCCGCAGTGAAGGGCTGCGGAAGTTTCGACCACCAGGGGTTCTTTAACGTGCACGCAAATCTGAGCACATGGGCTTACAACATTTCCGCCTTCATTGGCAATGCAGCCACCGCAGCTGAAATTCGATCCCGTGACCTGCGGGTCAGCAGCCGAGTACCTTAGCCACTAGACTACCGCGGCGGGGCATGACGGTACTTGAAGAACTGTTCGCTAGATGGACGCACGGATGGGCGCATGGACAGACGGACAGACAGACTAGCAGACAGAGGGACGGATGGATGGACGCGTAGAGCACGTATGTTCCACAAGGAATGCGAGGTGACGGTACTTGGAGATGGACGCATGGACGGACGGACAGGCAGACTAGAAGACGAACAGACAGACACATGGACACGCGGACAAACGGACGGATAGACGCATGAGTGGACGGACGGATGCATGAATCGACGCATGGATGGTCACGCGGACGGACGAAAGCAAGAATGAACGGGTGAACGTAAGCACGGACCGACTGACGGACGCTTCGCCCCACTCATCGTCATTCACTCAATGGATATGCTGTGATTTTTTTGTTGTTGTTGTAGAAATCACAGATAGAAATTGCTGAAACGCCCCGACCTCATGTGGGGAGGTTTGGGCCATGGCCGCACAAATCTTGAAGAAACCTGGGAAGCCTCCATGAAAACTTATTGTACGTGCACAAAAGAAAGGCTGCCCGAAGGGAAAAGGCATGAACTGGTTTGCTCCATACCCCGTCACGTTTTGTGCAAGAAGGAAAAAAAGAACTTCTTCAAAAGCCTTCAGCAACTTAATACTGACGTCGGCAAGTGAGATTGACAAAGGTGTACACTCGCCGAGCACAGCCTACACCTCCTCAAAATTCTTCAGGCCTGTTCATACGTTCCTTGCCCCGAGTGGTACGTCACGCGAAGAGGCCGACAGATGAACTGGAAGTGGAAACACGGTGACTGGATAGCAGGGTTGTCAGGTGTGGCTGCTTTGCGCCAATTTTGCTACGTTTTTAGGTCGCTGGCAGCAAAAGAAAAAAATGTCTTGGCTACTTCACTACGTTTTGTCTACTTTTCGTTCCAACGATTTTAGCAAATTACAAATATACGTACGCCACCCGTGGTACTCCACCATATATAGTGTCCAAAGCATGGCGGGCGTGATGAATTTCTATTTTCAAAACTTGGCGCTTGCAGTACGCAAATGTAAGGGCTTTGAGATGCGGGAGGTAGCCTGAGACCAGAGCTTGCGGACACTCGAGGACGCTTCGCGTTTTGACCGCATTTTTTCTGGTGACCATGAACTCCCGCTGACCATAGCACTGGCTTATTTGCGTGCGTTTTCGAGCATGCGTGTTAAGCTCTGGATAACCACGCCTCTTCACAGCGAGTATGCCGCAAGCACTGGATGGCCAAGCCAAAATTAAAAAGTGAGAATTGTTTGTTTGCTGCGTTACAGTAAACCGAAATGAACTTTGGATATTGCGCCACTCAGCAGGATTCGATTTATGCTGTGGGCCACGTACCTGCTTTTTTTACGTCTGCACTGTTAAGTTTCAGATTGGATCACGCTTTCCAGAACGATTCACAGTATATGATGTGCAAATACTGCTTTTGTATAGTACAGGCCCTCTATACACACTTGATAAATCAATCGGCAAACACGTAAACATCGCAATGGTTTTTTTGCTAGGCAAGTATGCATCTGCGTCTGAAGGATACGATTTCTCATCGTTTAACAGCGAACATAGAACAGAAGCAGTGTGCTCTGAAGATCTCACTTTTCACAGCTTGTCAAATGGCAATAAACTCCATGGACGAGCTTTCCGGTATTCTCATAGATAACTTCGGCCAGACAGTGCACTGCACCAGAGGAAGTGTATATGGTGCCCTAATAACAAAAGTGATAGCGCTATACTTCTTGAAATCTTTAGCACGTGACCTCAGGAGAAAGTCGTTTTAAAGTTTGGTTGATGAAGCCACTGACATATTTGTAAAGACGCTAGGATGCATATCAGTTCGCTATTACAGCGATACTATCAAGAAGGTCGCCAGCACGTTTTTTGACATGAAAGAGATTTCAAATGTACGAGTGGACCTTCTTCGATTTATTGGGGCCAACATAGAGCTGAACTGCGCCTGAACATATTTAGGATAGCGAAGACAAGAATGTCATCAGGGCGAATACAGTATTTACAAGAGGTGTACAGCGCTCACACACACATTTACAATATCGGTTCACTTATGATTGCAAATTCAACCCCGATCGTAATAACTTCAGCGAGACGTATCACAATACAGCTGAAAATGTTTCAAGGAGCCTCAGCTATATCTTATGAACTAGCACCTCTCGAGCTGCTCTTGAGATTGTTATGAAGCTCATGCCTAACCTATTGTAAATCTTTAGCGATAGCAAAGCAGCACGCTTAGTACTACCCTCCACTTTACGTGACGGCTTCCATGATAAGCTTATAGCAAATATCAGGCAAGCTCACCATGTAGTAGTGGAAAACAGGGTATAAAGTAATATATTACAGAGGCTGCTTAGTCACTGTAGCATTCAGGGTGATGACCAAGTGGATACATTTCCTCGATGCGCCCAAAATGGTGCGAGCAGTGCCGCAAATTTGAAATGTGACGTGGCAAACGAACTGCGTGCGCCAGCCTATCGTCTAACTTTGTACTTGTGGATTGAGTGATTGATATGTGGGGTTTAACGTCCCAAAACCACTATATGATTATGAGAGACGCCGTAGTGGAGGGCTCCGGAAATTTAGACCACCTGGGGTTCTTTAACGTGCACCCAAATCTGAGCACACGGGCCTACAACATTTCCGCCTCCATCGGAAATGCAGCCGCCGCAGCCGGGATTCAAACCCGCGCCCTGCGGGTCAGCAGCCGAGTACCTTAGCCACTAGACCACCGCGGCGGGGCAATTGTGGCTTTAACCGACATTTACAAGTGCACGGCTGCATACCTTGGACTCTGATATCAACGTACGTATTCCGTCCAACCTATCACGACATGAAAATACCTTGCTCGACTTTACGTGGCTTGGAAGTGCCTACTCACAAATCCAATCATTTGTTATTTTCTGTTACTTTATGGGTTAGCAGCCCACCTAAAGTATGCGGATGCAGCGAAATAGTCGCGCACTTTCTCATAGACTGCAGCCACTTCAACTCGGAAAGACCTATCCTCCCAACCACACTAGGCCACCTAAACAACCGTACCCTCACATAGAATGAAATTCTAGGGTTCTGACCTACGCGGTCTCTGTTACGTGCTCCTCTGAGGTCATTGTTGCGGTTTTTTCAAACAACCGGACAGAGTGACAAACTTGACTGCTTGCAAACAATGTTGCTGTGTAGCACCTAGATGTTGCTCCAGTAACTACATTTTAGTTACAAAGCAGCTTTTTCTCGGGCGTGTTTCCGCCAATCGACGACCGTCTGCTCATGGGGATAAGGGCTGCAGCGCGAGCACGAAGCTGCTAGAAGAAACGTGAAACGAAAGGCGAGGCAAGGAAAGCAAAGAGGACAACATGAGCGTCCCACTGCGCATGTTTCAACTCTCCCCCCTGTTCTCGCGTGAGCGTGAGGAGGTGGGAGGACCCTCTCGTCATCCTCACGTGAGAAGCCGGGATAAGGTGGGGTGGAGGAGGCAGCAGAACACCGCTTCCGCTTCGTCTGTCCTCTCCCGTTTATCTCTCCGCCACAGCTGTGCGCTCGTACATAATGTTGCGCACGCTCTCTCCATTGCTCTCTCCTTTGCAACGGCGCTATGGACGCCAACGTAGACGACCGTGATAGCGGCATCGGTAACAACATGCATTGAAACATAGAAATGTGTCAGACACCACCGAATGGCACGAAACGCAGAAGGGTGACTCGACACACCACCGTTTTAAAGAAAACAAAATATGTAGGAGCGTTGGGTTCTCCATTGTCAGTACTTGGACCACGTTGCTCAAACACAAATACGTAACAATTGTGACAGTTATAGGATCAAGTTTGTGTTCTGTATAATGCCACGTTTTTTTCGAATGTTTTTGCGCTTATTGGTAGTAATGAGGGCTTTAAATTTCAAAACTACGACGCAATTTTGAGAGCCGTCGTAGGGGAGGGCTCCGGAAATTTTAGTCTTCAGGTGTTCTTTAAACTCCGCTGACATCGCACTGTAGAAGGGCCACTTCGATCTTTGTGGTTCTGCGGCATGCTGCAAGTATTGAACTGCTTGGTGTTCTTCGTATGACATTCCAATTTCTTGCCATTACGTTGTTGTGCTGGCTTGCAAAAAAAATGATGTTTTTTTTTTCAATATAGTCTCTCAGTGCGGATCGAGAAACACTTGATGACTCGAGTTGTGCTCATTTCTAATAAGCTAAAACTGAAACTACAAAGTATATAGGTTTAGTTCTATGGACAAGCAGCTTCTTTCGAAGCCTCCATGCTCCTAAAGCGTGGACCAAGAAGTTGAACAAAATAGTACAGAGGGCAAAACGAAAATACATAACGACGCCTAACACGACTAACTGCGTGCTTTTTGTTGCACCCCACGATGAATGTGGTTAAAGTTTACAATAATATGGTTAATATTATAAAATAAAACAATATTATACCTTGAAACGGCTTCTCAGGGGACTAGATCGCAGAAACAGCTTGTCAGGCATGTTAAGTAACACAATACGACAAAAAGTCATTGGCACCTACTCGAACCACAATTTCATTTGTCTTTTAAAAACACAGTGATTTATTTATTTATTTGTTTAAAATTGCACTCTACACAAGAAGCTCAAGCAGGGGTGTCAATAAGTAAAGTATAAGGATTACGCAAGGAGAAATATTTCAGAGCTTGGTCATAATACGAACCTACTGAACTTGTGAATTAACTGCACTATTTACACAATAATATACAGGTCACAATCGCTGAGAAATGCTTCAGCTTATTCCAGTCAACTATTACTTGTTGAAAGAAGCAGTACCGGAAGGTGTCAGTCCTTGCAAAAACTTCTGTTGCAAAGGAAGGAACCAACTATATTTCAAAAGGTTAGTTATATAGTTCTTTTCAATGCTTCACAATCTTTTCAATAATAACAATCTTATACAATAGGCTAGAGTAAGAGCATTACGAGACTCGTGACATAATAATCTTTCAAACGCCAATGTTGAAACGTATTTCATTTATTTTCAATTCTTGAAATATTTTGGTACGTAATGAAAGCAGATAAACATTTTTGGTTATCATTATGGCTATGATGTGTTTTCAAACATTATTTATACATGATGCAAGGACTACTATCGCACTGCCTTTTCAACAAATATGGCTGCCCATTTTTGATGTGATCATGCTGCGGACCTTCACAGTAGTGTGGCGCCCAATGGCTGTAGGCGAAAAGTTGTGACAAATTCAATCTTGAAAGTCAAAACAATTTTCGTACAAACCATCTTGCAATATGCTTCTATTTCTACAGCACATCGATAACTTGTACAGAGTCATACCAAAAAATACAACGGAGTACTGCTACTTCACATGTTTAATATTTACTGCACTAGCTTGATACGGGCTACAGAAAATGATTTGTCCAATATACTGTTCATGTTTTGCAGCTGAATTGGCCCCTACTCCCTCATCCCATGGCCATTGTCAAGCGAACTCCACACCAGGGACGGATGGTACGATTGCACTTCACCGTCAAAGATCTCCTTGAAGTGATCGCCGTCCCTTCACCAAGATCTTCAAACGAGCCTTTTATACCAACCGCAGTCAGTGAGGTGAAAAAACCAAATTGACCAAGCTTGTATAGGTGAGGCAGAGTGGGTATGATTATTAGTAATATGGAGAAAATTCTTGAAGCCTTTCTCATATTGGAAAGTCTTTTGCGAAAAGAAGTGTTTCGCACTTACGAACTTTTCTTCCCGTTGGATGAGCTGGTCATGCAGCACAAAAAAAACATTATGCTGGATAACGCCACTAAGTTTGCCCGATACATGTTTCACACTGGAACTGATTGTGAACAGCAAGTGTAAGGCACACCAGACTTTCACAATTGCATCTACATATAGGTCTTTCCAGAGAGCTCTATATCTTACATGGACTATACACTATCCATATTTTAGAAGGGTCGATAGCCGTCAAAGGCACTCCTGACGCTACTTTTCTGCTGAAGGTGTAACAAGCAAGTAGCCTAATAAGTAAGCAACATATACTGTAAACAGCAGGATTCATAAATACACGCAGTGGTTTGCCTTCCAGGCCAACGACAACCACTGTAGCCTTGTCGGTTAAATAAGAATCTGCTATTTATGATGCCCCATTTTTTGGCACCAAGTAATATACGACTTAATTCTGGCCTTGGCTGAAACTTCATTTTTAGACTTGATGTACAGCCCTGTTTGAATCTCAATGACGACTCTCATTAAGGGAGGCGCCCACAAAAGAAATCTCGTAAATTTTGCCTCGCTGAAATATGTGCCGCGCCAACACCTGCTGGAGCGGCGTGAAAGACTTGAAGCTTTTCATGGACACTGTAGCTATAGTGTCTTAATAAGAAAACTTTTGAGTGGTATCACTGCCGAGCGCCCTTATTGTAGAACGCTTTGTGCACATATAAAAAAGAGCGCTTACAGCCTTACCCTGCCGCAAAATAAAACCAATACAGAAAAAATACCGTATACATTTTGTAGCAAAGTGCTTCACCAATCGATTCCAAAGGCTACTAGGCCTTTCTTCTGTAGCCGACTCTTCAGGCATGATTCTGTTGCAAGATATGATTGGCAGTGAGAATAATAGGAATCGAATGCCTACTAAACCAGACTACTTCACGTCGACTATCTCTCGATGAAGGATACTGTGTTATTAATGACGGCATTCTGGTGGCATATTGGACAGTTAGCAAGCTCTCTAGGAATGAATATTTCACCTATAAATCATCAAATAGGTGAAGATATATGCTGAATGAGATGTTAAACATATGTCTCTTACTGGTGTTTTAATCTAACACTTTTGTAATGTGATTTATAATTACATAGAGTTCCTAATGCAAAAATAACACAATCGCTGTCTTCAAGGAAACCTATCATTTCATAGCTAAGAGTTATGTTCATATTTTCCCAAACATATAACTCAGCTTCCACAGTTCCATTTACGCTCAACACATTTTCTACGAAAGGAGCAGGCTACTTGCAGGCTATGTTAAAAGCGGTAGCGCTAAGGAGCTCGTTTTGCAGAAGTTATGGCGTTGGCGTCGTTGCTTTGTGAACCAAAAAAAAAACTTCAGACCCCACGCATGGTGTGAATCGATGATATGCGACGCGCTAATGAGGAAGGTTGATATGACACTTTAGGATCAGCGCAACGTCACGAGGTGTGGGAAGGCCGCGCACAGTAAACAGGAGTAGAAATGTTGTGCGAACTCAGGTATTTAGGTTATATGACTGATTTATATATAAGCTTAACGTCCCAAAACCGCCATAGGTTTGTGAGAGATGCCGTAGTGGAGGGCTCCTGAAATTTCGACCACTTGGGGCTCTCTAACGCGTGTTAAATTCTGAGCACACGGGCCTACAGCTTTTTCGCCTCTATCGAAAATGCAGCTGCCGCAGTTGGTATTTGATTCCGCGACCTGCGGGTCAGCAGCCCAGTTCCTTAGCCACTAAACCGCCATGGCGGGGAGGTATTTAGGTAAGATGCAAGTGTTTTGTTTATAGTCACATAACGATGGCACCACTAACGTTTGCATTAGCAGCGCCAGTAGTAATAAATATGTAAATTATGTCGTACATAAGTTCCATGTCATAGTTATCAATGGCTATCATGTTTGAACATGGCATTTGTCTTCGTCGTCTATTCACGTCACGTAATACCAAATTTGCCATATATGAAGCTAGCGAAACGGCCACTAGCGCGCTATAAGTGCACCATGTGGTCATGTTTTAGACTACACGCAGGTCCTTACTATCATGTTTGGACCTGTTATCTGCCTTTGTCGTCCAATTAAGTCACGTAATAACAAAGTTGGTATATGTGATGCCAGCGAAACGGCAGCTAGTGCCCTATGAGCGTGGTATGCAGTCAGACTCTTACAAGACACGGATGACATGATTATCATGTTTGCACCAGTAATATAATATACCTTCGTCATCAAATAGCGTCACGTAACACTAATTTGGTACATGTTAAGTGAGCGAAACGACCACGATTGTACTATGAGCTATGTTTTACATGACACGCATATCATAATTATCATTTTTGAACATGTCATTCACCATCGTCGTCTATTAACGTCACCTAATACTAAATTTCGTATATGTGAAGCTAGCAAAACAGCAGCGAGTGCATCATAAGCGTGCTATGTTGTCATATTGTTACAAAACACGCATGTCATCATTACCAAGCTTCTACCAGTCATAAGCCTTTGTCTTCAATTCAAATCACGTAACACTAATTTTGCTTATAAGAAGCTAGCGAAACGACTGCTAGTGCACTATGAGCGTAGCATGTAGTCATGTTTTACATGACGTGCATGTCATGAATATCATGTTTGGGCGTGTCTCTACTTTCATCGTCAGTTCGCGACCTGTAATACTAAACTTGGTATATGTGAAGCTAGCAAAACGACTGCCTGCGGCACATAAGCGTGGCATGTAGTAATGTTCTCAATGACACGCAAGTCATGATTATCATGTTTGCACCAGTCATGTACCTTCGACATTCATTCATGTCACATAACACCAAATTTTGTATATATGAAGCTAGTGAAACAGCCGTGAGTGCACTATGAGCGTAGCATGTCGTCAAGTTTTACATGAAACGCATGTCATGATTTTCATGTTTCGACGTGTCATTTACCTTCGTCGTCTATTCGCGTAACGTTATACCAAAATTGGTATATGTCAAGCTATCGATATGACCGACCGCAAGAGTACCATAAGCGTGGTGTGTAGTCACGACTTACATGTCATGCATATCAGAATTTTCACGTTAGGGTCTGTCACTTATGTTAGCCAAGCTGTCATGTCATACCATACCAGTTTTGCAATATGTCTTGTGAACAAAACCACTGCAAAAGGAGCGAGACTATGACATGTGAATCATGGCATTTATGACATACATGTCATAGTTTTTATGTTATGACTAGTCAGTTATGCTTTCATACAGTCATGTTATGCCATAGAAATTTTTGTATCGATCCCATCATCGAAGCAGCCGGTAGGGCTGAAAGTCGTAGGTGGCCGATATACAGACAGACGGATAGATAGATAGATAGATAGATAGATAGATAGATAGATAGATAAGCTCAAAGTTACTGAAGTTCGCCAAGAAATTCTTCACATTTAAATGTCACAATATTGCGCGTCACCGAAAAATAAAGAAAGACGCAAAGAAAATAAGTTATCAAGATGACCGCAGCCAAGTTAGGAACGAACAGATGCCGTCTGAGTGACAATAAGCAGTTCTATCACAGAGCCACTTTATTTGTTGAAACTGCTATGGAAAAACACACTATATGAATGTGATGTAGCAGAAGTCTTTTCAACACATCTTAAATTACGTGGTAGAAGCGTAGATTAGCGCCAGGCGTCAAAATTTGGTATGGAGCCAGCCATTACAAAGCACTCATACATATTCTATCATCATCAGCACAAGAAAGGTAAACAATGTGAAGAGTTGCGTAGATTTGCGTATTACTCTACCAATGCAACCGGTTCCTTCCCTTATTCACAAATGAAATAATTGTCGAATTGAGTGGAGTAAGAAATGCTTGCAATAGCATCAATGATACTTACAAACGACCAGGGTTACGCGCACAGTTATTCGTTTTTTATGGCTTGATTGGAGCATGCACGGAGAACCGCTAGCAGCTCAGAAGGCGCTGCGCACGAGACCCGATTACAATATGGCGATTTACTCTTCAAGGGGAAGCTCAAACATCCTCCAATTTCGCGCAAGATTTTGTCTATCTTTGCAGGATTTACCATACGTGAAAGAATGGCTTCGTGATGTTACGCTGTTGAGTCCCCCCCAAAAAAAACACACGCCCCCATGCACTCTTCTTTTATAAAGGGTATGCAGCACGTGCAAAGATTGTCCAAGTTTTTAGATGCGGAAGCATCTTATACTCGCGCCTTGTAGTGCGCCGTCCGCGCCGTTCGCACCGCTTCTCGAACATTCGACAGCTGACGCGCGCGCATGCGCCGTCGCGCCGTCCCCCACCATCTGTGCCGCGCGCGCTTCTCCTTCGAGAACATTCGACAGCTGACAGCGCATGCGCCGTCGCGCCGTCGCCATCTGTGCCGCGCGCGCGCTCCTTCGAGAACATTCGACAGCTGACAGCGCATGCGCCGTCGCGCTGTATATATACTCAAGGTCGGCGCTCGCTCGCTCAGTTGCCACTCGTCCGTTGGTTTGTACGGCGCGTCGACGTCCAAGGTCGCGGTGAAATGAATTCCAACGAATCCACAAACACAATGATCGACGTCCCTTCGACCGGCGCCGCCCTTTCGCATACGTGTGTACGTGTTCACTCATTTAACACCCCCTCCTACAACCACGTTAACCAATTTAGCCATCGACCCAGGTAAGTCGCACTTTAACACCCCGTTAACCAATTATATGCTCCGCATCCTCCTCAGTGTTCCAGCGAGGGAAGCTGCGGGCAATTTTTTTGTTATGAAGTAAGTTCTTGGACGATAATAAACAAACTATAATCCAAGAGCAAATTTGGCAATGAAAGTTCATCAAACAAACTATAATCCAAGAGCAAATATGGCAATGAACGTTCATCACAGAAATCAACATTGCAAGCAATGCGACTAGCACCAGTTTATAGTGTCAACAACAGCGAACCGTTGGGCCTCAATTTTTTTGTCTTTTAACTTCATTTAAAGGCCCCAAATTTACGAGATATCCTCATGTTGAAAACTGGTACACATTTGCTAACGCTGATTCTGCATGACCGCTCAATGGTTATTACATCTGGTGTAAGAATCTGCATTGCTTTTCAGACAGTAGTTCCCTTCTTTATTAGTAGTGCTGAGGAAATTTCTGTTTTGTCCCTTTCTTGTGAATATTATTAGAAAATGAGCAGTGTACTGATGACTATTGGAAGAAAATGAGCAGTGTACTGGTGAATACAAAGTGAATAAACCTGTTTTTGATATCTGAGAAAGAACTGGCCTCTTCAAGCTGTCCATAAACAGCTTTTAGCCAGTGAACTTCTCCAGAACCTGTTTCTTTCTGGGAAAATAAAATGATTTGATTTCGAAATAAACTGTGCACAATTTTGACCTACAGGAGTGCGCACTTTCTTGGGAACCATCAATCACGTCTACTACGAATATATTTAAACTGCCCTCCAGCGAATTCTGTTCAACATTATTCACTGCGTCGTAACACACTTATAAGGCAGGCTTCTGCTGCTAATCTAAACAAAGGATCTCTCAGGCGGACAACTTTGTTTTACCGTCTACCTAACTCTGCAACGCAGACCGAACCTGTGGTTTTCACAATAAAAGTTTTATCAAACATGCATCAAGCGGAAGTTCTGAATGTTCATGCATACTTTTTTATTGTCATTGAAAGCGTCAGAAGCAATCCTGACTAACAATAGCTTGTTTTCGCTTACTTTGGGAAGAAGATGATACTAGTCGTTTACAAACTTCGGCTACACGTCGCTCCAAGGGGGGTAAACGCTTTGTAGTACAACACTAAGACTCTGTTTGGTGTGGTTGGCGCTCTCGGTGCGAACGAGCAGTGAATTAGTACATCTCGTGCTGGCCGCACAAAAGGCACACATAAAGCTGCTGTTTATCTTCAGAAAAGTTCCTCACTAAAGTTTCAGTGCAAGTTTTTTGCTAGAGTCTACCTTTGCAGCGCTTAATAGTCAGATTCACTCAACGAGGCAGGGTTTGTACTGGGAAGAATTAAGCTATAGCTCTAAAATATTGCACAGCGTGTCTAATCAATGAATCTAACGTGCCTCTCACAGACAAGAAGCTAATGATTAGGCCACTACGGCTCGCATGCTTCCACGAGAGTGAACTGCGGTGCGATGTTGTATTTCATGGTATATTGAAGTGCGCAAGAATAGCAAGGTGGGCGTGGAACTTCTACGGCAGCAGAACACGTAGATGAAAATATGTTCGCATTGCCTACATGCTGTTCTAGTGTTTTTCTTATTGCTTTGGCTATATTTTCATTAATTAGAGCAGCTCCCAAGCAGCCATTCCGTTTCAATCACAAAGACAATAGAAGGCATGCTAAATCAAGCAGCCAATTTCATATTATCTGGATACAGTAGTTGGTAAAGTATTGTAGACTTTAGTTATTTTTAGATAAACTGCATTGGAACTTCATCCAAGAAAAATCACTCTTTCATCTATTCCGCCAATATTATATAAAAGTTCAAATCTGCGGCCTCTTCTGAACAAATATCGCTCATATATTTGTCTCACTGTGTCCTTTCTTAGGTAAAAACGACACTTGAAAACTTGTGTAGTGTCCTAATGCACGCCTCCTTGGTACGTGCATTCGAATTCAGCCGCGAGTACCTATAAATCCTTCGAAATTGGGAGAATTCAGTTTCAATTCTGTTGAAATAGGTTATAACATAAGGTCTGGCAACAAGTGCTTGTGCAGTCGAAGCAAGCTTTGAGAACAACAACAAAAAAAAAACACTTTGAGCACATTTTTATAAGTATTTCCATGCAGCATTGTATCGCGAGACAGAGGCATCTGTTTTTATTTCATTTTGGTAAATAATTCAATGCCAGCATTTAAGAATGTATCAATAAATGCGGCTTTTATGACATCTAGTATGTGTGTGCTGGCATTGAAAACCAATTGCACCAGAAGAGCCCTACAGCCAGAAACGCACCCATGACGAGCACGGTGTCATCAAATCTTTTACGTTCATCAATGAAGCACTACAGATATAGTTCACCTTTCTTAATGTAAAAGAATTCTGACCCAGTTTCATTCGGCATAGAATACCTACATCTTCTGGCTATAACCGCTGGGAAACTTATCATATTTCAGTTGGTACCTGCTCAATGTGGCATTCTCGCCAACGAAAAAGGAGATGAAGCAACACGCCAACTTCTTTGACAGCAAAATTACTGACGAACGTATTTCACAAAGATAGATGCATGTCGGATAGCTAAAAGACTAGCGTTCGAAGAAAGTGAGAGACGCTGGAAGCCTCCGATACTCCATTATGTCTTTCTTTACTCAATCTAAGCCTACCTCAGAACAAGACTCATTCGAAATTCAGCGGCATCTGAAAACGCTATATCATCGTATTCGTTTAAGCAGTACCTATGTAAACAGCTAACGATACCGATTTGGTCAGTCAGCGAGTCCGTATTGCGACAACTGTGGCTCCATCGAAACTGTGGAACATATCTTTTTTGAGTATAGAGCGTATGCTGTTGAGCGTGCGCTCTATGAACATTGGTTGCATTCGATAACTGAGAGAACTTTCTCCCTTGACTGTGTATTGGGACCCTTAGCCTGCCCCAGGCTACAGAGGCGTACTATGAAACTTTTGTTCACGTATTTAGACAGCATCGGTCAGCTAGACAAACGCTAGCTGTAGCTTGACACCACGGAAAAACTATCAATGCACGTCATCATTCAACGGTCAAAAAGGTGGCCTTTTTATTTTTCTACATCTCTATATCTTGTCTTTTTTTCTCTCTCCTTCTTTGTACTTTCAATCCCTAAGCCTCTCCTCCACACAGAGTGGCAAGTCAACGATTTATATATGCCGGCTAAATTCTCTGCTTTTCAATAAAGAGTTCTCTATTTCTCTCTTACATTCGCCAGCATGTATTAACAGTGAACAATTTGGACGATGCTTGAGCTTTGCCTCAAAGGAGCCCTGCAACAATTTTTTAGCATTGTCCCAAAACGCTGCCAATTGGTAGCAGAGGCTCCTGAACACACGCAAACCAAATAATATAGCAAAGCATGTGCCCTGAAATCCACAATAAAATAACAAAGTCAGCTGAAAACTGATTTCTTTTCTCTTTACACATCACCATCCCATCTATCAGCCATTGGCTGATTTAAGCATGGTACACTCGCTCGTTTCAGAGATCGCAAAACGAGACCACTGTTTGTTCATGCGTGCGCACGCAATCACACTGGAAAAGCAGCGTATTCGAAGAAAAAGAAAGAAAATTAGAGCTCAAGGTTCTCTGTGTCCCTGCCATCTTTCCCTGCTTAGCTTCCAGTGCTTTCGTCGGGACGAGAGAAGAGAGAATGCAATTGCAGCATGTTACAAACCTTTTTAACTCCACTCGCACAGGATGGATTCTTAAAAATTTTGTGGCGTTGAATTCGTGAGGCAATAAGCTCTTCCAGTGAATTCATTCAATGGTTACTTGAAAAAGCGTTTCAGGGGCCTTTTAAAACCGGCCTAATAGCGTAACGGGGCCCAACACCCCTCGCCTTTTCAGTCGTTAGCCTGGCTTCAGTTCTCAGAATAACTGCGCGCGTAACATTGGTTCTTTTAAACACTGCAAGTACAGATGTTAACTGCCCACTACATCGCAATTTTTCCTCGTGCGAATCAATAAAGGGTCCACTATTTCTTCTTAAGGCAATGTACTAACCTACACAGCTGATCAATTTGTTGATGCTTTTGCAGCAGATAATGAATAAATATGCATGAACACTTTATACTGGGTGGGCCTTTAAGACAGCTGCTCGTCACACTGTAGATATGTTTTGACACCTGGTGACACCGGGTGCTCCTAGAACGAGAACACGGAAGAACGCACCAAGACGCTTGTTCCCTACCCTGCTCACCTTAAAGCTTGCCCGTGCTCAACGTGCTGGGGTGTTCTTGGCTGAAGATTAAGTGGTTTTAACTTGCTGTCTTAGAGTCCGGTTCTTTAGCTTAACTGTTTCTGAGTCTAACCATATCTCTAGTGCTCATGTCGACTACTTATCCTGGCCAGGCGCGATCTGCCTGGTCAGCGTCCCTGCCGTCTAATGAATTACCGCTAGACTACTTTTTCTGGAATGGTATCGACAGCATTCCCGTGGCACTGGTACCTACAAATGGAGGCTTCGTCAGACTTGCAAACCCCCAGGCGGTTCAAGAGGAACTTAAGACAACTTCAAACCATTTCCAGACCATCACAGATGTGCGCCCATTTGGGCGAGGAGGTATCGTGTGTAGGTTGCCGGATCAGACCTGCGTGCAAGCTCTTCTCAAATGCACCTCTTTTGCTGCTACCCTGGTGAGTGCTTTTATTCCGCCTCACTTTGCATGTACCAAAGGCCTTGTACGGGGATCGACTCCAAGATGAGTCCAGCTGAGACCCTAGACAGGCTCTCTGGAGCAGGCGTAATTTCAATTTACCGGTGTAATCGCCTAGTCGACAAAGAGAGGGTACCAACCGAATCAGTCATCGCGACATTTGTGGGCACAAAATGCCCGTCAGAAATAAAATTATGGCCACTCATTTTCCGAGTAGAACCCCTCGCTTCTCGTCCGATTCAGTGCAAGAACTGCTGGAGATTCGGCCACAGTGCGGGATGATGTAAATCTCAAGTTCGTTGTAGCACCTGCGGTAATTGTAATAAAAAGCAACCTTACACAAGTAAGGGGCGAAAGGCTTGCTACAGCAGTCACTTATTCAGTCTCATTAGCCAACTGGGTTACCGTGGCAAACCAGATGTCTGCACAATGATTTAGGCAGGAGAATCTGAAATTTCGAGTCAGCCCGCAAAACTAATCTGGTGTACTTCTCATTGTGTCGTCTGCTAGGTGAGTTGGACCAGCACCTTCTCTGTTTTTTCAGTGCCCGGGCAAGCACTCTTTTCAGGCCATCGAGCGGGTGCTCCGCCTCCACTCGCCGCTGCCACGTGGTGGCGCTGCGCTAGTAGACTTTGAATGTTGGCGCTGAACGGCCGCACGTATTAGAAATCTTGCCGATTTGTGTTTTCACGCGAGTTAATTTGCATTCGTGCTTCTTGGCGGCTTTCACGGGTGCAGGGGAGATGAAAAGTAACATGAACATAACGGCGCGCTCTTTTCCCCGGTGTGTGACTGCGATGACAACAAAAAGATGTTATATGGTGTTTCTCAAATATATGAATTCGTCTTTTTTTATCCAGGCTTCAACGCTTAAGAATAATTTCAAAACAGAAAACGAGGTCGATAAAACATGTCCGAGTTTTTTTTCATGCTCAATGTGCCTATTCCGCCAACCGGCTGTCAGGCCAAGCTACCTGTACAAAATTTGCATTCGAAGTTTGAAACATTGAAGTTTTACAGCATTCGCGTTTTAGTTTCTATTTCAAGCTATTGCGATCTCATCATTCGCACACCTCAGTACATATTACTTCTGTGTACCACTCCGCATATGTGATGGAAAGAAATCAAAAATTGTTTTTATTTCTCATCAGTGATAAAGAAAAAAGGAATTCACAGGGGTTCACCGGAGATGACTGAAAGGCAAGAGCCACCTTCGTTTTCTTCCCATTCCATGCATTGAATGTTTTTTTCTTCACTCCGGGATATTGCTGCTCCAACATAGTTTTCTTACTGCCCAAGAATTTAACACAGAGGTAGCTTTCTGCCCCTCAGCTGGTTTTGCACTGCCATCGTCATCGGCTCATTTCAACTATGCGAAGGTGTAATATGATGCCGTGAAGCTAGATGACCTTTCGATGCGTCACAAAACTTTATGATCTGTGAATTCATACGATGACGTCTCCACGTAATAATGATTTCTTACATCACTCGTGGTGATGCCACTGACTCAAGAAAACGCTGGATGCCACCGGCGATCATTTTTCACCTTTGATGAGCACTTAAGGTTTTCGCCTTAGTACACTGTACGGCTGTCGTTCCGTGAATTTGCAGCTGCCGCTGTGTCCGCGGGAGGGAGCGGGCCGTAATCAGGCTGGATAATTGGCCTCCTAATACATCTTCGTACTACACTCAGATATATATGTAGCCATCGTTTACAACCCAGATATTTTATAGATTATAAGAAATGGCGGCTGAAGCCTACACTTCACGTACCGAAGCAGGGCGATTGGTATCACTACGCGGGACTGCGCTGCGTCCGAACAGTAAAAAAATGAGTCTTTCACTAGCAACGACGCCTCCCGATCACTGCCGTTTACAATGCTCACATTACACCCCGAAGTTGAATGGAAGCTCATGGGCACCTGAAAGTTATCGGTGAAACTATGGACAATTATATTGTAGTGTGTCGTAATGAACGCGTGATTTTGCCAGAACGCATGCGTGAGGGGGCCCTATGCCATAAAAGCGCCCAGGTCGACAGTCATTCGGCCTCGACTGTGCTCAGTACCGAATTAAGAGGCAAGAGGGAAGATAACAACAAAGCTGAGGAGTCGGAAATGAAGGCTACAACAATACATGTACGAATGCGCAGACAAACCCAAGCAACAGACATCAGGCCACATTTTTCACGCCTGTCACCTTGGCTAGAGTTGGCAGCCGGCATTAGACTTTGAACTTTAACAGCGCCTGTCCCAAACATAGGCCATGGTTGCAAGAATCGTGCAGCATATGCAGCTGCTTTTGTTTGTTTCACGACGATGTCAATGTTTACGCTCTCAAATGGTGAAATCACCTGGCACAGTTCCTCAATTTCTGGCACTTGCTTTCTCTCAGAGGCAACACATATAATACTTAAAAACTGCGAAAATACCGGAATATAATTTATGTCCCAGGAAGCAGTCTACTGTAAATTTGTGCTATGTAGCACATGAACTCCAGGCTTGCGTTTAATGTGCTACACCACTACAGTAGGAAGCATCAGAAAGATTAGGAGCTCAAACATTTAGTATTAGCGCCTGGCAAAGGCTTCTCTCAACAATCTACTTTGAGTGAGTCAAAAAAGCAACGTTTAGTGAAGCTAACTTCACGGTGACAAAACAATCTACCGCGGCTTACTGGCATAAGCTATCTGGTATTGGCCTAGCAGATGACGAGTGAGCGCCTCGATCAAGTAGCAGTGAAGGACACATGCCTTTGAAATGAGCGGGGTGTCCAGAACAACAAGTGCTTTACAATTTTTGTTTACAAGTTTTCGTTATGCTTTGAACAATGGGAATACAGCAGAAAACCAAGCCGTATAGCAATTTCGAATGCAGCCGTGGCATGCGTTTTGCGCGAAAGACTATACAGCAGCATGTCTTCTCCAGTTGCGGTGCCCAGCGGTGAAACGCTGCACTAGCACTGAGGGCCGCCTACCATAGAATCCGCTCTTTTGCTTGCGGCTCTGGAAAAATAGAGGAGGCGCTTGCTGGACTTGTGTTGGCTTCACCCGCCATGGTGATCTAGTGGCTGACGCACTTGACTGCTGACCCGCAGGTCGCGGGATCAAATGCCGGCCACGGCGGTCACATTTTCGATGGAAGGAAAATGCTTGAGGCTCGTGTACTTAGATTTCAGGTGCACGTTAAAGAACCCCCGATGGTCGAAGTTTCCGGAGCCCTCCACTACGGCGCTCTCATAATCATATTGTAGTTTTCGAACGATAAACCAGGGTGAAGGACTCGTCAGGAGACATACGAGTCTCATTTTGCCTTGCGTCGTGGACATATTTCATGTCATGTAACTATGTTCAAAATAAACTGAAACTGAAACTGAAAATATTACAAAACTGTTTTGACTTTGTCGTGTGCACACAAACGTATTCGCAATCAACATGAATAGCTTGGTCGGTCAACCCCTGTTGCCCTCCAGGAGTCCTTCAACGCCAGGCAGCGAGCACGTTTCCCGACTTAAGCCTCATGAACTCCCAAGAGAAACACGAGTTGTCACATTTCTTAAGAGCATGCTTTGCGCTACGCTCAGAGGTGGCGGCTGCTTTTTAGCTGGATTACACATGCATGCTGTCACAGTGCACCATACATGCACCTTTAAGATATAAATAAATATATACACATCTCTCTAACAGTTTACTAGAACCATATATATGCTGATGCCTGTAAATATAGTTTCGGCGTTATTTATACTTCATTACTGGGGTACGCATGATGCATTGCAATTATTTACAATTCAAGCAGGTGAATTAGACGGGACAATAGTTAAGCGATGAAGCATCATTAACTGCTTTGAAAATGCGTGTGTTTAACTGTGCGTCTGTGGTTTCGTGTGGGACAGGTTTACAGGTGATGGAGGAAGGAATACATAAGTCATCTCTCCATCTCAGGAATTGATACATAATAAAAGTGCAGTTTTTTGACAATATTACTCTTTGTTGAGTAGCCATTAATCGAGTTTGTACAGTGTATTGGTGTTTGGCATGAACAGCACTGTTTGACGTGCAATCACCCACTGTTAACGCCTAGTTGCATGACTTCGTCGCGGTGTCTAACGCCTGCGATAACTATTTAGCCATTCTGGTAGGCGAAATTTAGAACCCATACATGCACCTATCCGTGACCTGGACACAGCGCATCGTGTTTATATGCGCCACGAGTGTAACAAAAAGTTTGTAATACACACTGGTACTCGATATGTAAATCCTCAAAACGTTGTAATTTGACCATAGAGGCGGCACGGGTCTACGCTCCTAAAAAAGTAAAAGGGTAACCCATGTCTGTGCCTATATGTACTCCACCACAATGGGCGTCAGACACAAGATGCACAATGTTTTTTGAGTTTGAGCCGCAAACGCGGGCAAGCATTTCTCGTCCCGTTGGCGTCTTTCTCGCTCCACCAAGGGACAAAAATCACTCGTTGGCATCGCTGTATTGCTGCAACTCTTACTGTAGCAGTCCTATTTGCTCTGTCGCTAAGAGTAGTCGCTGCCGAAACAGCGTTGGGGCATGTAGAAGCTGCCCTACTCCGACAACAAGCCGTCACGTGAAGGGAAAGGCAGAGAACATAACTACGCATCTGGGGTGACTCCACGATTCTGGTGCGTCGGGTAATTTTTGCTGGTATTGATGCACTTTTAACGTGACATTTCAAAGTGTACACTGACGTGCAAACTCAGATGTCATTGCTTTAACTGCGTCGTCAGGGAATCGTGCTCTATCGGTGCTAGTAATTGTGTATGGCGCATTACTTCGGGTCATCCCTCACAGACGGTGGGTCCGTGCCACCCCGCCGCCACAGAAAATCGTGCAAGAGAGAACGCGTGCGAGAAATAAAGCGCGTTTGTAACGTGTCTTTTATCTGGTGAGATAGCTCAGGCGGTTGAAGGTGGCGTGCAAACCATTGTGACTGAGGAGTCGAAGGTTCGATTCTCGGCTGAGATTTGTACTGAGTGTTCTTTATTCCTGACTTTGTCACATACACATTATCAACATCATACTTGTGACTTAGTAGGTCACTGAAGTTGTGGTGAACGCCGGCATTAAATAGTTTCCTAAATAAAACACAAACAAATACATACGAGTAAGTAAACACATTGTAGTGTTCACAAATTTTATAATAAATTATAGATGACGGAAAGTGATAAACGTTTCAGGATTTCTTATAAGAGCTGAAACACAATGCTCAAACGTCACTACCGCATGCACTCGCACTGATAGCTATAATATTTTGCCAATTCATTGACGTTTTAATGAGTGAGATTTGTCAAAAACACATAATAAAAACTGAACATGATTTAAGATTTGATTTATTTATTTATTATGGGCGGTTGAGCGTCCCGAAACGACCGCATGATTAGGAGAGACGCCGTAGTGGAGGGCTCCGGAAATTTCGACCACCTGGGGATCTTTAAAATGCACCAAAATTTGAGCACACGGGCCTACAAAATTTCCGTCTCCATCGGAAATGCAGCCGCTGCAGCCGGGATTCAATCCAGCGACCTGCGGTTTAGCAGCCGAGTACCTTACCCACTGGACCACCGTGGTGGGGTCATGATGTAGAATATAGATATTACTAGCTCTTGAAACTGTTTGATTAGTGTCAGTTCAAAGTGACGTGTTCGCCTTACACTAGAAACGGCAGGAATTATTTATTACCATGTGTTATAAGTTATGAATAAAAACTCCCAGTTGATTGACAAGGTCAAAGCAATGAATGCGATTGTAACAAACTGACATTTTATACAACATAGGGCTAGCAGCTAACTATATTTGGTTTGTTATCGCGTAACTCTACCAAACACTGATTCAAGGTAATGACGCCGTACATGGGCAAAAAAATAATGGCATATCCACGATGTGAATAATGATGAGTGGGCAAAGCAGTGTGATAGAGGTAACTGTCAGTCACTAGTGTCATTCATCCCTCACGCCGTTAAATGAGTTAGGAAGTGGGTGATGTTATGCCGAATTTTTTTGTCATAAATAGCATATGGTGTATAGCTGTGAATTTCGTTTTGCCTTCAATATCACTGTTTAGTGGCATCTTATTTAGATTGGCTTTAAGTTGGCCACAACGACGTCTGTGCACGTTCTCTTCGTGGTTTTTTGTTCTTTACGAAATATATGATATACTTGACAAGCCAGTCATTGTCTATGAACCTTATCATCATCAGCGTCATTGTCCTGAGGTATAGTAGGTAGCTTGCACGTGCTCGGCTACGGCGAACAATGCCAATGCCGCAAATAGACAAGGATCAGTCTTAAGGAGCTTCGCCTTTTCAAAAAGTTGTTTTATTTCGATAGCAATTATATGGACAATCTCGGCTAGTTTTTGCCGTTCTCGTCATCTCTGCCGCTACAGCCGCCGTAATTGACAATCACAAACGAGTGCTCAAAAAAGAGCGCGCCGCTGAATTCTGGCGACCAAGCGCAAGAGAGATGCCTCAAGGTCAACGATAAAGAAGACAACAAGCATCCAAAGACTCCCCGGGATCGCCGTCTCTCCCCCCTCGGAAGCGTAGTTTCGCCAAGCGAACTCCTCACATTGGCGGCCGAGCAAGCCCTGGAACGTTCACGAGGAAATCAGCGAGGTGGTGCAGAGTTGCGTCACGTGTCATGGACGGCCCTCGCCCTCGAAACGTCTCACTTTTTCCTTAGCCTTGGCTGTGCATCGCGCCGACGAATGATGAGAACTTTCTGGAATCTACTGCGAAAGGTATTATAAGCAAGCAGCTAAGAAGGGAAAACAGGAGAAGAAGAAAGTTAGCGCAAGTGTGCGTAGGGTCTTTCCGCTATGTCGGCGAAGTCTTTTGTCCTCAGTGACAAAAGAAGAGAAGAAGAAAGTTTGCGCCCGTGTGTGTAGGAGAAGAAAAAAATTTGCGCCAGGGTGTGTAGGGTGTTCCGGCTTGTCGGTGAAGGCTTTTCTTTTCAGTGACGAAGCAAGCAATGAAGAGGATTTCAACCCGAGGGGTGAAGAATCGTGCTACAAGCAGAAGAGTGTGTCTACCGCCAGGGATTGAAGACGCGTTGTAACAGCTGCACCTGAGATGCCGACGTGTCACCGGCAGAAGTTGGTGCTTGGAGAGCAGCCAATTGAAGATGCGGGATTTCCTGGAGGAGAAACTTCGGGCGCAGTGGAGCTACAACAGCGCTGGACTTTGAGTGAGTGATTCTTGGAAGAGTATCATTCAGACCTTGTTCCAAGGACTATGGAATGAATAAGTTTTCGAACTCTAGTCTTTAAGTGTCTTGGTTGTTCGATGCATGCGATTGCGTTGTAGCGCGTATTGTTGTTTGTGTCCATTGTTTCGAGTGTTGCTGATTGTACTGTGTAGCACGTTGTTTGATTGGTGACATATGGTATTCAACTATTGTCGAGTGTGCATATTTGTGTATCGTTTGATCTGCCATATTTGATAATATAATTTTGTTTTGTTTATCAACTCTCAGCCCTAACTTGTTGTTTGGGCCACAGCTGGCGTCCGCTGGCGTGCCAAAGAGAACCACTTCAAAATGGTCCCCACTTTCGTGGTGCAGTTCGGGGTGCCTATTCTTCGGCCTTCGGAATTATCCCGGTGATTGCCTAACCTAATTAACGAGATCTGTGACAATTATTCAGGCGTTTGCTACAGGACCTTTTTGGTGCACAGTGTGTCCAAAGTAGCGAGAAACAGCCTCGAGTCGGTGATAGCGCGATCAGAACGATTTCTTTGCGTTGCTCGATGTGCTCGTTAACGAGTGTGCAGAGAGTGTTCAGATAGACTGATTTAGGCAGATACTTTGTGCATGCGTCAAGGTTTTATATTCGAGGCACCATGTATCTCCAAAAGTTCGTAGCTCTTGGTGAGAAGATGGGTCTTTCTGGCGCCGAACTACGGAAGTGGGTGGCCCAGAAGAAAAAAAAAAGAACAAGAGAGGTTCAAAGAAGAAAAGGCAGCTGAGCTGGAAAAAGAAAGGTTGGCTGTTAAAAGAGCCAACGCAGAAAAAGCAGCTGAGTTGGAGAGAGAGAGGTTGACAGTTGAGAGGGCCAAGGAAGAAAAAGCAGCTGAGTTGGAGAGAGAGAGAGGTCGGCAGCCGAGAGGGCGAAAGAAGGATTAGAGGCAAACTAGCAACAGCTGAAAGAAGAAAGAGAGCAGCAATGGAAATTGGAGCTGAGAGAGAAAAGCTGGCAGCTGAAAGGGCGAGAGAGGAAAGAGAGGCAAAAGAGCGACAGCTGAAAGAAGAAAGAAAGGTGGAGATGGCTGAAAGGGAACGGCAGCGGCATTACGAGATGGATCTCGAGCGGCTTCGTTTGCAACAGCGAAGTTAAACTCCCGTCCAAACTAGAGTGGAAAGCAGCGAACGGGAAGATCATGGCTTCCACTTGAACCCAAGCAAGCTGCTTGTAGCGTTCGATGAAAGGAAGGATGACCTTGACTCGTATTTTCACAGATTTGAGAGGATTGCAAAAAGACAGAATTGGACGGAACATCAATGGGCAACTGCTTTGAGTAACTGTCTGAGTGGCTGTCACAAAACGAGTGCTCAAAAAAAGGGCGCGCCGCCGAATTCTGGCGACGAAGCGCCGGAGAGACGCCTCGAGGTCAACGATAAAAAAAGAAAACAAGCATCCAAAGACTACCCACGCTTGCGCCCCTCTCCCATCGGAAGCATAGGTTCGCCGACGAACCTCCTCACACCGGCGGCCGAGCAAGCCCTGGAAAGTTCTCGATGGAAAGGGGCATGGTGATGCAGGGTTGCGTCATCTGTGGCGGACGGCCCTCGAACCGTCTCGCGCTTTCCCCAACCTTCGCTGCGTATCGGGCCAACGAAATGATGAGAACTTTCTGGAATCTCGCGGGGAAGGTATTTAACTGAGCAGCAGAGAAGGTTAGATCAGGAGAAGAAGGAAGTTAGCGCCAGTATGCGTGGGGTTATTCCGCCGCGCATGTCTGCTGAAGGTTTTGTCCTTAGTGACAAAGCAGGAGAAGAAGAAAGTATGCGCCAGAGTGTCTAGGTTGTTCCGCCGTGTCGTGTCGTCGGCGAAGGTTTTGTCTTCAGTGACAAAGCAGGAGAAGGAATTTCACTGCCAAAGTGCGTAGGGTGTTCCGCCTTGTCGGCGAAGCCTTTTGTCCTCAGTGACAAAAGAGGAGAAGAAGGGAATTTCCACTTGACGGGTGAAGACTCGAGCTACAGGGAAGAATTTGTGTCTACCGCCAGCGCTGCGAAGACGCGTGGCAACAGCTGCGCGTGGGAAGCCGACGTGTTACCGGCGAAGAAGTTTGGAGCTTGGAGAGCGGCCAATTGAAGACGCGAGGTTTCCTGGAAGAGAAACTTCGGGGGACAGCGGAACGACAACAACGCTGAACTTTGAGTAAGTGATTCTTGGAAGAGTATCATTCAGAATTTTGTTCCAAGAACTTTGGACTGAATAAGTTTTCGAACTCTTTAGTCTTTAGGTGTCTTGGTTTTTCGATGCATGTCATTGCCTTGTAGTGCGTATTGTTGTTTGTGTCCATTCTTTCGAGTGTAGCTGATTGTACTGTATAGCACGTTGTTTGATTGGTGACATATCGTATTAAATTATGGTCGAGTGTGCATATTTGTGTATCGTTTGATCTGCCATATTTGAGAATATAATTTTGTTTTGTTTATCAACTCTCAGCTCTAACTTGTTGTTTGGGCCACAGCCGGCGTCCGCTGGCGCGCCAAATAGGACCACTTCTGAATTGTCCACGCTTTCGTGGTGCAGTTCGGGGGGCCGATATTTCGGTCCTTGGAATTAGCCCTGCGAATTCGCATCCCTAATTAACGGCACCCGTGACAGTGGCGAAGCGCTCAGTGTGTATGGTAGGCTAACGCCGACCGATGCATCCAACTATGCAAAGGTGAAATCTTTACTGAAGCGATTTATATTTACTGGGAAGGTTTCCGGGACAGACTTCGGACGGCAAAGCCAGCTGATGGTGAGATGGCTACGCAGCATGCCACCCGACTTAGCCATTATTTCGACAGACGGATTGAACTTTGAGGTATGGCACAGGAGTACAATGAGCTTAGAGAGCTCCTTATTACAGAGCGATTTCTCACCAGTTGCCACCCAACCTTGACGCTGTACATGAAAGAGAGGAGGGCTAAGTCACTTGAAGACATGCTTGGATTGGCTGATCAATTCTTGGAAGCGCAAGGTGGCACGAATTCGGGCATAGTCAAGTACGAGTGTCCCGAAGATTCGAAGAAATCGAGGTCCGAACAAAAGAAGCGTGCATCAGGAGAGTGTCCCGCAACGCTTTCTGTGTAACCGAGTGGGTCATCGTGCTATGTTCTGTCGAACTAGCTTTAGGAGCCCTACGGTTGTAAATTGTTTTAAATGAGGTCAGACCGGGTACAAGGCAGACACATGTCGTAACAGAGTGAGTCAAACTCACCAAGTAGCATGTGTGCAGGTTGCACCGAAAGCCGATGATGATGACGTCACTGACTGGTTTTGTGGAGTTGACAAATAGGAAGAAACTTCCTATTGTGGGGGCTGTAATGAAGAAAACTGGCCAACCGGTGTCACGAAGGGAATGCCGACGCTGCCTGGAAAAGTTGCGGGCAAGAAGGTTACGGTGTTAAGAGACACCGGTAGCTGCACGGTTATCGAGCGGAGAAACTTGGTACGGGAAAGAGTGTTAACAGGCAAAACAAAACCGGTCTGGCTATATGACAGCACGGTTCGGATGCCCTTTCGACTCAGTAGATTGAGGTTGAAACCCCGTTCTTCAGTGGGAGGGTTACTGTACTGTGCATGACGACCCCCCTGTACGACGTCATCCTCGGAAACATTGACGAAGCACGAGGGCCGAACGATCCCGAACGTTTGGGGGAAGACCCGAAGATGGAGCCCCCGGCAACCAAATATTCGAGAGGTACAGTGGAGGAGAATCCCGCGAAGGATTCCACCCGAGCTCAAGGTGAAGCCCGGGTGCAAAAGACAGTGAATTAGGAGATGATCGTGTTGAACGAGAGAACGTCCCGCGCAACTGGACTTATCTCAGCACGACCCCAACTGATTCACAGTGAAAAGGGAACGGAGTCGGCCAGCGAAGGCCAACGTCGCAACGTGAACAACCTGGTGAATAACCAGACAAGAACGGCTAAACTACAGGACACGTTAACTGTAACGAAAGGGTCACTGATGGCTGTAACGCCGCCTCAGGTACCGTCGATTGGAAGGGCTCACCGGAACAGAACGCGGAAAAATAAGAAGAGGTCGAGTGAGCACCGCAAAAAAGGGCGCAAGCACAGCTCGAACTACACACGATAGGTGCTGAGGTCGAATCAGAGTGTGTTTGGTAGTGTTGAGCCTCAGTGTGTTTTATTGTTTTTATCCTGTGGAACAAGTGTATGTCGAGCGAGTCGAAGTGTTGCGGTGACGTGATGTATAGGATTCTACAATTGTTGTCAAGGCAGACCTTTGTGAATTTTTATGTTTCGACATGTGAATGGAGAGTTGTACTCAAAAACCTGTGGTTATGTTCCATGTGTTGTGAGATTGAATTGCAATTTGGAATTGTATTGAGTGTTCTATTGTCAATGAGACGCACCCTGAGCGATGGACTGTGTTACAGACTGTTATTGTGTGGAGACTGGTCGTGCTCATTTGTGTGGTTTTGAATATTTTAATATAATATTCCTAAAGTGCGGGCAATGTCACGAACGAGCACTCAAAAAAGAGCGCGCCGCTGAATTCTGCCGACAAAGCGCCAGCGAGACGCCTCGATGTCAACGCTAAAGAAGAAAACAAGCATCCAAAGACTACCCGGGCGCGCCGTCTTCCCCCTCCCCCCTCCGATACGTAGTTTCGCCGACCAACTTCCTCACATTGGTTGCCGAGCAAGCCCTGGAAGGTTCTCGAGGGAAACAGCGTCGTGATGCAGAGTTGTGTCATGTGTCGCGGACGGCCCTCAAAACATGTCGCTCTTTCCCTAGCCTTGGCTGTGCATCGCGCCGACGAGCGTTGATTTGGAATTTAGCGCGAAAGGTATTTAAGCGAGCAGCGAAGAAGGGTAAAAAGGAGAAGAAGGAAGTTAGCGCCAGTGTGCGTATGGTCTTTCCGCCATGTCGGCGAAGCCTTTTGACCTCAGTGACAAAGGAGCAGAAGAAGAAAGTTTTAGCCCATGTGTGCAGAAGAAAAAGAAATTTGCGCCAGGGTGCGTAGGGTGTTCCACCTTGTCGGCGAAGGCTTCTGTCCTTAGTGACAAGCAGGTAATGAAGAGTATTTCCACCTGAGGGGTGAAGACTCGTGCTACAAGCAGAAGAGTGTGTCCACCGCCAGCGAGTGAAGACGCATTGCACAGCTGCGCGTGGGAAGCCGACGTGTTAATGGCAAAGAAGTTGGTGCTTGGAGAGCGGCCCATTGAAGACGCGAGGTTTCCTGGAGGAGGAACTTAGGGAGCAGCGGAACGACCGCAGAGCTGGACTTTGAGTGAGTGATTTGTTGAAAGAGTATCATTCAGACCTTGTTCCAACGACTTTGAACTGAATAAATTTTTGAACTCTTTAGACTTTTGGTGTCTTGGTTGTTCGATGCATGTGATTGCATTGTAGAGCGTATTGTTGTTTGTGGCCTTTTTTGGAGTGTAGCTGATTGTACTGTGTAGCACGTTGTTCGATTGGTGACATATCGTATTCAACTATTGTCGAGTGTTTATATTTGTGCATCGTTAGATCTACCCCATTACCCCGCCGTGGTGGCCTAGCGGCTAAGGTACTCGGCTGCTGGCCCGCAGGTTGCGGGATCAAATCCCGGCATCGGCGGTTACATTTCGGATATAGGCGGAAATGAAGGAGGCCCGTGTGCTCAGATTTGGGTGCACGTTAAAGAACCTCAGGTAGGTCAAAATTTGCGGAGCCATCCACTAAGGCGTCTCTCATAATGATATGGTGGTTTTGGAACGTTAAATCCCAAATATAAATCAATCAATCAATCAATCAATCATTCTGCCCTATTTGAGAATAAAATTTTGTTTTGTTTGTCAACTCTCGCCTCTGACCTGTTCTTTGGGCCACAGCGCGCGTCCACTGGCGTGCCAAATAAGACCACTTTTAAATTGTCCCCGCTTTCGTGGTGCAATTCGGGGGGCTGATACTTTGGTCCTTGGAATCATCCCGGCAATCGTCTCCCTAATTAATGGGACCTGTGAATTGGAACGAATGAGTATATGTATGTATGTGTATGTAAACAGGCAAATATGCGCTAGCCTCCTTTTCTACGGAACATTGCATTTCGGCCGGGGTCATCTGCGCACGCGCTTATCTAGAAAGCGAACAACGTGAGCGGGTCACTCATAGTTGCTGCGCTATTGCGCCAACGCTCAGTGCGCGGCTTTTGCGCCCCCCCCCCCAGCAGGTGGTAGCTCAAACGGGCTGCGCTCTCAGCACGAAAAAAACAGTGCGAAAAGTGTACCTGAAGCGGCCGTGTTCTCCTACATCAGCGTTTTAAAGAGTAGCGTGTGATCAGAACTAACTAAATTGACTGCCAGCGTCACTTCGTATAGCATCGCAATTTTTCTAGCCTGGCTTCGTAAAACATTCGAATTTGTTGCTATCGCGTACATTGCTTCACCCTTTTTGCGAAACTGTGACTTTTTTGACAGGCTGCCGTCTCAAACCCAAGTGGTCCAAGCGCAACACGTCCAAGCATACACGAACGTGACATAAATGACAGCTCGAAAACGGCCACTTTATTCCTGTCGAGATAGTCCACGTGCCAGCGCTCGCAAAAGCAGCCCTTTTGATAGACGTTTGCCATTGTTGCTCCAGCGGTGCTGCACACCTCCTCCTCCCATCCCTGTCAGCGCCTTTTTATGCTTCTTCACCTGCACCCAACGAGATTGGCGGGGCGTTTCCTTGCAGCTTGATAACGACGGCAGACCACGCATGCGGCCACAGCAGGGGAGTGAAACTTCCTATACCCTCCATGGAACGCGATATTCGCTCGCAGCGTCGGACGAACGCCTGGTGTTTGGGGGCGGTACGAAAACATGGCGGCGCATTGCAGACATGCACTGGGGGACGCCATCTTGATGAGGACTGAGGATCCGAGTGGCGAGGGGGAGATTTAGCGCCACATTCAATTGGGATGCACCAGCAAGCCAAATCGAGCGAGTGGAAGGTATTCAGATGGCAAGCACGCGACCTTCTTCCTGTTGCGCAACCCGCCACATGATGAAAACGGCCATCATTGCGTTCTGACTGATGGTCTGCCCATCCACCTATTTGTGCACTACTTATTCTAAGACGTTGTTTCTGTTTACGTGTACACATAAATTAGACAAGAATAAAGAGCAGAGTTTGTTTGAATGTTTTATTGCCTAAACGTACGGTTTATGCAGTACAAATACAACTTGAATGTTTTACGTTTTTGGTCGCATACAAAAGTGGACCGCACATGCCAGCTATGCTAATAACCTTGTATCAATTCAGTGCACATTGCCGCACATACGTATATACAAAGACAAAAGAAAAACAGTAATAACTATACACAAGTTCACAGCACGTATCCCGATATAAAATCATCGCATGAGTGGGACAAGATAATACGGCACACCGCACACTTAGGATGCAAGAGCAAATGATACAAAAACCATAAGGTACCGGAGTTAGACATTGCTACATTTTCAATTCAGCATCAGGTTTCTTTATAAAAGCTTAAGCAAAAATTTACAAAATACTGAAGCCAATATAGAGTGTTCTCATAAAATAACACGAAGGGTTCATGCTTTCTTCAGCGTAACATACCTATATTGCTTAATGAAAAAAACAAAAACAAAATACAAGCAGATAAACAGTACACATACATGTCCGCTTCAGAGGCAGAAAATGGTGACCTCAGCTATAGAAGTAGCGGTGACTCAAAAATATGGAAGTAGCGCCAACTTTTGCACATATGTATGTCTTTTTGTCGTCCGTGTTTTCTGAGCGCTCAGTTTTTCAAGACCTCAAATATGCAAACAGAATCCTAAAAGTTACAAAAAGTTCCGCATTTTTCGTGCTGCAGCAGATTTTCTGGTGCGTTGTTTAGCCAAGGAGATGTTCGTGAAGCGAATATGCCACAACAGGCGAATCCTTGCAAAGAGGTGCACAAAGGCTTTCTTGCATTCTTCAGAGCAGAATTTTTGCCTTCCCATACAACTGTGCAAAATGCCTGCCAAAACTACACTCACATTAGGCAGGTGCGCCACAACACCGATATATTCCAAAAAGCAAGCTTCCATGGCCTTAATATCCTGAAAGCAATCGTCAGAAGGCATTGTTACATTGCCAAATAAATCTGAGGAGATGTTGCTTGCTTTAACATAACAAAATACTGGTATGATGCGCAAAGCTGGCGGTCAGCATTCTTCAAAAGGGTGTTGCACACACAGTGTGGAGGCCTGTGCAACAAAAATTGCCGTACGAGATATCCCCCAACATAGTAGAGAACGTTATCCTCTACTATATCATGGCTAATGGGCTGTTCCTCATCAGGAAGCATATCGACTGTTCGTGCTGCATCACAAGTAGTAGGAAGCGAATGAGGTGGCTCTGACATTTGTGCCAACGCAGTGCTGCGAACCTTGTTCACAGTTTCCTTCTGAAAAAGGGCAACCAGTTTGCCAACAGAAATGTGTTTCAGACCTGATGTGAGAACTGAAGCACATTTGGGTTGTCATTGCAGCCATGCTTTAACCTAAGAAGCCCGAAAAGGTTCTCCAGGGGGTCCTGCTGTAGCCAGCGAGTCAAGAGAACACGAAAATCAAAATCTTGGAAGAGGTCATCCCAGAGGAGAAGGATAGCCTTTAAGGTGACCTTCCATGCCTCAACTGTGTGTGGTTGCCGAGGCCCGTCAAGTTTCCACTTTTCAACCCACGACAGGCACTCCCGCAAAAAGGCTAGGTGTTCGGGCCCTTCCGAATTGCATAACGTAACTTGTCACTGGCCTTTTTTTACAGAAGAGCTATTCAGACAGTCGAATAAGTTATCTATCTTCTCGAGAAAATCAGCTGTTGGTTTGGCGGATGCGGGCAATACGCCAAGAGCAATAATACATCAATGGCCACTGAGACCGATTCGCGCATCACCTGGCTGGCATATTTCACTTTCATGTTATTGAAAGGCTTCCGGTAAATGTGGTTGTCAGTTAGTTTCTTCACCAATTTGAGTTTGAGAGGATGCGAGCTTTCGTATAGTTGCGTAATAAAAGACCAATCCACAATTTCTTGCCCGATATGGAGCTTGTGAGGTGCGTGGAGATTATTCCTTGTGCACTTAAGTAAGTGTGGTGTGTCATATAGGAAATAAATCTTGCGGCCTTCAAGCACAAAAAACGGCTCTTCAGGCGTCACACCTAGCTTACTTGCCAAAGTGATGTTGCTTCCCTCCTGGTCGCAGATGAGCGCCTTCACAAACAACCAGGGCTCCCTGCAGCTGCTTGATTAATGTTATGATCAGATGATGAAGAGTATCTGCGGACGTTTTGGTCCTTGATACTGTGTAAGCAACAGGCTGAATCCACATTTTTGAAATGCCTGCCACAAGTATCAGGAGCGCTGGATTTGCCACGGCTGGTGTTCTTTGCCTACCGTCATCGGAGAATCCCACCACAACGTCATGCTTTGCATCATACTGCAGATGTTCCTTCAAGGACATTTCGTCAAATATTAATGTGCACGCACGATCTGTTAAATGCCAGTTTCGGGTAGCTTCTTCGAGGGCTTCAATAGCGGTTGGAATAACTCCGGGAGTCATCGGAATATTGGATAACCACTGTTTTAGCGACCTCACAGTTGGCATGTCAAGCAGTCTTGACAGATGTCTGTACGCTTTCGGACCATGAAAGTATAAGTTAAAACAAACTGGCGGTGCTCGGGCGACCACCTCCGTCCTCTACGTTTCACGCCATTAATTTTAACTTGAGTCTCAAGCAATCTAAAGAATGTCTTGCGGACGTAGGGCATGAGAGCATTCAACGCCTCGGACTGGGAAAGCTTTTTAACCTTTCTCTTGCCAATTCTTGACAGTGCCTTCACAAGCCTTGAATTTATCTTCTCTAGGTTCTTCATTTTTCTGGCTGTCCGGGGGGAGCACCTAGAAGGCTTGTGTTGTCGACCCGCTGGATTGGAACCTGAAAGATTTAGAAAAAAGCTCATTTATACTGTGTTTTTGTAAAGCTGACCATAATCTTTAAACCTAGTAAAAGTTCTAGCGGCTTCTAGAATTGAAGTGATTACTTCCATGAGTAATCAGTTGGTCATATTTAGTTCTCGATCCTTCACTTATTCAAACTTGGGGCATTGGGAACAGGCCTCTGATAAGCACACTGCTGGGCATTGAGCCTACTAATGGCATGTATAAGCATCGTGGGCAACATGAAGCGTCAACTAATTTTTTCTAATTATTAGCATACTCCTTGTTAACAAACATTATTGGTTATACGTTTAAAATGGTATGTTTAGGAAAAAACAACGAATTCATAGTCTTCTTTAAAAAACTATAATCCCTCTTATAATAATAATAATGATAATATCTGGGGTTTACCGTTCCAAAACCACGATATGATTATGAGGGACGCCGTATTGGAGGGCTCCGGAAATTTCGACCACCTGGGGTTCCTTAACGTGCATCTATATCTAAGCACACGGGCCTCAAACATTTTCGCCTCCATCGAAAATGCAGCCGCTGCGGCCGGGATTCGATCCCGCGACCTGCGGGTCAGCAGTCGAGCGCCATAACTACTAGACCACCGCGGCGGGGCACTAATCCCTCTTAGGAGGCAACAAACAAGCAAGAAAGGGATCGGAAAAGCACTCGTCTAGTCCTGCCTTTCGGTATACATCGCTCTGGTTCTCGTCCCCTAGCAATGAACTAGCTCGCCCAGCTGACACCCTAGTGCACTTTAGGATCTGTTAAATGGTACGTGACATTAAAACTATAGCTGCAGGGCATTAATTTATCTGGAATAGTTTTAAAGAGTTTAGAGAGCAATACAATTTGCGTACATGAGGGCTCAGTCTGTTGAACTTCTTCATCGGCGCTGTGAGCGGGCATTGCAGTGGTAATCGCGGGCCGAGGAGAGCCTGTGAAGAGAAATTGGCAGAGCACAGATTTCAGCGTGACATACATACAGCTGGTATTAGGCGTCACAATAAATATTTGCAATTACAATCACTCAAGGGCGTTTTCTGTATATTAATTGGTCACCTCGCGTATTATGTCTCAGTACGAATAATAAAAAAAGTGTAAACACACAAAAAGAGAACGCTACGTGTCACTCACTAAATATATGGGTGTCCCAACTATTCTAAACCAATATTTTAAAAATCTTAAAGCGATGTGCCTAGAACAGGTTAACATCGTGGTGCCCGTGATGACCTAGCGCGTAACCGAATTCTTGCCAATTACACTTATTTGGCCCATTGAAAATAAAAGTATTTTGTAATAATAAAGTTATAAAAATAAAGTAGCCTTTGGATTCTTACTTTTAAAAGCGACTTTGAACTAGGGTTTCGTAGAATATATATATATTTCTAAAAGGCCAGTTCTGTTGCTCCCACTGTCAGAGCTATCGCGAAATTGTTTAACAGCGACACCAAGTTGGCCGCTACTCACTCGCCATGTGCGAAATAGCTGATAACGCGCCACATGGAGTACTCTCTCAAGTTATGAGGTTATTTTCGCCTTTTCCTGTAAAACGCTACGCCACGGGTAAAATAGCCGAGACAACTGAATCAGAATCGAGGAGGTTACATGTAGAGCGTTCTGAGTGAGACGTTTGCTCTAAATTTAACGATTGTGAAGCTAGCAAATTTTTTACTTAGCTAGTTATATCTACCAGCAAAATCATGCCGGCAAATCCATGGATGCTGTGTACACCATGCGTTTGTATTGTTGGTGTAATCTGCGCGAGAATCTTAAAAGTATTGATGTCATGATAACTTGGACAGGTACACATATTGAGTAATAAGACATTTCTGTAAATAGGATAGTAGAGGCATGAAAGTTTGTGCTGTTGTATGATCACTTTACAGTATTCCCACCTGAACTTTCGACGTGTGTCTGCCCATCGCCAAAGATGGAAACTGTTGGCACAGCACATCTTAGCAGCCTTGTCTGTCCACGGTCTGCGTAGTCTCTGCTGGTGAAATGGGCAGAGCACAGGCGGTAGCTGCTGTAGATCTGACGAGGTGGTAAATGAGCCAGGTCCTGACGTCTCGCATACTGAAGCCAAGCACGATGATCTGGAAAATCAATGTGTGCGTGTGTAGTATTTGAGGTTAGAATGGAATTTCTTTCTGTTTTCAGGCGTAGATGGATAGCTTTGAGTGAAAACTGGCATCTTTATTTGAAGTAGGCGTTATTTGATACATTTCTCATCTTCCTTTCTTAATTGATTTTTGTAACAAATACGACTTGTGATAGCAATCCTGAAAGCAAACTTTAAAATAAAATCTGTTTTTATTATTAAGAGACGCGGATACATGATTCTACTTGCGCGATAGTAATGTTTGGTGGCAATGACCCCCGCTTTCCTCCTAATTCAAAATATATTTTTGCAGAAAAGAGCAATCATCCCACACCAAAATCTCTAAACGACTATTTGTACATATATACCCTCGCGCACTGCGTATTCCTCGGGTAATTCTCGCGCCCTGCTGCAAATCTTTCATAAAAACCTTAATAAAACCTGGCACTAAATTAGTAGAACACGTAAGTTTACATTGTCCAATTATTTATATGCTTTTAGCTGCAATTGCATTCTTGTAAGTATATTGTAATTGTACTTAAGGCTGAAACTGAAAACATAAATTGAAGTATACATTATAAATTATTACTTTATAAATTTATTGCTAAATTCCTCTTCAATATGCCGTGGATTTACGTGAGGCCAAAATGAAAACACACAATTAGAAACGCAATAATGTAATAACATCCGTGTAAAACTCGCAAGTGTAATAATTTATGTACTCAGTACTTAATTAACATAGTACTAACAACACATGCTATGAACGTATATGGACCCTCCCTTATAGCCAAAAGATTATGGGAATCGCCTTCCTCCAGCTATGGACATAAATAGGCTGATAATATTCAAGAATAATAATAACGCATGCAACGAGAACAGACTGAACGCAGACAATCAAAAGGTAATAAAATGAGTGCGGATAAGCTTACACTGTTCTATTAGTTACTGTATATGCTGCTACAAATACATTTGTGACATGCCTTGCATTGCCTTGAGCCAAAGTGCAACATCGAAATGCAATGCATGATCTAAATGCAATAAATTGAAAACGCAAGTATAAACAATCGTGTGTAGCAAATGTATTCGCTGGAATAATTTTCAGATGCTCTGCCGTGCATGTCATGTATTATTGAAGCCGAAAAGCAGACAATCAGAATGTAATGAATAAATCACGTACGTGTAGCTCAACAAAATTACACAGCTACTGCAGCAACCGCATCCTGATATGCCGTGCAAGCGTAGAAAGACAAAACGAGCAGCATGCAGATCGTACCTTTCGTCCGCCGGGATCCGAAAGAATTTTATGCCGGTGTGTCGTGAAGAATTCCGACACCACTCAGCGCAGCACGATTTGTGATGACGGCGAGAATCCATGGATGCATCTGTTTGGCTGAATCTTGCATTGTTTTCGCTAAAACGAACTTTACAGCGGTAAAAGCGGCCTTTGGGACACCGCAGGCTGTAGCATACATGGGCGCGCGAAAAGAAACGCCCCTTTTTCGCCGTGAGAGATAGGACGACTGCGTAGTTCCCGTTTTCCACTTCGGGT
The DNA here is from genome assembly GCA_013436015.1 of Rhipicephalus annulatus. Taxonomy (NCBI): domain Eukaryota; kingdom Metazoa; phylum Arthropoda; class Arachnida; order Ixodida; family Ixodidae; genus Rhipicephalus; species Rhipicephalus annulatus. The sequence goes on along the minus strand of WOVY01014874.1, from coordinate 375,053 downwards.
GGCGCTCTTATTTTCGCAATCTCGAACTGCAACCTTTAGGTTCACTTGTGTACTAAAAACTCCGGAGTTAATGAGTAACCTAGTAATAACTATAAAATAGAACAAGAACGTTCATTTAGGTAGTACAGCCCCCAAACGTTAGGATCGCTGCGGTCACGGGACAGAAAAACCGCGAAGTTTCACCCCCTGGCCACAGTGCGTCATAGAAAGCCGCCTAGTTTCATCTCTGCTTCAGCAGGTCTGTTCCCAGTGGTCACGTGCTGTTGCATTGGCGTAAAACACAAAATGTGGGAGGCTGAGTATTTTATTAGGATTTTATGCAGATTATGATGGTGACGACCAGAACCCGCAGAGAGTTTACATATAACTGCGATTGCGGTGAAAATTCTGATTCGCGTGCCTCTCTTAATGTTGCCCTTCCAGTCAGCTTCCCTCCTGAGCGCCAATGAAGTGCTTGGAAGGCAAAGCTCCAGAGGCAGTTTAAGCTGTCTAATGCCAATATATAATGACGCTAAGGCCTTTTCTTATTTCAATGAAGTTTGCTTCTCTCTCAAGGTAAGTTTTATTTAGAGAGGAAGAGAACAAAAAAGTTTTATCCATGAGTTCCACCTCGCCTTATTGTGGATGGCTATCTCCCTCCTGGAGAGCCTGAGGAGAGTAAACTTTTTTTCCCATGGACAGCACTAAAGACCAGTTCTCTGCCATTCACAGCTCGGCTGTAAATATTTGTAGCTAGTATATTTTACCTACGTGCAGTATTCCTTTTCGCACACATTGTATTTACTATATTATCATGCGTGTTGTCTGATTTTGATGTAATTTTGTTTAACCCACAAAAAGTAAAAAAAAAACAGTTCACGTTATTAAGGCTCGGCACTCCTCGCGCAGCCATGGTTGAGAAGTTTTGCGATTGTTTGATATGATTCAGTTAGGAATACATGCAGTACTTGGCTTGTGAACTTTATTCGAGAAACTTTGCGAGCAACAGCGATAACGCTACCACCTTCCAAGACGTGCATGTCAATGCTGACGCGCCTTACCACAGACCAGACTGCTTGACCACTGACGCTGTTTTCGCTTCCGCTATCAGTTCGCTGCTTGAATCTCTTGTAACTCACCTTTCTTTTCTTGGACACATGTACGTACAAAGAAACAGTTCCAAATTTGTGAGTCCTGCGGGAGCTGTCATTCGCGTCACGGCCACATCACATTTAGCAGAGGGGCTGGTTCCTTCATGTTGTGGACAACCATGCAAACGTGTTAATAAAGCCAAACTAATGAGCCAGAGCACGTGAAGGACGTGCGAGGTAATCAAACTAGCCGTAGGGAGCCAGGACTACAGCCAGAGTACGGCCCTTTCCCCGAAACGCCAAGCAAACCATGGCTTCGATACCAATACCACCGATGACCTTTCCCGTGACCCCTACATCTATCATGCTGCATCAACCCAGGGACTCCCCAATGTACCGCGGGTCACCACTCGAAGACCTGGAAAGCTGGCTAGAAAGGTACTGCCGGGTAGCAGTTTTTAACCACTCGAAAAATGAAGCCAAGCTACTACATGCTTAATTCGCCTGGGAATTCGTGGTTTGAACATGACTCGAGAACGGATAGACCACCATAAGAACCTGGGAGCTTTATCGCGCTGCATTCTTGAACAACTTCACAAGCGTCGTCCGTAAGGAAAGCACCGAAATACAATTAAATATGCGTGAAGACATTCCAAACGGCACACCAAATCAATGATTCCACTGTTTTTCTGTGGTGTGCTCACTATGTCTGAGGAGAAGCTCCGCTTCCTAATGTTGAGATTTAAGCAGGAACTCTTAACTGGGCTTGTGCACAATGCACCTAAGACAGCGATGAAATTTGACTAGGAGGACCCGTCTGTTGAAAATACACTTGAAAAATTGTGTACCAGGCCTAACGAATCTTGCATTCCCACGAGGTTGTACGTGAAATTCTACTGCCTGCGCGAGACTGTTGCAGCTATCATACACAAGGAGTTGCGCAAAACATTGTCATAATTGAAGCGGCAAGTATACCAAATTGCTGGCGTAGTTTGCCAGAAAATGCATTAATTCCTGTGAGAACCGGAACCAGCGCCGCCTGAGCCACATGCGATGAGCTATGATTCCGATTGCCACCGTACCACTTAGTGGTATTTCTGTGTTCATGCCAAAACACTGTGTTCTGTGGTATTTCTGTGTTCATGCCAAACACCACTGTGACCAGACCCATCACCGACACCGATGCCATACCTTTTGACTCTTGGCCAACGGTGCGCGCCAAGCAAAGCAGATGTTTAGCGGGCCCCTGGCTATCACCCTCCCTGCTACTACTGTGTGTACATCACCAATACCTAACGGCACTGCCAGAACTGGTAGATGACGTTATATGGCTTCCCCGTAAAATAACCGGGTTCGCAGCATGGCGAGTGGGCATGCGGCATCCCTAACTGCCTGACTGACACCGAACGGACACCCCGATGTCGGTCACGTTTGTCGTCACGAAGACGCTACCAGTCCCCTCTACGACAACAACATCGCGGTTCTAACCAGGACCATTCCGGGAGCCCATAACAGACAGTAACTGATTCACGTGTGGTTGCTGTACCACAAAATATCGTAGATCATCACTCATTGACGAAGACGTGACTAAACCTAAAGAACATAACACGACCCAAGTTTAGCCTTGACGAAGAAACTTGGCGGTATGAAGAAGACTTGAAGACACGACGTAGAAGCAGTGGCACAGGCTAGCCTAGCTGTGAACCGACGCCGCGATATAACCGCCACGTAAAATGATGGTTCAATGACCATGAGTTACTATTACACAGCCACAAAGTTCGCGATGTGCTCGACACTATAACCTACTGTTGTGTTGTGGTGGTTCTTTCGCTACACAGTTGAAAAAAGTTGACTACTTAGCAATGCCCTAAAATTTGGGCCGCTGGAGCTAATCTAGTGACGCTGGTTGGATTGTACACACAGAGAGTCACCATCAATCAACGGACTTATCCTGGGAGCATTGTAAACCTGCTAAGTTCTTTCGAATAGGTGATATTTAAGTGGATGTTTCGAAGTCACCAGTGTCATGGGCCTAATATTTGAGTCAATAACACAAGAAGCACTGTCGCCTCACAAGTTGCAAGGAAAACACGCATTGGAAGGACTTAACGAGCAGGTTATAGCGGCGCCTCTCTAGCGTCTTTGTTTCGTCAGCACCGAAGAAGCAACAAATTGGAAAGACGTCCTCGATGGCGATCACCTCTGGTTGGTCAGTCCCTACATTCGCTTCAAAAGAGGAATAGCCGAGCATCATACTGACAAAACATAAGTAATGTTCACAAATTTCAGAAACAAATGAAAGCACATAAAAAAGTGCGGTCACATTTGTAAATGAAACTTTGGAAGCCAGCTAAGCTTTTGCCACCGCAGAATTTACCGAAACTAATCCAACAGCGAAAGTTCCCGAACGTAATATCGACGTCAAGCTAAATCTTTCTTTGAATCCGCACAAATAAATTGAACTCTTGCTTTAAAAATACAAGATCTCATCGTCATCCTCATGAATCAAAGCCTTGTTGCCAAACACCCATCATGACAATAGAGCCCGACGCCAGTCTGCTCCGTCAGAACCCGTACCGAGTGTCCATTCGAGACCGCGAAGCAGTTGCAAAGGAAGTCGACAAAATGCTACACGACAATATTATCTGGTTATCAAAAAGTCCATGGGCATCTTTCATGGTGGCAGTAAAAAAGAAGAATGCGTGCTACGTTTCTGCGTCTAGTATTGTCACCTCGACGAAGCATGAGTACACTCTTCACGACGAAGCATGAGTACACTCTTCGACTGCTAGGTGCTGCCGCGGCTTGACTCCATAACGTGAAGTGTTTTTCATCGTTGACTTCAGTACCAACTGCTGGTAAATCGATGTAGATAAGAGTGAGCGATAGAAGACTGCCTTTATAACACCAGGTGACCCATTCGAGTTTTAGGTCATGCCCTTCCATTTTTTTTTCTGTACCTCTCCGACATACCAACGCGTTGCGGATACAGTGTTGAATAGCTTAAAGAGAGAGACATGTTTAGTTAACTCTAACGAACTTGTTTTGTTTGCGTCGCATTTTGATGAACACCTCTGACCCCTTTAAGCAACCAAGACTTACAGCCTCACCCTGAATGAAGAAGAGTGTCGCTTTGCTCACGAGTGCCAAGGTCAATATAAACTCGTGAGTTTGCCCCGACCAGCGGAAAACAGCTGCCAATGTTGCCTTCCCACCTCACACCGACAAGAATACCATACGCATTTTTCTCGGCTTGTGCACTTATTGCAGTACCTTATCAGTGAATTTTCACAAAGCGCTGAGCTACTAACTACCCTCACGAAGACTGACATAAAATTCAAGTAGCAGATGGCACGAACTGAACCACTGATTGAATAATATGTTGGTTTTAATGTTCCAAAATCACCCTATAATTATGAAGGACGCCGTAGTGGAGGACTCCGGAAATTTTGGCCACCTGGGGTTCTTTAACGTACACGCAAATCTGAGTACACGGGCCTACAACATTTCCGCCTCCATCGGAAATGCAGCCACCGCAGCCGGGATTTAATCCCGTGACCTGCGGGTCAGCAGCTTAATACCTTAGCCTAGATCACTGCGGCAAGGTGAACTGAAGCACTTCAAGAACTGAAACGACGCTTGCAGACACATGCAATACTTGGAGATTTCGATGAATTGGATAATAAATGAATTCAAACGGACACAAGCAGCGTAGCGCTCATCACCCTTCTTCTGCAGAAGATGGCTGGATTGAAAAATGTTATTCATTGTGCTAGGTTGTCATTACTCAATGCGAAATCTACTTTTATAAAACAGAAACGCAGTGTCTTGACGTCGCTGGAGCTGTGTCTAAGGTTCATTTCTACCTCTAAAGCAGGCCCTTCAAAGTTGTGAGCGATCACCACGCCTTTTGCTGGCTAGCCAACTTGAAGGACCCTTCAGATCAACCGACACACTGGAGCCCGAAACTTCAACATTTAGACATTATTACCATTTACGATTAGGTCCGGCAGAAAACACTCTGACCCCGAGGGCCTGTCTTTGGCTCCCGTTGATCCACTACCGAAGGACGACCAAGATAATAACTGCTTCTTGGCGACCATAAGTGCTGACCACTTTGATCAACGACGATGAACCCACCCGGTACTCAGTGACCTCTGTATTGCATCGAGTGCAATACCACCATTGTTGCGAAGATGTTCGGGTGAGCCCTGACACCATTATTCTTACAATATGACCTTTTACAAAAAAGCAACGTATCACCACTCAGAGTCGATTACTTTTTCGTGGGACCTCCAGCGCCATGACCAGAAAAAAAATCAAGCCCTACATGAAGACACGATGGTTGGATACCTCAGTTTTTCCCACGCGCTCACCAGAATACACAAAAAGTAATATTGACCGTGCCTTTCCGCCAACTTCACTCGCCACAAAAGGAGCTGTCGACACTTTCGACGAAGCAAGACAGTGTCAACGAGACCAGCTGGCCTTCTTCAGCCTACCGAGCAACCATGCCAACCATTCCAAAAAATCGGGATGAACCTACTTGAGCTTAACTTCGACTTGTGGAAATAAATGGGTTATTGTAGCTACTGACTACCGGATCCGCTATGCTGAACAAGGGACCTACCCAAAGGCAGTGCCACTCAAATAGTCATGTTCATATTTGGGAGCACCTTCCTTCATCATGTCAACCCAGTGGCCCTCATAACCATCCGAGGTATGCCTTTTCCTCTGATAAATATAAGGCGATCTCAATATAAAGCCAGACCAGTGCCTACTCTATTTCTTCAGTGGCCGGGGGGCGAAGGAGTGGATTTTAATAGAAAGTGGTCGTTGGCGTGAGTGTGGCTTTTAGCCACCAAGTGCCGCCATCAGAGTAGGCCCGCCATCGCTTCGTCTTTCGCGCAATACAGTGCCGCGGCTGTCTTCTAAGCTGCTTATTGTTCAGTTTTCGGTAGTATTCACACTGTTTCAAATATAATGAAACGTGGTAAACGTAAATTATGAAGAATTGTCCTTCTGGACACCGAATCCATTTCAAAGGCATCTGTCGTTCGCGGCTGCTTGATCGAAGCGCACACACGTCGTCTGCTAGGTCAATTGCCAGTTATCCACGGACGTTCATCTTGTCGCGGTTATGTTCGCGTGACTGAGAGTTGGTTTTTTGATCCATCAAAAGCCAATTTTCAAAAGCACCAGTTACCAGGAGCTCATAATGAAAGCTCGGTGTCTTAATTTTCGCTGATGCTTACTTTTGTCAAGTAATGTAGCCCATTATACACAAACCTGGAGTTCATGCGCTAAATAGCACAGCCACTAGACTGCTTGAGGAGATATGCGTGATCACCCGTTGGCTTCGTAAAACATGAGCCAAAATCTAGCCGAGGGTGCCCATAATATTGCTCTCACAATATTATGGGCACCCTCGGCTAGATTTTGCCGCTGGTGTCGACGTCGCCGTCAATAACCGTATATGCATCATATCTATATATATATAAAAATGCAAGAAAGAAAGAAATCCAGAAAAAAAATTCCAGCTCACGGAATCAAACGTGGGACCACTGAAACGCAACTGCGAGGCGTTAATCACTGAGCCACGAAGCAGCACGTTCCTAAAGATACAAACGCCAAGCTATTTATATTTACCACTTACCGCTCGTGACGGGCATCTCATGGTGGGGAGGGGGGCATAAAGATTTTTTAGCATTACCTGCCAGAAGGTGCAATGAGAGCGCGTCACCATATCGTCACGACGCGGCAGCACATACTCTCATTTCCCACGCGTACTTTGCCTCGCGGAGGGAAGGGGTAGGACGTACAGCCCTTGGACGCTCACTCGTGCGCCCTTATCTTGCTGTGGAGAGGATCGTGCGTCTTGGCTGGTCTTTAGCTTTCACTGGAACGATTCTATTGAAGTCACCGGGTGCATAGAGGTCATTGCAATTCTTGCACAGTCTCCATTTTCAAAAAGAGCGCACTTTCAGACACAGCGATGTAACGATTGAGACGCTTACTCACGTTCATCTCTACTTGTGAGTACGTTTTTTGTGCGTTAATTGTGCGTGAAAAACGCGGGAAACGTTTCAATCTGCTTTCCATTCTGCACGTAACCTTCCAATTCATTGCTATCGCGTTCAGTGCTGCATCTTTGTGGCAAATCTGTTACTTTTTTCAATATGACACGCGTTTTCACAGAGAGAAAGGAAGTGCCATCTAATGAGAAACCACGCCGAGTGGTTCGAACATTTCTGAACCTAAACCATTGAAAACGTTGTGGTATGAAAAATGAAGAAAAAGAGCTGCATATGTGGTGTGATTTCTTCAACAATGTTCGATGTATAGAACAGGTGCTGTTTTTCAAGCATGAAGTGTAATTGCGACTTTCAACACGAGACAATGTCACAGGTGTGTAAAATGCGGCCTGTTGTAAGTTGCTTGAGCTCGTCTGTGCATTCGTTGACAGATTGATGCAGCCGAAACATGCGGCTCCTCAGCTCTGCTTCTTTTTTCTTCCCTCTGACTTCTTCGGTAGTGTGCGAAGTAGAAGCCAAATGGTTGTTCGCCTTGATGCCCTTGTCGCATGGGGCGCCCTGTTATGCTTAGGCACGCAATCATAACAACCCTGTATACGTGATACTTGTCGCTGGTTTTGCGGAAAACTGATATGTTGTAACCATCGACTCCTATTCAGCTTCAGGGCGTAATTTGAGCGTTGCTAACGGTAGTGATCATGAGGCAGCGTTGCTGCAGATAGACTTCTTCGTTCACTGTTCGGATGCAGGGCAGTCGCGATTAGTGATACCAATTACCATGCTTGCAAACGCAAAGGGTAGTCTTGCGCCACCACTTGTTATAATACATAAAATACTCGGGTTCTGTATGACAGGTACATAATCGAGCATAGTGCAAAGATTTATTATGTATTAACAGACCAGCTATCCCGCTTGATTACTGCAAGTGCCCTCCCCCGTACACCAGTGGCAGCTGCTATTTCATGGAATGACCAGCGTATGTGTCTATTTGGGCAAAGGCCTGAAATGCTTCGTCAAAACGGAAATTGATCGTTGGCGTAGTCCTACATCGTCTCGCGTTGGTGGCATCAACACGAATGATGCAAGCAATCTTCATTACGAGAAGACGTCATCATTAGACCTCACAGATCATAAAGATTTGTGAGATGTCAGAAGGTCAGATATCGTGACGCCATCATGTGATATCTATCTTCACACCATCAAAATGGCTCAGTCATGAAGGCAGTGAATAACCAGATGGGGGTGGGTGGCAAAAGCTTAGCAATGTCTAGTTATTATTATTATTATTATTATTAAAATGTTGTTGCTTCGTTGTGAATGTGGTTGTTATTACTATTACGTTAGGGCATTAACTTGCCCTGAATAAACAAGGAGCTTCTATAAAACCTCTGGAGTGGCAGTCCCGGCCGGGAGCAAGTGAAGCCGCCGGCGGCCATATTGCTAGAGGAAAACAGGCCGGAACCGCCATGAATCGCAATAGTATACGCGCGTTCCGCACGTCGGTTTGCAGTTCCACAATAAAAAAATGAAATGGAAACCACTTTTAGGTTACACCAACGAATAGATGCCTCTTCTTGTTTCTGAAACAAATTATTTTGAGCACCCATTGTCAGCTGCACGCTTTAAGATCAATCTGTTGTAGACGGATGCTTCGCATATTGAACTAGCTGGTGCAGTATTGCGGTAGATAGATATGTGGGGTTTAACGTCCCAAAACCACCATATGATTATGAGAGACGCGCCGTAATGGAGGACTCCGAGAATTTCGACCACCTGGGGCTATTTAGCGTGCACCCGAATCAGAGCACACGGGCCTACAAAATTTCCGCCGTGCTAGCCATTCGTTTCAGTGGTGCAGAAATGGCATCTTCTAAACCGTGTCATTCATTTCAAACAGCGCAGGAGAGGTACAACACTAAAACTAGTTCATGATTTTCCTGTACTTCCTACTCTGACAGAGCTGGTTTGGTGCAGCCACACGTACAGTTTAACAAACAATGTAGCATTAGATGTAGGTGCCGTACCAACCTCTACAAATGCGGCATGTTTTGCCAAGATGTATGCGCCTCAATAAATTAAGCGAACAAATATAAGGATCCCAACTTGTCGGTACCTTGTCGATAACTTGTGATACTGCACTGCTGAACTCGTGCCGCACAAGTTCTGAACTTCTCGTGCACAGCTGTGAATCATTTCCATTGGTGCAAGTGAACTAAACTTACTCTTAAAAGATGGAAGCTTGAGAATACGAAAAATCTGTGAACATGAAGGGGTCAGAGCAAATGTTCGACAAGCAGCCTTGTCTCCGGCAAGGCTATAATGTCATTTGTTTTAACCACTGGAAGTGAGAATCAATCAAAATTTGCGCACTACTGTAAGACTCATGATAACTTCTTAGTTGGCATGTGAAGCGCCATAAATTTATAATTGCATTACAAAATGAATACTTTTGCAGTGGAGGGCATCAACAGGCTTTCCAACATTTATTTTTATCTTGTGAGTATTTACGATCTACACACAGAACTGTTTTGTCTTAATTAACCGTGCTTAGCTTATACAAGCTTACAAAAACATGTACCAAAGCTCAAAAGGCTGTACTCAATTGCTTTAGCTTTGGACATATGTTCAATGGGCTCCTGAAATGACAAATCATAATGGTGACGAGCACTTGTAGCACAGCTTCCTCAAAGACGTGAATGCTGTCGTGAAGAGCAAGATTATGTTCACTGGATGTGGCACTGTTTTTTTTTTCATGTGGCAGAGAACCGTCCCAGATTTCTTTGAGCACATCTGCTTTTGTTTTAATTAAGCTGTCATAGCTATAGCGTCCACCCCTACGAAATGGAATTCTATGCACTACCGTCATGAAAAAAATCTAGGAAATCACACAGGTAGCTGAAACGTACATGATTTTTACTTACCCGCAGCCACACTGCAAGATAGTACGTATTTAAAGTCCTAATCTCTAAAAGTAGCAGGTAGAAAACAGCTTAAGCTTTGAAGCACAAGTATACTGAAAAAGTAAACACAACGACGAGTGTGTAATAAATGTGATCTTTATTGATCCAGTATTTGGACACATTCACATCATGTACAACCAACTGATTTCAGGAGTGCTTGCTTGCAAGAGAGTGCTCAATTTCTATCAATATGTCTACGCAAAAAAAAAGAGATTGTGCTCAGAGCTGAGCAGATAGTGCACTTTGAGAGCACCAAGAAAGATGTACAAATAAGAAAATTGTATAATGCATGCCCAAAGCTTATTTTCTTAGAATTGGGTCTTTACGATGTGTAAGCACACACCTCATAACTATTCCTTAGGCATACATGTTCGCTGCAAACTCAGCAGACCGGTCATTACCTGTGTTGGGTTCATCCTTTGCAGGACTCCAAACCAAACCCAGGACATTGACCGACGTTTCGTGAAGAACGACCATCTCATTACTAGTAGATTCCACTTGATTTTCAAGCGTGTGCATCAAATTTGCTGAATTTGTTGTCCATTTTCGCAATGTCATGCCGGCCGATTTCATTAATGTGCGTGCTTCTCGGCATAGTTTAGCGGCTTCCTCTTCTGTGTCGGCACCAGTGACTAAGTCATCCACGTAAAACGTCTCGGCAAGAGTTTGCGCTGTTTGTGCCATGACAGCCGGTGCTCTTTTCACGTGGTAGAGAATAGTAGCTGTGAGCAAAAATGGGCTACATGTAGCTTTAAAAGGCACTCGTGTCATCCTCCACTCTTGCAGCTTGCCCTTGGATAAATCTCCTTCTGCAAACCAGAGAAAGCGGAAAGCGTCTCTGTCGTCCTCCCGAATTGCAATCTGAAGGAATGCCTTTTCTATGTCCGCGATAACTGCCACCGGGTGCGTTCTGAAGCATAGCAGAATTTGCACGAGGTCTTGGTATAAGTTGTCGCCCTTTTGAAGGCAGTCATTAGGGGCTTGCATTCTTTGGCACGTGACGAAGCGTCAAACACCACTCTCATTTTCGTCGTCAGTGCTTGTTCACGCATGACTTCCTTGTGCGGCATGTAATATAATTTCGTCACCTCTGCAGGTACGTCACTGACAACTTCGGCGTGTCCTGCCCTCCAGTACTCCCTTATGGTACGGTCATACGTTTCGAGCAGTCCTTTTCTAGAGTTGAGACGGTTGACAAGCTTGTCCAGTCGAGTAACGGCTACTTGCCTGTTGCTTGCAAGCTCGAAATTATCCTTCCAAGGGAGGGTCACTTCATATCTTCCGTTTATAAAACTAATCGTTTGCTCAAAATGCCTCATGGTGTTGATCATTTCAGGTGGCTTGTTTATCGTGTCCGTAATTCCTATGTTTTCAAGTTCGAAAAAGGAGCGCAAAATCTTGTCGGAATCGGTAGCTTGAGCTTTTAGCACACACACCATCATTTGTGAAGTAGTTGGGCGGGACACCAAGTGCGATGTGCTTCTCTGGAAGGTCCATTCAAGCATGGAGTTTAGTGCGATCAATGATTCGTTGCCTTCGCACCGTGAAACTTCGCCGGTCAACACTTTCCACATCTGATCGGACCCGATAAGTACGCTGATGCCACTCTTAGTTATGATAGATGGATGTTGGAGCTCATCGGCAACATCGTTTCCCAGCTTCTTGAAAGACGCAACGAAGGCTACGTCCATTGCAGTCTCTGCGATGTCTTGGCAGATGCTTGGAATCTCTATTGCAGTTAAGACTATTTCCGCGTTGGAAAACTGGCTTCGCAGTCGTAGTTCTACTATGCGACGCCTCTTAGCCTCTTGGTCTGATGTATTTGCGAAAGTATTGAAGGCTATTCCAGTTGCTCCCACGCTTCTCAGCTTGAGGTGCTTGGACAGATCTTCAGTTACGAAAGTCCTCTGACTGCCACCATTGAAAACGCCTCGTATGTAGCGGCAGGTGTCATCATTCATGGCCCATGCTCTGAAAGTCTGAAGAAAAACGGAAGTGGTAGAGTCTTCCTTGACGGGTCTTCTTCCAAGTGACGCACAGACTGTCGTAGTTTTTTCGTAGTTCTTGTTAGCATAGTCTGACTTTCGCGAACACCTGCGACGAGAAATTCTAGTTGTAAGAACTGTGTAACTTAACTCGAACAATAAATGTAGGAAGTCTGAAACACTTTAAGGCCCATCACCTAAATACATATTACCTATGATATGGGCTCACGGGTTAGAATTAAAACTAGTGCCTACCCTATCGACACAGCGCGACATTGCACAATTGTGAAGTACTCAATGTTGCATTGCAGAGCGTGAAAGGTTCAGAACTGCAGACATCCGCAATTGCTTATTTAACAAATTTAGCAAAACTAAATTGCTCTCACTGGGCAAGCTATCTATCAGTAATGTGCAAGTTTCCTTTCTGATTTCACATCATGCATTCGCTTCACTTCAGAATTAACACTACAGGGCAAGCGCCACATCTGACGGCAGAACGGGACCCTTGCCCTGAAGCCACGCTAATAAACTCGAACGCCGCAACACAATGAGGGCGACGTTCATTTAGAAATCTCGACGTTTAGCTATATGCATATGCTTGTTAGCTTTCAGGAGCATGTACACATGGGTCGAAAGCTCTCGATATGCATGAGTGACTTGTTTTCTTCTTGCCCGACCGTATACATTGGTTGTACTGTGTTGGACAATCGCAATAAAAAATGCAAAACTTACTTGATTGACGTTGTTTTGCCAGTCTAGGCCAGTTAGGTCACCTGGCGATTATTAAAGACGCAAAGCGCGATTTAGCATTTAAGAAAATACCAGAGGAAGCGAGTAGCACGAACCAGCCGCGAGCACCCCAACCTGCAGCAAAAAATTGCGTCTGTTTATTGATGATGATAGTACTACCAGCGCCATCTGGCCTCCTAGTATTGCAGTTCAGTACGCCACCGCTACGTATTGGCATGTTATTTTGATACAACAGCCTAAAGCTACATTTGGATAGGTATGTAGGGTTTAACATCCCAAAACCACCATACGATATTGAGAGACTCTGTAGTGGAGGGCTCCGGAAATTTCGACCAACAGGGGTTCTTGAACGTTCACCAAAATCAGAGCACATGGGCCTACAACCTTTGCGCTTCCATTGGAAATGCAGCCGCCACACCCGGGATTCGAACCCGCGACGTGTGGGTCAGCAACCGTGTACCTTGACCACTTGACCACCAGGGCGGCGCCAAAGGTACAGTTTCCGTTTTCTAAACTGGTAGGTGTTATGTGGTATGCATGCTAAAGAAAATTCTTTTTTTAACAGGACAGCGTCGTTTTAACACAAAAAGAAAGATATCAGCATTTTAATAGCATTTTTACAAATGCTAATAATAAAAATATTAGCATTTGTAAAATCACTTAAAAATATTCAAATACACGAGTCTTTTGGGGCAAATCAATGCAGTGTAATAACGAAATGCAAACTATAAGCTTAATTAGAAAAGAAAGCTCATCATTGATGCAGCATCGTAACTTTTCTGTGTCACAGATGAATTAACAGAGGGCCCCACAGACGTTCCTGCAACTAAATTCCAATGAAGCAGCACCAAATGGCAGAATATTCAGAGCACTGAGTGAAACTGCAGGTGTTTTTTTTATGATAAAACTTCGAAACAGGTAATTGGCATGACGTATGCAGAGAGCAGGCTCGGCCTCCGACCAGAACTGACACCGGAGTGCTGTATTAGTTTCTTCAGCGGACAACGGCTTTTCCTTCACTCTGCCACCGAGCACACAAGTCATCAAGGGGCACCCTTTCCGAGCCTGAAACGCCTTCTTTCTTTAGCTAATGTTGAAGCTAGTCGAGGGTTTGTCATTTAACTGATGCAGTCGACGGGGATTGGAGAGCCCGCAGCGAGAAAGACGCTTGAGTCAACGGAAGCTGACAAGACGCTCGCTGTTTTTGGGACCTGCTGGTGCCTTGCGAGAAGCAGCACTGGCATTCTGTATGAGCTTCCTGATAAACTTAGGAGCCAGGAGTTGAACGGCGGTAGTGCACTGTGCGTCAGTAAACGAGAGAAGAGCCGAAGGCCTTCATTAAGCGACTGACTCACCAAAGAGTCGCTTCAGGGTGCTGCTTCAGGAGCAGAGCAGCAGAGGCCATCACGTGATCACTGACTGAGGCAACGACTGGGATAGTTTGGCGGAGCACCTGGAGCATTGCAAGAGTTTGCCGAAGCTAGCGTAGGCCACGAGACAGACGCAGTTACAACTGACAAGGTCATCGGGCGACACATCACTACAAGGTGAGGCCTCCTTTGCTCCCTCTCGTCCCCCTTCCTTTTTTATCCTGAACGCCATTTCTTTCAGACACACTCTGGGAGGTAGTGGATTCAGAGAGAGATGTGACGAAAAGTGAATATGTTAATGAGTCGTATTAGAAGCAAGAGTTGATGCTTGAGATTCTAGTGTTAAAGCTCAAGCTTCAGCTGGAAAAAATGAGGTCTTAGCGTGCCTCATCTGAGGAGCAGGACAACCAGAACCAGCTTACCAATATTGGACGGTACGAGAAAAAGTTAAAAGCAGTTATTTCACCCATGCCCACTAGTGAGCCTATGAGGTCCACCTGAATTATTAATGTGAACGCTCTTTTGCATCATTGAGCATATAACCCGAGGGAATTCAGTGCACAAATATACTACTATTTTTAAGTGAGAGGACGCGTACATTCATATCCAATCAATCAGGAGCTCGAGTACGGCCGTATTTAGATCTTATATATATAGCAATAAAGGAGCTGCGCATCATTCCAAGTCGGTACCGCGATAGGTTTCAGTAAATAAATTGAAAGGCTGACCAGTCTTGGAGACAAGTCATGGCGCGCCTGAAGACGATATTCACCTACTACTTTAGAAGCAGAGAGGTGGAGTCATTTCAAAGTCTTCAGGAATTGCTTATAGCTGACAGGTTAAAGCAGTTAATGGCAAGTGATCTCCGCTAACTGGTCACTCAGCACTAAGTAAAGGGCTGGTTCAAGTCCAAGATTACAGCAGAGTTAGCCGCTAGTTTTGAAAAAAAAACTTCAACAGCAGCCGGCAGGGCAGGTACCACGGTACTGCAGCAATAAATTTAAAACATAGGGCACAAGCCAAGCGCTTGGCTGAGGCGAGCTTCAACCCTATTTCAGAAGCGTGTTTAGATGTGCACAAAAGGGTCACTTTCAAAGGGATTGTGAGTTTTCGCAAGACACTGCTCCCAATAAAGCAAAAGTTTTACGTGTAGCTCTGCAGAACAGCAGTCATTTTAGAGCCAAACTGCACCATTGCGAATCTTTGCCGTTAATAAAACTCATCGCAGATCAGGGATCCATAGATTGGATTGAACATTTTGTGTGAAACAACCCTCTTTCACGCACGTGAACTGAGGTATAGGTATAATTGCGTCGGATAGCCGCGCGAGAGAAAAAAAGTGCTACGCGGGAAAAAGACACAAAATCTTTTACCGTAGCAGGTAGGACCAGGAGCTTTGAAGCAGCGTCTAAACTGCGTTGCACGCGTCCGTACCGCCGGACGAAAAATAAAAAGAAAGCGGTTTCGCAAATCGTATCTCGTGCAGAGCGGCAGTCTTGCGATTCCGTCCCCAGCAAGTTTCATGGTGCGCCCTTGAGCTGTAAAACCATTGATGACTCAACCTGTGACAAATTTCAAAGCGGTGTGAGACAGGTCGGTCGCAGACGTCGCCGTAAAAGAGAGAAGCGTACGCGAGCGACAAAGCGAAGGGGTGAAAGAGGTGGCAATCAGCCGAGCGAGCGACCGAAGAGTAGGTTACCAGCCAGTTCAAGGAAAGGTTCTTTGTGGCGTAAAGTAAGGTTTCAACGGCGAAAGGATAGACCATGGCGCAAGTCCTCGCGACGGAATGCGCGGTGGAGATTTAGAGCTTTTCGTGGACAAGAGTGTCAACGTGGTCCTAGAAGAAAGGCCACAATTGCTAAACGCAGCACAGGAGCTAGCTTTAAAAGGGCGTGGCCACTCTTTTCCACGCATTGCTCGGGTCCCCTCCGTGAGCCTGACAAGGGCAGGCTGAAATCGCAAGTGATGCGTGACATCGCCGTTCAGCTCGTAGTACATACGCGACGTTGCCTCGGGAGTTCTCGAAATCCGGCAAGACCGCGACCGCCGCGTGTGCGATTGAGATGAGGGACAGCTGTAAGCTGAATAAGGTGACAGGGGAATTTACTGGGAAGCATGTTTATTTGCTTATTTTTTGGTTTTAAAGTAATATTCCTTTGTCATCTCTCCGGCTAGTTTGTTTAGTTAGTTTTTACCTTAAATGCTTTTTGTAAACTTTGTGAGGGCTTCGAGTTGAATTGTTAAGTGTTATGAGGAAGCAGTGGCCCGCATCAGTCTGCCGACCGCGTGAAATTAGTTCTCTTCGAGATAAAAGCATGTAGGTCAGGGATGATGATTTGATACGCCCGCTAAATTTGAAGGAGTGGTGGCTATAGGTTATCGCGGTATGACCTATGATTAGGGGTGTGTTAGTATGCTAGCGTTCTTTGGATGAGAGTAAGATGTCGTGCTAGAGCGCACAGAAAAGTCTTGTGCGTTCTTTAAAAACATGGGCTGACATGAAACTACATTCAGCAATTAAGCGTGTTAGTACACGAATTGAATTACCCTTTATTAGTTTAGTATGTGCTCAGGGATCAGTTGAATTCTTTAGCTGAGCGTCATGTTATACGGAACATTGAGGGACGTTTTTCCGTAATGATTTTAAGGGGTCTTTTGAGTAATCGAAATTCTTAGCTATGAGCAAGAGTATTGGTGTGGTTGCTATTTAAGAAAAAAAAGCGTAGGTGCATTTTGGCACATTTGAAAGACCGGCCTGGTTGCCGAAAACTCATTGCCGGCGCTTGCTGGTTCTAGCGGTTGGTCTTTGTGGTTTCAACGATGTTGGGAGACGGCGGTTACTGTGATCTCTCCCGTCGAGCAGCTGATACTACCCGACGTCCGAGATCTTCCCGTCGGCGGAGGAGCTGTAGCGATCAAGCTATGCCTTGACCCAGCGGGTGATTCGCTACGTTGCATTAGTGCCAAAAGGATAGTATCGCCACGGCTGGACGGAGGAAGCAACAGGGGCCGACTACACGAGACGGCGCCCACTGATTGACAGCGGCACTGGAATATTGCCAAAGAGGGTTAAGGAGCCGCCGCTCTATCTCCCGCCTGGGCCACGCATCGTTAGCGCGTTAACCAGCAGACGACGACAGCGCTGGTCAAAGGACTCTCCCCAGAGGATTCCACGAACCTGGCACCTCTCAAAAGGGCGCGCTAAGACCTTCCCGTGGGAACGCAGAGCGAGGCCGGCACCAAAGGGGTTGAGGCGCCCGTGTGTCTTCTGCTCTCCCCCTCCCTGTTCTGCGGCAGCGCGGCGACTAGTGGCAAGGGTGTGTGTGTATGTGCAAGCCAGTGTTGTGCCTTTATGAACATACATGACGGGCGGTACTTCATTGAGAGGAACTTCCGCATCACCATTGGTCCGCATTGTTTTGTGTAGTGATCCCCAACCTAGGGACCTAGAAAACGGCGGTCAACAAAAAGGGCGTGCAGCGCCTCGCCGAGCTCTCTTCTCCTCTCTTCTCTTCTGTCTTCGTCTCGACAACTCACTGTAAAGATGTAAATAAATCCATTAAGTTTGCTCAAAGCTCTCCCCTATTCCTTGGCTCGACGGAGCGACGGCGACCGGCCCCGCTACTTGCAGACAGCGGTCGCCACGGCGCGCAACAACTGGTGGCAGCGGTGGGATGCCATCAGCGACAACGCGCTACAATACATCGCGAGCATGTCCGTGAGAGTACGCTTTAGCGGTTCAGTAAGGCTATTTTTGGGGGGTCGAAGAGATGTGAAAGCACAAAACCTATATGAGTTGACTGCCGACGTCTGCTGACGGTGGTGGAGCGACGTCCCGTGTCTACCGGATATATGACCCGTGATGCTTCTTCTTTGTGCGAAAGACGGGTGCGGTGTTTTTGTCTGCTTGAGGAGCCATGAATGGTGAGCCTCGCGTGTTGTTAGATGTTATAGCCCTTTGTAAGACAAAGCTCATTTTATGTACCTTCACCCTCGTTCGTCCCCACAACTCATTGGTTTTCACTTATTATAATATGTAGGGTTTTACGTCTCAAAACTATCATAATGCTGCATTCGACATGCAGAGAAGAGCTCGCGTACCAAGAAAATATACGAAGATTTTTCCCGGTCCTCTTTAAGAGCTCCTAGCATGTAATGAAAGTAAGCTCTGCTATATCCTACTTCGACTGTGTCTGCGTCGAGACACTTGTAAAAGAGCTGGGTACATGACCATGACACCTTCCAACAGCCCGAGATTCGTTCCACGAAGCCTTCCGCTCGTCAAAGCACCCGTTCAATACGCCAGCCACCACTTCTTAGGCCTTAGCGTAGAGTTCGGTTCTTGGGCGGAAAACATGAATACCTCCGGAAGCAGTAACCCCGCCATGACCAGCCGAAGCACGATACAGGTGACTGTTCTGACTACTGAAATACCTGTGGACTTCCACGGCAACACATATAAGGACCCAGATGACTGATTGAGGAGTTCGAGCGCACAGCCAACGTGAACGGGTGGAACGCCGCACAGAAGATGGGATACGTGTATTTTCCTCTTCAGGATGGGGCAACGCACATGGTTCGCGAATCACTTGTTGTCAGCGTGGGACGAGTTCTGGCGAAAGTTGCTGGACACTTTCGCAAACAGGGAAGGTGGGAGCAGTACCGTCAGCAACAGACGCCGACAGTGCCTTGGTACTACGGAGGAACGTCGCCGCTGATGCGGCATCCACTCCGCAAAACCGACATCGAGCGTACCCCTGACATCTGGCCCGTGTGCTTCCATTGTGGGGAAGCAGGCCACATCATGCGGTACTGTTTTCATAGTGTCGCCGGGTACCAAGGATTTTCGTCCACTACCCCTCATCACCATTTCAACGGAAGACGCAACGTTAATACGAGCACGACGATACCGCGGGACGTTTCTCTGAGGTTCCAGTCAGGCTCGCCCTTTCCTCGTTGTTTTCTCCCATCTAATAGAAGTTGCGCCACGGACATGGCGAGAGGAAGATATCGCCGTCCACACCGGGGAAATTAAAAGCAGCGACCTTAGGGGGAAGTTGCGAATTGCCGAAGAGTTGAAAATCTCCAATTACCTCCACAAGAAGCGCCACAGATTTCGAATGAATCGACGATAGAAGAGATTGTCACCACCGACATTACATTACCAATGGACGGTCACGACGTGATTGCACTGGTTGACAATGGTACGGACTTTTCTATAATGGGTGCGAATCGGGCCGACAAGCTCAAGAAGGCGTAATTGGAATGGATGTGACCACAAATTATAGGAGCTGGAGGCCAGCTGCTGACGCCTACCGAATAGTGCACCGCAAGAATCAAGATCGGAGTTTATCATTCGTCACAACCTTTCGTTATCCTTTCTGATTGTTGTAGACAGGCCATCTTTGGTAAGAATTTCTCGCGAGAGTACTGTGCCATCATAAATATACCGGACGGCGTACTGACCTTCTCAGCAGAACATAGCGCTGCGCAAGTGCACGCGCGTCACTGACATGACCATACCACCTTTATCATGCCACCTCGTCTCTTTCACGTGTAACACAAAGCATACTGGAGGAGGTGTCATGGAACAAGTATCAATGCTTTCACTCTCTCGAGGAATTGCCATTGCCAGAAGTCTCGTCTGTGTAGTGTCTAGGCAAGCAGAGATCCTGTTGACGAACTTTAGCAACGAGTGTCGACACATTACAGAGGGTACTATAGTGGCATACTTCGACGAAATGGTAGAATTCCGCTCAGTGCTTCGCAGTGCCACAGGCAGAAACGCCAGCTGCTTCAGCACCACCACCTGTAAACGTGAGCACAAATTGATCGCCAGCGAAGAGGCAGAGTCTTCTAGATGATTTCGGCCAGTTCGAAGATTGTTTTTCATCGACCTGGAGGGTAAATCAAATGCCACTGACAAAGCATCTAATTATAACGGAAGAGACGACAAGACCAATTCGACAAAGCACATACCACGTGGCACCGAAAGAACGCTAAGCATTCAAGAACAATTCCAGAAAATGCTCTACGATGACATCATCGAGCTGTTGAAAAGCTCTTGGGCATCACCGGTAGTGCTGGTTCCGAAGAAAGGTGGCAGCTTCCGCTTCTTTCTGGAATACCGCAAGCTGAACCATGTGACAAAAAAGACGTGTACCCATTACCCCGTATTGACGATTTGTTTGGCAGGCTGAGGCATTCACGCTTCCTCTCGTCGATGGACTTAAAAAGCGGGTATTGGCAAATTGAGGTCGATGAGCGCGACGGAGAAAGGACTGCTTTTGTAACACCTGACGGGCTTTACGAGTTTAAAATATTCTTGTCCTTCGGATTGTGCTCAGCTACAGCAACATTTCGGAGGCTGAAGGATACCGTCTCATCAGGTCATAAGTGGCAGATGTGTCTGGTATACTTTGGCGACGTCATTGTTTTCTCAGCAACATTCGAGGAATATCTAAGACGGCTGCTATTAGCATTTCGAGCAATATGGTCCGCCGGCTTGACGCTGAAACCTGAGAAATTACGTATCAGTTTGAAAGAACTATGGTTTTTAGGACATTTGATGAGCCATGTAGATGTTCGCCCGGACCCCGACAAGATCGGTGCCGTCCGAAAAGTTCCGGTGCCAACGGATGAAAAGGCCGTGGGATGTTTTCTTGGTCTCTGCGCTTACGGCCGCAGATTTATCGCCAATTTTTTGCATAGCCTCAACTCTTGCACGTATAACGAGATACGATGTTCTATTTTTGTGGGCCGAAGGGGAACAAGCAGCATTTGTCGATCTACGACAGCGCCAGCTGACACCACCTGTGCTTGCTCACTTTGACGAGGACGCTGCTACCATGATCCACACCGATGCCAGCAACGTAGGTTTAGACGCTGTACTCGTCCAGTGGCAAGAGTCAACCGAGTGAGTAATCGCATACCCAAGTAGGACGCTTTCCAGTGCCGAATCTCATCATTCCACAACGGAAATGGAATGTCTTGCTGTAGTATGGGCAGTTGTGAAGTTTCGCCCGTGCATCTCCTATGGAGGCGGAAATGTTGTAGGCCCGTTTGCTCAGACTTGGGTGCACGTTAAAGAACCCCAGGTGGTCGAAATTTCTGGAGCCCTCCACTACGGCGTCTCTCATAATCATATGGTAGTTTTGGGACGTTAAACCCCACAAATCAATGAAATCAAGTTTCGCCCATACGTTTACGGCCGTCCCGTCCGCGTAGTCAGCGACCACCGCTCCCTTTGCTGGCTGACCAACTTGAAGGACCTGTCTGGTCGGCTAGCACTCTAGAGCCTATGCTTACAAGAATTCATTGTAACAGTAGTATATAAGTCGGGGTGGCAGCACTTGAAAGCTGATTGCTCATTCAGGTCACCTATGAAGCAAAACAATGTCCAAGAAGAGGATGAAATGGCGTTTTTAGGTGTGGTCGACACTGTCACCCTTTTGTCTAAGCAGAAAGAAGACAGCGAGTAGCTCCCCCTTATATTTTTCTTAGCGGCCAGTCTACAAGCTATCCCAAGATATTCGCAAGGAGCCTGCCGTCATTATGCTTGAGCAGTGATGTCCTATATAAGAACTCTTCTCTAGCGGAAGTGCCACTTACTTGTCGTCCTGACACCCATTCGCAATGAGATCCTGACCGCTTGCCACGATGAGCCAACCTCTGGCCACCTCGGATACACGCGCGCATTGGCCAGAATCCAGCAGAAGTGTTACTGGCCCAAGCTTCCTGGCATTGTAAAGCATTACGTCTACACGTGCCTCGATTGTCAACGATGAAAATCGCCACCTTCAAAACCAGTCGGATAGTTGCAACCAGTTCAAGGGCCCACCGTTCCTTTTGCACAAATCGAATAGGACTTCCTTGGACCATTTCGGACTCCGCTTACTGGAAACGAGTGGTTAATTGTCGCTACCAACTTTTTTACTTGCTACGCAGAAACAAATGCTTTATCAAGCGGAACCACAGAAAAAGCGGCAAATTTTTCATTGAAAATATCATTCTGAGGCATGGTGTTTCTAGGTTTTTATTATGAACACAGGTACCGCTTTCACGGCTATGCTCCTTAAGTCAGTGCTTGAGCTCAGTTAAGCAGCGCATCGAAAAACTACCTCCGACCACCCACAACCCAACGGCTTAAAAGAACGCCTCCACAAGACAATTGCTGATATGCTAAGTATGTACATAGACGTGGATCATAAAAATTGGGACAACGTTCTAGCATACGTAATGTTTGCTTATAATACAGCGCCGCAGGAAACTACCCCAAGCACGCCATTTAGTCTTCTCCATGGCCGCGAAGTGACGACAACGCTTTATGCCATGTTGCTCAACGACTGCAACAATATAGGCACGGATGCTCAAGCCTTTACCCAACGAGCTGAAGTGCGGCAGCTTGTACGCGTGCAAATCGCCCGGCAACAGAGTTACGACGCACAACGTTATAACCTGCGACACCGATACGTCACCTACCAACAAGGCGAGAAATTGTTGGTCTGGCGCATTATTCGCCTACGCAGCCTCTCTGAAAAGTTACTGAAGAAGTACTTTTGTGCCTACATTATTGCATGGCGCCTAAGTGACGTGAACCATGGGGTCATCCCTGACAATACCTTGCGAACTCGCCAGCAGACATCAGCAGTCGTACACGTTGTGTGCATGCAGCCATTTTGCACTAAGTCAGTTGCATAATACGTCAACTATGTACACCGCGCATTTTGTATCAGAGCATCGGGGCAATGTTCTTCCAGGGGGAGGCAAATGCCGCATTCAACCTGCAGGGAAGAGCTCGCATAGCAAGAACTGAAGGTGAAGTTCTTGCCCCGTGCTCTTTACGAGCGAGTTGCATGGAAATAAAGTGGGCTCTCCTATATCCGTCTTCTGCTGTGTCTGCGTCGAGACAATACGTTTACAACAGACGCCGTAGTGAATGGGTCCAGAAGTTTGACCCTCTAGTTTATTTTGATGTACATTAACATCGCACAGTACACAAGCCTCTACCATTTCGCCGCCATTGAAATGCGACAACCACGACAGCGATGGAACCCTAGACATTCGTGTCAGCATTTTAGCACCCTACAGTTACTGTTCCAACAAGGCGGACCATCAGCCTGCAGTGGCGCCTAGAGAATACTATACGCGCCACGGCAATCTTGTCGAAGTCAACTTCATAGGTACTACAGAAGTAGCGGCAAAAAGCCGCATAAAGATGTCCAGGTTCTTTCGCGCGTTTTCTGTATTCTCTTTTGTTTCAGTCAGTTTTCGCCCACGAAGCCTTTAGGAATTTTCAGCGCGAACTGCGTCTCATTGCTTGAGAAAATGCACCATCATTATAGATCATTCTGTTAAGATTACAAGACAATATTCCAGAGCTTACGCGACGATCAGTTATAGGGCTGGAATAGTCAAGGGCACAAGCATAAATGCTGACACTCATCGCCGTTTGTCAGGTGTTCGGCAACTGATGCTCCGTTCGTCGCTACCAGTGTCAGTGTGCATCTCTGTAATTTGTATTATGTATACCAGCCACAAGCTCGGTCAAATGAATTTTTATTTTGGACAAGTTGTGGCCTCTGTCGTCGATTTCATGATTCTTGACAGTTTAGGGAGGTAGTTCCCGGTCCATTGGCTGAACACCCTCATCCAGATGTGAGTGAAGTTCACGCTGTGAAGGAAACGCTGACGCCAACCTCGATCAGCGAGATGGTCGCATGCAGTAAGGGCTGCGTCCAGAGTACAAGGCTCTACTCCATAACACTTGCCAGCCCAATGCCACCTTCAGAACTGTGACAACAATGAAAGTCTCTGGCAAACACCCGCCATGGTTCTGATGCAGCAGCCAAGGAAGCCACCGACAATCCGCTGATCAACGTTTGAAAAGCCGGAGTCCGGCTGGAGACGTACGACCGAGTGGCCACCTTCAAGCATACTTGGCGCAGCTTTTCACTACTAAGACGTGGAAGACGCGGCGAGGACCTGGTTTGAGAATCGGTAGTAGCAAGTTTCTTCTGCGGTGCATTCCTGGAAACGTTCGCAAGCGTCAATTGCAAAGAATGGCCGCTGTTTTGCTGGAGACCCGGGTGCAGCTACTAAACAAAAATGTAAGCATTTTCACAGAACCAATAACGCACCTGTTTCTATGCCAACACTGCCATGGCTTAGGACGAAAAGCTCCGGTTCCTCATACGAGGTGTCAAGCAGGAGCTGCTTGCGGAACTTGTTTGCAACACGCCCAAGAGTGTGGGGGAATTAATTACAGAGGCCACAACAATTGCTTGATGTGAAGACAAGGCAGCACTACCGCCGCTCCGCAACGACAAAATACGCTGAATTTCTAGCCC
This sequence comes from Rhipicephalus annulatus, assembly GCA_013436015.1. NCBI lineage: Eukaryota > Metazoa > Arthropoda > Arachnida > Ixodida > Ixodidae > Rhipicephalus > Rhipicephalus annulatus. The sequence goes on along the minus strand of WOVY01014874.1, from coordinate 350,534 downwards.
TCAGCACCGACCACCTGCGTGAGACAATCTTAGCGTTCTTATTTGAAGAGCTGCACAAAATGTTTCCCAGAATCACCGCCTTGAGTGGACTCAATTACCAACGTCGTTCATGAAGTACAGCAAGTGTTGGAAATCCCCGAACTACCACAGTTTCTTCCGGAGGCTGTGAACTAATCCGCTGCAGTCAACGCTCCTCCAAAGCCGCGTCAAGATGATGCCCCTCGGAATTCACGCCACCAGACTTCGTCGCCACCACCACCGTCGCCACACCACCCACCTTCAGGCCATTAATATGCTCCAATGAAGATTGATGTTTTGTTCACCCCTGACCACCGTCCACAGCGGTGAAGCCGGGCACACCTACCACTACCGCCAGTACTGCAAGTTGGAAGGCGTGGTTTCGCTTTCAACGCTCCGGCTCCACAGTGACATGAAAGACCACATAACATCACCGACTGTCTGGCAGGTGCACAGCGGACATCCTGAAGATCTTCGCGCTCACCATCACCAGGCGCTGCCAGTACACCGGTCCTACTCGGAGCTATTTCTCGTGTTTTTACTCAGAAAACTAATTGCATCGGTCGCTCAAGGTACGGTTGCTGTACAACGAACGTTCGAATATCTTCCACCACCTCTACTGAGGACGACGACGCGATAAAACCTCAACAATATGCCGCAGCCCGAACACAGGTACGACGTTCAAACTTTGCTACCAGAAGAACACCTGATCACGAAACGTGGAAGCAGCCGAATAAACCGACGTAGCCCCGGTGCGACACCACGACCCAACCGAGACGTACGACAGCGAACCAGAGACCGCGACGCGATATTCCACGGCCACCACTTCACTGCTCTCGTCAACACCTGAGCCAACTATTCCGTCGTGAGTTGGTCTTTCGCGACGAAGTTGAAGAATGTGAAGACTGCCTGGCAAAGCTCCACAATGTGGTTGGCTGGACGCTATTTAAAAACACCGACCGAAGTCTGTACAGCAGAAGTCATTATCAATAACCACACTTATCCTGTGAGCTTCCTAATCCTACAACGTTGTTCAGGGGACGTGATACTTGAAACAATACTTGGGATCAACACGGTGTTGTTATCGACCTAAAATCTGAATCAATTACACTGACCTGAGAAAAGAGTCTGCTGATCCCCACAACGCCAAGGAATCACGCATTGAATGTGCTGGAAGACGAAGCTACCAATGAGCCTTGTTCAAGCTTCTTCGTTTCTATCGGCACGGAAGCTCCCATAGAGTTTGAGGGCATCATCGAGGGCAACAAACACCTGTTCTTAAGCCGTGAAATGTTTTTTAAGAAGCATTGCTGAGCTGAGTCATGAGAAAGCGAAGAAAATCGTGACAAACTTCAACACAGGCACCTCAACATTTGTGCGACGGTCGCCCATAAGGGAGAATTCGTTGACGCCAGCGATTGTTTCGGCTCTTCAATGCTTCCCAATTCAAAACTGCCTCGACTAATTGACGTTGCTAATCCGATTTCAACGTTAACTAGAGCATTTCGAAGCAGCAGCAAGATTAGCCAGATGAGATCAAAACTCTGCTCCCGCCGTCCAAGGACTGCTTACCATTGTCATCAAGAATTACACAGACCCCAGTCGCGACACATCATATGATGAGAGAAAAAAGTGCCCGACCAATCCGCCAGAGCTCTTCTCGAGTTTCTTCGCAAGGACGTCAAACTAGAAAGAAAAACATCGATGAAATGCTACGCGACAACATAATCCGGCCGTCGAAGAGTCCCTGGGTGTCTACCGTAGAGTTGGTGAAGAAGAAGGACGGAATCCTACGTATCTCTGTCGACTCTTGTCACCTAAACAGAGTCACGAAGAAGGAAGTGTATTTCCTCCCATAGTTGAGACGACATCCTGAATTGACTTCACAGCGCTAAGTACTTTGCTCGATAGATTTCAAGACAGGCTACTAGCAAATGAAGTTTGACGAGAGAGACGAAGAAAATACTGCCGTCATAACACTAGACGGCCTGTTTGAGTTCATGGTCAGGCATTTGGGTCTTCGATCAGCCCCCGCTACCTTCAGATGCGTTATGAATACATTACTGGCCGGCTCAAAGTGGCAAACTGAACCCCAGGTAATCGAAGTTTCCCGAGCCCTCCACTATGGTGTCTCTCATAATCATATGGTGGTTTTCGGACGATAAACCCCACAAATCAATCAATCGAAGTGGCAAACTTGCCTTTTCCTTGTGCCTGACTAGCGTTGTTGTGTTTTTCTTAAACTTCAACGAACATTTTCAGGCGCGTTCAACCTGTACTGCAAGCCAACAAGACTCCCGAACTTAGCCTAAAGCCTGCAAAGTGCCGCTTCTCTTATGAGGAGCTCTTGTTCTAAGCCACGTCACCAGCAAATCTGGAGTTCGCCCCGACCCGCGGAAAACAGGTGCCCCTGCCCCAGCCAACCACCCACCAACAAAAAGGCCGTGCGTCCTTTTTTCGCCCGTGTACCTATTACTCGTCATAAATTACTCGTCAGATTATTTCGTCAGAAATTTTGCCCGCATCGCCGAGCCACTCATTGACCTAACTAAAACCAACGTGGAGTTCAAGTGGGAAACGCCACAGCGAAACGCAGTTCAGAAACTAAAGCAACGCCTGCAGACGCCTCTGTTACTTGCGCATTACGAATAATTTGCGAAGACAGAAATAGACACCAACGCAATCAGTGTAGGACTTGGCGCAATTCTTGTGCAGAGGACTGACGGACTGGAAAGGGTCATCATTTGTGCTAGCTGGTCACTTTCAAAGCCAGAATACCACTATTTTAAAACAGAAAAGGAGCGCTCGGCTGCATCAAAGTTTCGCCCTTACGTCTAAGGCAGGCCCTTCAAATTTGTGAGCAACCATCATGCTTTGTGTTCCCTAGCTAACATGAAAAACCATTCGGGTCACCTCGCAAGGGAGAGCCTACGACTTCGACATTTCCACATTACCGGCGTTTACAAGTTTGGTAGAAAGCACTGTGATGCCGACTGCCTAAATCATGCTTTTATCGAACCACTACCGCAGGACGACCGGGATCATGATTGCTTCTTGGGAGCTGTAAATGCCGGTGACTTCGCCGAGAGACAACGAGAAGACCCGGAACTCTGGAGCCTTGTAAAATACCTCGAGGGTAACAGCGCCATTGTTCCAAAAGTATTCGAGAGGACTGTCGTTGTTCTTTCTGCGAAACGGAGTTATCTTAAACAACTTCTCGTCCCTTCGAGCGAAACAGCTTCTCATTGTTCCCTCAGCGGTGGGACCAGATATCCTCCAGGCTCTACATGGTGACCAGACGACTGGGCACCTCGATGTTTCCTGTACACTCACAAGAATACAGGAAATGTACTACTGGTCCCGACTTGTAACCGACGTCACCCGTTACGTCAGAAGAGCCGAGACTGTCAGCGACGAAAGATACCACCAACGTGACTAGTAGACTTCCTTTTGCCGATATAACTACCTCACCGTTTCTGCAAATCAGTTGGACACACTGGGAACGTTTTCTGTGTTAACTTGTGCGAATAAATGAATCGTCGTCGCCACCGCATACTTCACCCGCTACGTCGAAACAAGAGCCCTGCCCGGAGGCATTGCTGCCGAGGTAGCGCAGTTGTTCATTGAAGACACTGTCCTTTTTGATGGCACCCCAGACGTCCTAACCACTCACAGAAGTATGACCTTCACTGCAGAATTCACTTAGGTGATCTTGACATACAGCAAGATACGTCACCAACGGATGAAAGCGTACCACCCACAGACCAACGACCTCACCGAGTGAATAAACAAGACCATCGCCGACATGCTGGCTATGTAAGTCAACATCGAACATAAGACGTGGGAACACCATTCTTCTGTACGTGACCTTCCCATGCACTTCGGCCTCGCTGTAGATGATGTACATGTCGCCATACAAGTTGGTCTACGGATGTAACGCGGGAACGACGCTTGACGCCATGCTGCCATAGGTCACTGACATCGAAGTCACCGTTTATTTTTTGTGTGCTGCAGAAGCTCGTCCACAGGCCCACCTCCACATCAAGAATCAGCAGATTACTGACTACCGCCGTTACAATGTTGGATGAAGCTTCGTGGAATACCAGCCAGGCATCCGTGTTAAGATTTGAACGCGCATACGCCGACGTGGTCTCAGTGAAAAAACGGTGCCCTGTCTCTGCATGTTAATCTGATAATGTCGTCAAAAGACGATATTCTTGCGTGTGGAGAGAGTGAGCAAAACGTTTATTTGATGTTCTGCGCAAGAAAATCGGTGACTGGTATTCTGTAGGCGCTGCGTTAGAGTGCCCCGAGCGTGCAGCGGAGGCGAACGAGCGAATCAAGTCACGTCACGCGTAAGACATGAGCACTAACTGGCAGTTTTCTTGGAAAACAAAGCGTGCGGCTCTGATACGGGCTAGCGTGCCTGTCTCAGAGGTGATAAGGTGTAGAACGCAAGGCAACGGGCAGGTGCCACCTCAGTGTCGTCTTAGCAAAGCAATGGAAACACTCGCTTTTTCGTGCAAGCGCTGCATTGTCGACGCAGCGTGATAAGCGCTACGGTCCTAATAATTACTTATGGGTGCCTTTAGTAGTAAAATACGCACATACAGAATATATACATATTGTTATGGTGCCTAAGATATGCGCAGTATTTGCTTTTTAAGTGACAATCGCATAAGTATGAACGCTGAATCTTGAGCAACATTTGTGGGCATTGCGGATGGGGTCGGCAGTTTGGGGTATCGGCTGGTGCCATTCAGAGTACCTGATACCGTTAAGGGTGGATAAACAGACAAATGTATGAACAGACAGACAGGCAGACGGACATACAGAGAGACCAAGACTTTTCCGTCGAAGGTCTCCATGGAAGACTATCGTCTTGAAAACGTTTGCAATAGTACTTCTGATGGCAAAGGATAGTTCACAGTCTCGGCACACTCGGCTACGAGGTATCACGAGCTCTGAGTGGTGGCGTGCGCGACCGTAAGTTATTCATGTCGTGTGTCTCAAGTCAACTATGGGCGTTAACGAGTGTTAACGAACTTAAAAGCTGTGTTCTTTGTTGTGTCTCTTTATTGTGTTTTGTTGCTTGTACCTACTTGTTATTGTACTTTGTTGTGTTATTACTATTTTTCCCTTCACGCATTTTCACCCGTGTTTTGTTATAAGCATCAGGACGCGAGCCCTCGGAATTATTACAGAGCTTCACGACAAAAAGTGATAACAATGAAATATTCGACGACACATGTATAAGTGCCCACGCGCTTCACCGCTTGTCAGTTGATAGATGGCTGATGGTCTTTTCGCCGCTATCAGTGACAGTGTGTATCGATGTAATTCGACTGTGTGTTTACCGGCCTTAAGTTAGGCCAAATTGACAGTTACATTTTGAACAAGTCGTCTTTGCCTCGGCCGTCTTCCCGACGCCGTGACAATATAAAAAATATCTCAATAAAAGGGCATGCACCTGATGTGGTACCCAGTCGTACTCATTGCTGAATGATCCAGGCATGCCGGTCAATGGCACATATGCTGATTATCGCAGCAAACGCGGCACTTTTATTAGAATTCTAGCACATCCACGAAACTAATGGGTAATGATGGGTGTGGGATCGAATCCTCTGAAAGCGATGAGCACACTGTTCTTTCTGCTGTTACCGGTAACACCCAGAGAAACTAGCAAAGGAGCCACTTGAAAATTCTGGCACATCGAGCGCACTGTGTAAATCTATTTCATGTGAAGCATTCAGGCAGTGGCAGCATTGGCAGCCTAAGGTGAATTTATTGTGCAAAGAACTTTAGGAGCCCAAGCGCTCGTCTGATGTCGTTACTTGCAATCATGCTCAAAGTACCCAATAGATAATAAGAGGGCACTACCACTGAAGTAAGTACCAAAATACGTCGAGAGGATACTACTACTCAAGCGATTATCAAAATAGGTGGAAGCAAGATTTCCATTCTTACTGCGGAGCACTAATATACTGCACATTTCGAACGCCAGCACCCTCTCACCCACAATTTCGGACGTTTCTAAAGGGGTAATTCATTAGTCCAATTCAGGAAAGCGATACTGATATGCCAGCGCGACAAGTACGACACAGATCTACGGAAGAAAGAAACAAAAGGAAAACTACAGTGAATGCGAGGGAAAAAGAAGTGTTCAACACTTGCCATGATGGCGAAGGGCAGTGCTAACAATCGCAGGTTCAAAATTCACAGATAAAACCCAAAAACGTGCACAACAGCATGGATGGATATGTGAGATTTATCGTCCCAAATCCATCATATGATAATGAGAGCCGCCGTAGTGGAAAGCTCCGGAAACTTCCACCACCTGGAGTTCCTTAACGCGTACTCAAATCTGAGCATACGGGCTTACAACATTTCCACCTCCACTACGGCGTCTCTAATAATCATATGGTGGTTTGGGGAGGTAAACCCCACATATAAATCAATCTTTGGATTGACTTTCTGTTAGCTCTCATGAACTTTGCGTCTAACAAAAAAATGAGCCCTTGAAATTCCCCTTCACTTCTGCATTCACAGTGAGGGTCCCGTTCTGGCAAACTTGATTAAGTCAGGTAGCGTGCGCGAGATTGTTGAGCAGCTTGCAGCTCGTAAAAGCACCACGTACTACGTGACGTCATCGGGCAACAAAAGTGGTCCACACTCACCATCATAGCTACGAGCATTCTAACACAGCCAGGATTAAAATGCACTGATAAACTATATAATGTGTACGGGAGGACCACAACCACCGTAGCTCAACTGGAAGGCGGAGAAGTATCGAGGATGCATGTGTCTGAGATATATTTTAGATACTGTATGGGCATCTTGTATCTGTATCGCGATGCGTCTTACAGGACGGGTACCTGTATTTGTGTTACATTCGATAATTATTCTTGTTTCTGAAGTTATAAGATACTGCGATCGTAACACTATACCATGCCCTGCATTAATCAATAAATGAGCTCAGCCTCTCATGCTCATAGTATTCGCTTTAGCCTCCTGAGTATAGCTGAGGGCTGCGACAATTTTATCTTTTCGCAAAGCTCCGTCAGTCAGGACAAGTGATGAGGTGTGCGTGTCCTTTTCAGTGAAGCAGAGCAACACGACAGAACTCATACAGTCTCGACAGAAACGAAGTTTGTGTGCTTGCAGATATGTCCTTTTCAAAATGTCTTCCTTTTTAGAGGTGTCAGTGCCATGACACTTACCATTAGCCACTTGCAAGCACCACGCACCACAATGAGTGTGTTGATTATCATACAAATACTGATTCTCTTCTTCAGCGTGCAACTTTACCACTGCCGGTACGGATGCTGTAATTAACAAAACAACTCAAAAATACTTGTTTTTGGGCAAGTTGGTGCTCACTTGGTGCCAATGACTCACATGCTAAAACATTTTGTGAAACGGGAAAGAGCTGAAGAGAAGAAACACCTGCGCCAGCTACCAAACGTTTATTGACAGTATAAGAAACGCGAAGGAAAAAAGGAAATTGTGCGCATGTGTGTACAGCCAGCAAATGACATACAAATATGAGTTAAGATGAGAAAAGGGGTTGCCAGACGTAGCACAAAAAACTTTTTACGTGCTGCGCACAAGGGGTGGTATAAGGGATACCCTTTAGCTGCGGCAAGTCCTACGTGAAACAAACGGGAGGTTGCATCAGTGACAGATTGAAGGAACATCCTGAGAGCTTTAGTAAAAGTGATCATGGGTATCTTCTTGCGCACTGATTCATGAGCCTGCCAATGTGCGCCATGTTTTCAGTAAACGGCGATTTTAAGAGTAGCAAACAAATTGCTAGAGGGCTCTTGTAAGCTTTTTTCATCCAAAAAAAGGGCCCAATTTCATCAATGAAGCGTCTATAATGTTCTATTTCACAGAAATGCGCTTTTTATTAGCTCATTGCCTTGACTATGTCGCTTTACGTCGTTCGTTGGCTGGGCTCGCAAGCACGGAATTGTCTTCTTTTTTTCTGGTTGGTGTCTTACTGTCATAAAACAATTGGTAGTTGGTGCTGTTCTCTCTTTGATTCTGCTCTCCCCGTTTCACGCAATGATTTTGTGCCTCTTTCGGTGGGCGGAAACTCTCTATACCTCGCTTGTATTCGCTCTCGCATGTGGATAGGCAGCGGCTGTGCCACTTTTACAACTGGCGGCTGCCGGCCATCTTACTAGAAACAAATCACGCACAGAACATCTTTATGACGTCACTATTGAGGTTGCCAAATAATGGGAACGGACGAAAATTGAGAAGAGGAGGGTTGCCATAGAAGCCCCCTTGCCCACTTTGCATGCAAGCGGAATGCGTTCGCATCTTTATACAGGTTCCCTGGCTGCTTGGCTGGTGCGGCCATTAGTAAAATTTTGTTAACTATATCTTTTAAAGATAATAGTCTTTCGTGGGGACCTTCGACGCAAAAATTTTGGACTGTCTGTCTGCCTGACTGTACATTTTTCTGTTTTCCTGCCCTTAGCGGTTCCCTAAATGGCACCAAAGTGGGCAAACTATACTCCAAACAGCCGACCCCATCCGTAGCGCCCACCAATATTGCTCGAGATTCGGCGTTCATACTTGTGTGATTGTCATTCAAAAAGCAAATATTGCGCATGTTTGAGGCAACATAACAACACGTCAATATTCTGTATCTGTGTCTCTTACTAGAAAAACAATACATAAGCAGTTATAAGGACTGTAGCGTTTATCTCGTAGCGCTAACCAAGCAACGCTTGCACGGAAAGTCAAGCGTTTCCAACGCTTTGCTAAGACGACACGATGATGGCACCTACCCATCATCTTGCGTTCTACACATTATCACCTTAAAGATGGGCTTGCACGCAGTGCGCTTCAATTTCCAGGATAACTGCCAGATGGCGCTCATGCCTCACGTGGACGCTACTTGATGCGCTAGTTCGCCTCCGCTGCACGCTCGAAGCACTCTAATGCAGACCCTCTAGTATACCATTTACCAATTTTCTTGCGCAGAATATCGTGATGACGCGGGATCGACGAGCACACAAAGCGCCTCAAACAAATACGCTTTATCGATCGCAGGAAAAAGACTGCAACGACTTCTTCATCTTTTGCTCTCGGTCAAGGACACTCGCGCTGCTTCGTCCTCGCCACCACTGGCTTATACGGGCGGCAATAGGAAATAAACGCTTTCTTCCCTCTCTTCAGACTATCGTCTTTCGATGACATTTGCAGCGTGAAATGCAAATACAGGGCCAATATATGAATGTTTTCCTAGTCTGTTCTGAAGTGGCGAAAGTGAAGCTGAATGGTTTCTTAATGAGACTAAAATCGATTGGCACAAATAAATTTAGCTTTTTATTGTACGTGTTATGTCAATAAACACACACACGCGTAGTGGAAAAGCTTGATCCTCTAAAGGCAGCTTTAGTTACAACCGACTAATGGACTTGATGAGCTAACATTGAACCCAGAATACCCAAACCAATGGGAAATTTGCGAACGATCACGAGTCGAACACGTCCTTCACGTTCGTGATGACGGCGCACATGGTTTTTACAGAACTTTAGTACCAATTTAGGCTGAAGTTTAGATGCACGAAGAGGCTTGAAGCGATCGGAATGTATTGAAGTGACAACGTCTCCGGAAACAATGTTTTGGCATTTCGACTTGTCCTCGTAAGAACAACAGCGTTGCTTTGACAAAAAAAACTTACCTTGTTAAAATGTTGCCTCCAGCGACATTCGCTGTAATAATTGTCAAAGGCGTTCAGTCCATCACATACACTTTACTGACAGTATCAGAACTAAAAACTGAAATCACGGCTACATGACATTTATGAACAGAATTGAGCCTATAAATACTTGATGTCAGTGGTGGTTCTTGGGCCCTCTGACGCAGAAACTTAAGACAAAGACAAGAAAAACATTTGTCGACTTCACACACAAAGCAATCACAACACTGTGGCTATCTGAACAACACACTGGCTCCATAACTCAGTCCTACAGTCCTTACGTCTAGGCGCACCCGAGTAACGCGCCCGTCCTCACTACTTGGAAGTCTTATTTCGTCGGGTTTCACTCACGCTCCCGCTGAAGACGATGGCATGGACGACGCAACAATACCACGGGATGCTGCTAAGTGCACGGGAGAACATGAGCAGACCATCAGCTGCTCGTGCTGCACCAAGCGGTCACACGCTGTGGCCGACGCAGGACCAGGGTCGCACCTTCAACTCGCTGTTGCTGCGGACCGGCCTCGACGTGGCACCGTGGCTACAATCCCGGTGACTGGTTGTTTCGGACCCGAATATGGACAGGCTCAGCCACTCGCTCTGGCCCACATGCTCCTCCGCCACAAGAACAGCATGTCAGGCTCAGCTCGGAAACGCCACTGGCCTCAGAAATACGCCACACTTCTTCCGGTTGGGTTGGTGACACTGGCTCGTCTGTTCGGTCCCCTGGGGCCCGACGCACAGAGCTCTTGCTATTTGGCCGTGTTCTTCCTCTGCCCATCGATGTTCTGAAGCTTACGCACTCACGTTCGTCTTACCCCGCGCACACCTTCGTTTTTCTCGGTTGTTTTTCGCTGTTGGTTTACTTACACTTTCGATTTTGGTTGTGGGAAGAACTCTTACCACACTCCCCCAACTTCCAGTACATTGTACACACGTAACACACACGCAACATACAGTTCTAAAATATAATAAAGGTTCAACACACTTTAAATGTCTAGAGATGTAAAAAAACGATTGAACTATCACGACTTGATAAAAAATGTGTACAACGGCAAGAAGTCTCTGCTCGGTAAAAGCCGCACACTGATAAAGTCGGCACCAACGTGTTCCACACCACGAATGTGTTCCCGTAAAAGTCATATGTTCCATAACAAGGAGACCACCGCAGGAATCCAATATGTAAGTGCTTAGCTGATTGAATTTAAGTCAATGGCTAGTGGTCACATTCATGATTTGATTTGTGGGGTTTAACGTCCCAAAACCACTTCTGATTATGAGAGACGCCGTAGTGGAGGGCTCCGGAAATTTTGACCACCTGGGGTTCTTTAACGTGCACACCCAAATCTGAGTACACGGGCTTACAACATTTCCGCCTCCATCGGAAATGCAGCCGCCGCAGCCGGGAATCGAACCCGCGACCTGCGGGTCAGCAGCCGAGTACCTTAGCCACTAGACCACCGCGGCGGGGCAGTGGTCACATTCAAACGTGAATGGCTTGCCATAGAGAAAAATGTGGTGCGAACAGCCCAGACTACGTCAAGGCCTTCTCTTTCAACTGTGGAGTAGGCTGCTTCGCGGGGTAGTAATTTACGGCTTGCGTAGGAAACTGGGTGCACACGGCCTTGGTGTTCTTGGAGCAATACTGCTACTACGCTCCGCAAAGACGCATCCGTGCGCAGTCGTAGTACCCTTTCTTGTCGTAGTACCCTTTCTGCAGCTTTTTCGCCTTCCGAAGTTCTTCGTCTGTGAGCACACAGGTGCGTTTTTAACGTTGCGGCAGCTCGATCATATGCCTGTATGCCGTCTTGGTCTCGTCATCGAGGCGAGCGTTCATCCAGAGCTCCTTAGGAACAGCCATTGGCCCTCGCGCGTATTTCCCCTATATAATAAATAAAATGGAGAGAATCTAGTGCTACATTGGGGAAGCTCTTGGTAGGTAAACAGTAATAGACTAATGTAACGGTCACGAATTTTCTGACGCTCTTAATCCCTGCGCCATATCATGCCTTCCATTGTCTCAAACATTCAAACAAACCATTGGCCATCGGATGGAATGGCGTAGTAGGCAGTCGGCTGAATTAGTTCGTAACTGCTGACATGAAAGACTTGCCATGATTGCTGATCTCGTTAGGTATTCCAACGCGAGATAACATTTCCAGGAGACCTTCCGTAACCTGTCTCGATTCAATGGAGGGAAGTGCTACCGCGTCAGGGTATCGCATCGCAAAATCTATCATTGTGACTACTTAGTGATTGCCCTTTTCAGATGTTGATGACAATGAGCCGATAATATGAATGCCAATTCTCGTAAATGGTGTCTCGATGATAGGCGTGGTGCCCAAGGGAGCGCGTTCCAGCAGGTGGCATGGCACCGTCCCTTGACACATGTCGCAAGATTTCAAAAAGCGTTCTGTGTCGGATTGGACACCCGGCCAATAGAAGTCTCCAGTGACCCTGCTTATACTGTCTTCGTGATACCTTGACGGCCCCCTAAAGATGCCTTCGTGGGCTAGTGTAAGCACCACCTTACGCAACTGTCGTGGTACAACAAGTTGCTCCAAATCAGTTCGATCTGGCAAGTCGTGCTTTCGGAATAAGGTTCCGTCCCGAAGGAAAAACACCTTTTCTCTATCATTCAACAGATTTTCTCGCCAACCGCCTCGAAACACTTACGCAAAGTTTCTTCATCCACTTGATATTTTTAAGCGCCTCACTTCCCACTTGTAAAGCAGGCACAGTCATCACAGGTAAAAAGTATGTATTGCAAAAGGACTTTTGCCTCTGGGAGGTATCGCGCAGTGCGGTCCAGTAAGTGCACTGGGCTCGTCGTACCCGTGAACTTCTCCTTCGCTACCAAGCATTGCCGCACGACAACCATGTTGCAGCCGGTGTCTCGAAGTACATGCACTGGTCTGTTCTCTAAGAACCCCTCTACAACAGGCATGTCAGCGACTCCAACGTTCGTGGATTGTCGACTTGATGTGGCGTTGACGATAGGTGTTCTTCCACCGTCTTGGAGAACAACGTAACCACTCTTATGCTGTTCAGGAATCAAATCTGAGTTTTTTCGACAGCATAGATGTTGCCTAGTCTTTGTCAATTTTTTTACCGGGGCATCTGTCACTGATGCGTCAACTTTGTTTACATACTTCGCATCGGCTGAAAGTATTTTTTTTCGTGCGGAACCTGCAGTCGGCTGTGCAATGGCCTGTTTTGTCACACAGAAAACAGCGACTTGCAGGCTTCTCCGTCTTTTTCGCGGACTCCGGCATGGACAACGAAGGTCCCGCATCCTTAGGAATCCATTTTCTTCCTAAGTTTGTGAGCGCGTGTGTTTCCGCTGAGGTATTGGCAGTCTCGCACAGTGAACTCAGGGTTTTTCAACTTCTTTCCTTTAGAAAGATTCTGAGTGCCAGAGAACAACCCTTTAGAAATTACTCCCTTATCATCAGGTCTCGCAAGCTAGCAAAGCTTGTCTCCGATTTTCTCATTTCAAGCTAATGGTCAAAGTAGCCCGGGAGTCTCGCAGCATACTTCAGACCAGTTTCGTTTTCTTCGAACTTCGCTTTACGAAATTTTTTAGGTAGCTATCCGAAGTATAGCGGAACCTCGGAAGAAGCGCCGCTTTCAGCTGATCATAATTCACCGCATCTGTTGATTATAACCGGGCTCTGACTGTTAGTGCTTTAGCTGTCACGCATAGGCTAAGCGAAATAGCCCACTTTTCACGCGGCCACCCTTGACACGTTGCGATCCGCTCAAATCGCTGCATGTACGCGGTGAGGTCATCCTCAGCTTGATTGAAGTGCGGAATCAGTTTATGAGGACTGCAGACCTCTGTTACTCTTCTGGAGCTTATGCTGGATTCTCCTTGTTCATCAGCCACCATCGGCTGTACCCTGTTTGTGCTCTCTTGAAGTATCGAAGCTTCAGCTCGAGGATCTCTAGCTCTTGTTCCTGCACCCTCTGCTGCTGCTCTAACACCTTTTGCTGGCACTCCGCGTTTTCTTTCGTGAGCTCGCGCTGATTAGCAAGCTCATCTCGAGCTTCAACGCACTCTCGTTGGACCCACTCTCTAGGCTCCTCGTTCTGCAACCCGACCTGTCAGCCAAGTTGTCAGCCAAGTGCAATTATTTTTTCGCTAACCATGACAAAGGCTCTCTCAAAGTCATGACTTTAAATTTTAATAAGCCATCCTGGCATTGACTTGCCAAATGTGGTGTTTCTTGGGCCTTCAGAGGCAGAAACCCAAAACAAGGACAAGAAAAACATTTATCGACTTCACACACAAAACAGTCACAACACTGTGGCTATCTATACAATACACTGGCTCTATGATCAACACAAGAACTCATGATCAAGCTTCCAGAGCCCTCATTTTCTGCGTTATTCGTAAGAGTATTGTAGCTTTAGTACGTAAACACCAAATAATTAATATTCAGATTACGCTCAGTACGCACATTCTTCATTATTCGCGAGCTTACGCTTGCACGAGTAATAATGCCGAAAGGTGCAATTGCTGCTGTAGAAATAGACGCGTTCTCCCGATGAACAGACTACCGAAGGCCAAAGACACTTATTACCGCTATGAGTACAGCGCGCATTGACTGCACTTTGACCTATTTAGTTTTCTAGGAACAATTTCGCCTACCAGTGAGGCTCCTTTCTACCAGATTGACAGCCGATTTCTTCATAGTCACCGTTACAGGACAATACAATTGATCTGACGCGTTTTTATATGCACATGTTGTCTCGATTATGAAAAATGGTTGCAAACCAGTGAGTGTAAGAGCAACCTATAATTTACGCCAGCACATAAACAGATTAATAAAGTAGTAACAGCTCCATGCACTCGGCACACGCCTATGTACGCTATATTCCACAACTATGTCACTATCACTGTTGTTGCTGCTGTACAACAATAGTTTGGTATATCAAAACAGCTTCTTGAGAACAAGCAGAAACTGCATAGCGTTCTTTTTGCCATCATGGTAAGGCCACTGAAGCTCATGTGGTTACATGTCAATCCGCTGCCTGGTCGCAAGCTAAGCAGCGACTACCATTATTTGCAGACATAACAAGTATACATCGCCGTCAGCTAAGTGTCTGCAAAGCTGTTCTGATAACTAAGCAGCTAAATTGAAAGATGATATGTTATTCGGGAGTAAGCTAAGTCACTTTTGGATAAAACTTTTTAGGCCCCGCCACGATGGTCTAGTGGCTAATGTACTCGGCTGCTGACCCGCAGCTTGCGGGATCAAATCTCGGCAGCGGCTGCTGCATTTCCGATGAAGGCGGAAATAATGTAGGGCCGTGTGGTCAAATTTGGGCGCACGTTAGATAACCTCAGGTGGTCGAAATTTTCGGAGTCTTCCACTACGGCGTCTCTCATAATCATATGGTGGTTTTGGGGCGTTAAACTTCACATATCAATCAATGAATCAACAAAGACAATCGTTAAAAAGACATTGGGCACATTCAGAAACTTTCAAGCGCAGTTTTCGTGCGTATGCATTCGCTCCTACATTGTGTTGGTGCGTCACAACAAAAGTTTGAATTCATCGAAGTATTTCTAGATAAAATTGCGAAGTATCGCATCGGATAAAATGTTTGCGCCAGTATCTTCTATGTGTATCTCCCATGCTGTTTTCCCAAGTATTTTGCATTGCATCACGATACACGTTTAAAGTATCTTTGCCCAACCGAGCCTGCTCAACTGCTTGAGCATCAGACGCGTTATTCGTAGGTGGCAGATACAGTCCTGGTCGGCATCCCAGCTCCGTTTCCTCGAATTTAATTCCTTCACATTGATTTCATTATTACTACCATTGCCATCTCTTATACTTTTCTTCGCTTCATTGCCTCTTTTTGCTCCTTGATATTTTGTCTAGCAAAGAAAACGAATCTTTACAAGTCCCTTTTTTTAATTTCTAAAAAGCTTGACATGACTTGATTTGAGGCCACCGCAATGAAAGGCAACACTCAGTTTTTGCACCATGGTTGCGCGATTAAGATTATAGCAGCAGTTTCTAAAGCCCCCTGTTTTCGTAGCTGCACTAAGAGCAGCATAAACACTAACAGGGAAACATTATGCAACTGCGATTGCTTGACTATTCACGAGTATGAGAGGCAATACACGAGCACATCCAGGCACAGCATCATTCAAAAGTAATTTTGCGTGAATATGGCTGGAGATTAGCGTTTAGTAAGTGAAAAAATGACGCAATGAAACAAATGTACTGTATTTTTTGCATTTTGCTCAGCAGTACAGTTGCATTGGAAACACCAAGGCAGCCGTAATATTGCACCGTGCATCTATCCGAAGAAGTTCCAGCACGTCCTTGATTTATGGTACACGCCGGCACGTACATTCCCCATCTATGCACTGTCCTTTCGCTCTGCTGGGCCTTCCTGGGTATTTTTTCTGGCACGCTGTGTTACACTTCTGCTGATCACAATCTGTAAGAGTCACAAAAAAATTTCTTAAATACGGGTATGGTTTTCCAGAATCGTCAAACTAAGTGGCAAAAAGTGGCGAAGTGCACGTTGTAAAGGGTACTTTTTAGGCAATACGGGTTTAAATAAAATCTTTTTTTGAAAGTCATGCTCCCGTAGTTTTATCACACATACCCTACGTCGAGATGTCAATACACTGGGGCACAGAAATGACATTGATGGTGCTAATTAAGAAACAGAAGTGATATCACGAGCAATTAATTTTTTAGAACTTATCATCATGGAGTCTTGAGGGCCAATTCGAAACATCGCCCCCAGAGAACAGGAAACGTGGACTCTGTTGTAACTTGATGTAACAGGGAAATGACAAAATTTGAGTCAAGCTGCAGCGAAGGAGAATATGTTCAGAAAATACTTTAATAGACTGGTTATCTTTTGGGTGCACTGTGTGGTGCATATTTGTTTTTTATTTAAAGGCAGAGGCGACAAACGATGTTGCGTGCCTTCAAGAATAGATACCACAGCGTCTGTCCCTGAGTTTTATGTTTCACAGAAAATGGAAAGGTTCTACTTGCCCTTCCTCTGCTTTCGCACAGCTTGGAAGAAACAAACACTGAACACCCCAAGCAAAACTACGGCGAACCGCTCCCGCAAGTGAGATGGCCGGCCGTTTTTCACGAAGATAGGGCCCGCACATATCGTCACCTCCTTTTCAATTTCATTTTTACCCGAAAAATTTGATACAGGGAGGAGTGGCATGGAAGAAAAATTTGTCACGAGCGCCTCGTGACCTTGAGCACTCCTCTTCTCTTCTCTTAACACGACAGTGTTTCATGCGGGGTTCCGCTGACGGCTCCAGTAACTTATTTCCGTCACGCAAGTGACTTTGAAGATATATACTAAGAGAACGCAAAGAAAAATACCAGAAGGCAAGCATTTGTCCCGTGGAATGCAACCAGCAGCCTCTTGATTTTCAGCACGCGGCTTTAACTAGTACACCACAGAACACACGCTAACGGCAAGCCCTTTATATACACCGTAGGAAGCCAAAGCAACGCATGGTGGCACTGCGACTCCGGACAGGCAGTGCCATCTCTGGCAAAAAAGTGAAAATAAGAAATGTATATCATACGTTTCCCTTTACCGCAAACGCACTGCCGCCCGCATACATGCTCGTGAAGAGAAAACGTGGTGCGTTTGAGTCAGTTCACAATGTACCGCCTGCAGTGCGGCTTCATCAAGATCTCTGAGCTAGACAAGCACTTCCGAGAAGCGAATATCACAAAATGATCAAGTTCCTGATGGTCAAGTTTCGTTAGTCAAGTTTCTGATGTGGAGCACACGAGAGAAGATGAGGACACCCGAGTCACTGCGAGATGCATTTCTCAGGTCCGTGACATTAGCACGTAGGTAAGTCACATTCTGTCGACATGAAGCCGCGTACTCTATTGATGTGGTGCATTGACGTTTATGAAAACCACATAATTGTTGCTTAGATGTAGTATCTAGCCGTAGCAGCTGTCTACTGTCATGTGCAAACATTTGCAGCCGGCTAAAAATAAATAAAAACTAAAGGCATACGGTCCTTGCATTAAAATGTCCGAGAAGTTTAAAAGTCTTGTCCTTTCTGTCGTGGAAGCATGACGCACCGACTTTGCCGTGAGGCAGCAAGCTGAGCTTTAACCACTGCAAATCAAGTTGAAGTGCTCACCTCAGTTTTTGGGGGGCTCTCATGTCATGCTCGCTCTATCATTCACGAACGCGCCTGTGTTCGCCGGCTGTGATTTGCCGTGGAACCGATACAGCTTCACACATTGAGAGCATCCCTTGGTGTTGTCTGCATTATTGTAGCAGCCCACTACACAACAACACTTCAGGCCTCGCCAACGCTTCCGTGGGGCTGCTTCTTCCATTGCAGAAAGGCAACTTCGCACAGCGAGCGTCTCCTTTCAGCGCGCCAAGCTGTCAGCACGGCACCTTACTTGTCCGCACTGACTGCAGAACGCGTTCCGCGCGTGTCGCAAGCGATTTCGTTTCGGCGAAACACGCAGAATCGCGTACGCCCTCTCCCACGCCTATGCTCCCTTCCGCGGAGCTCGCCACCAAAGCCATGCGCGGCGTTGTCGTCGCCCCGCAACCTTGAGCTTCGGTTTCTTATACACCGTTTGACAGTCCTCAGAGCTTCGAAACTTTAGCGCGTGCTCATTATTAGTGGCGAGATAGCGTGATGGGCTCACGCTGGGCCCACTCTAAAGGTCGTCGCTCCACGAAGCTCCGATTTCATCGAGCGTGTTCTCATCTGCGCGCGCGCATGTCAGACTCTTAATTCGGGAGAGGACGAATGTCGCTTCACATGCTACCCTGGCCGCTTTTACAAAAGGCTTGTCTTCTGTATATTTTTGCAATTGTTTCGTGCGTCTTTGTGTTTGACGGGCGTGCTTCATGCATTGAGCTGAGGCGGTTGTTAGTCCGCGTTCGTTCTGTGTATGCTAATTTCTTGCGGGATTTCTGCTTGAGGTGTGCGCTGCAAGTTTCGAGCTGCCTGTCGTTCTTCATGTGACTTGGCAATTTGTTGCTGTCGCTGAAACAATGCAAAATGAACGCTCAACTACCTCTCTAAAGACACAATTCCCTTTAGTGTCATACTGATAACTATATAGGGGTATCAGCCATGTTTTTTTCTTCGAATGCGCAACTTAGCGGTGCGATTTCATGCGCACGCGTGGAGATGTCATGGCCTCCCGTGCCGGCCGCAAAAACAGGAAACGCGGACTCTGTTGGTGATGGTAAAATAACAGAATACCTTATACTATAGGCCTGTGACGCAGAAATTTTTAGCCTGTTGTGTCATTTGCAGAGAGAAAGGAAAGCGATTTTCAGCTAACTTTGATAAACTACGGTAGCATGAATTCGAGACGTGCTCTGCGTCATAATATTTTGCTCGCGTGTTCGCTGCAGCCTCGACTACCGATCGGCAATGCTTCCTGTGCATGCTCAAAAAGTGTTACAGAAACCTTTTAAGTGCAGAGCACTCTAGGGGGTCAGGCTGTCGTACGATATTGCAGTCACTTGGCGAAAGGCTGGCACAACTACGTAGCGCGTAGCCAGTTGTTGCATATTGAGCGCGCACTCACGCCAAGGGTAAGACTTATTCATCTTATTCTTCGAGCCCCTTGATGATGATACCAAGTGCGGACATTGCTTCTATGGCAGGGAAACAAGATAACGCAAAGCACGTACACAAATTTAAAGAAGAAACAAGCAAGAACTAGAAAAAGATAAAAGAAAATCAAGAACAATAAACAGAAGAAGAAAGAAAACAAAAAGAACGGAAAGTGAAACAAAAAAGGCTGCCCAGCCCATCACTTTTATTAGGCTTGGCCTTACTAGTGAGTAGCAGCCTTTGTTCTCGTGATAAAGTGCCATCAGCAACACTTCAAGTTTGCAGAGATGACGCCTTGGCAGCAATAAAAAGTTTGGAAGAGTGTCAGCCAGGAGACGTACGATCAATGGCTGTGAAAGGGAACGACTCTTCCGCGCGACAGCTTACGTAAAGGGACTCCTCAATTTGGTTATGATTGCCAAATTCCTTCGTCGAATTTTCTTATCGCCCCAGTACATATTCGACGGCACATGTATAAATGCCGACGCGCTTCCCCGCTTCTCAGTTGACCGATGGCCGATGCTCTGTTCATCACTATCAGTGCCAGTGTGTAGTGCTGTAATCTCACTTTGCGTTCGCCGGTCACAAGTTCGGCCGAACAAACAGTTTCATCTTCGTCGTACAGCCTGCTTCCTTCATCGACGTTGCGTCGACGTGGCATTATGAAACGAATTTACTTGTGCTTGATTATTCCCGATAGTTTTGATGTGAGCACATGTGATTATTACTTCCGCATTGTCTAATAGATGCATGCTAGTTGTTTTACAGCGATCAAACCAGCCAAGTGTGTATGTTTACGCGATTTTTGTACTGCCTGAACTGGGGCTATAATTTTTGTTGTTTCTAACGCTTGACACGGAGTCGGTCCTTGCACACCAACCGGCGTTCACTTACGCCCTAAAATGTCGTACACCTCAATTGTCCCTACTTTTGAGGTATCCTTTCGGGGATCCAATACGCAAGCCCTTAGAATATGCCCGTTGAATATGCCTGTCTCCAATTCTCCGGGGCCGCGACAGTGACCAGATAACAGAATTATCAAGTGAAAAAAAAATGCCGAGGAGTGCTAAAGCTGTGACGTTACAGACTTGTGTGCCATCTGCTGTACTTCACACGGGTGCTTCCACTTCGCTGCACTGGTTCAAACAAATGATAATGCTACGTACCCTGCCAGGGAGACCATGCTTTTACCGGTATTGACGTCGAAGGAATGTGACCATGAGCATATATTCCTGGACGTGAGCGAGTGGTGGTGGAAAACCATTTTGTTGTCTATCAATTCACATTGGACGAAGGAAGTTCTAGTACTACATGTGGTCACAATGATCATAATCGCAATGCACATCTCTCACACCACACATTTTTCAGATCTTCGCTGGCATTTTCACTAAAGCTTATCGTGATAATTCTGCATAAAAAGCCACGCTTTGTTTCCGCACACCTATGTACAAATAAACTCGCTTTAAAATGTGGGTTGTGTGCTAAACATGTCTCAGCAGTTATTACAAGCCCGTCAAGCCACTACTGTAATTAATTTCATGTCAAGTTTTTGTGTGATTTTGCCTTGTACACATTTTCTTTATTTTTATACAGTGGATATAACATCTAGAGAGAAATCATATGCACCAAATGAAAGATGAACTTAAAGCCGGCAAAAATCTAACTCCCAATCGTCGAACATGCTTGCCCACCCGGGAATAGGGCACGCGTTGCTCGCCTCGGCAGCGCTTGTGAATGGCGGCACGTACACCCCATTTTCTATGTCAACGGCTACAGTCTCAAACACTGTGCAAGTGGAGATGATCGCTGGCTTCATGTGCTCTTCCACCTTGTGCAGAACGTGTCAGCTCACATTGTTCTAATGAATCGAGGGTCAATGTAGCGCGCTTACGCACGTCCCTTGGTGCTGAAATTTCAGCACTATGAAAGCCAGTTTTCGCGCTCGATAAATAAGACGAGTCCGTTTTTGCTTGCGCGTGCGTAAATAAAGCTCACTCACTTAGATAGTCAGTCAGTGTTTGCTGACAACAACAAGTACCGACATAACTGAGGACATTACTTACATTTCAGGTGTGCATCGGCAAACTCGTTTTTCGCCTCTCGGGCAAAGAGACAGCTTTTTTTCGTTACTTTTTTAGCCCACCCAGATGAATGACAATTACCCTTTCTCAACTAAAGAGGCAATACAATCCTTTACTGAAACGCCTGGAAGATTACTCAGAAAAGTGTTACAGGGCCACTTTAAGAGCGGGACTTTTCAAGCTTTTAATTGCGACAGGTTGGGCGAAGAGGAATTATTATTATAATGAAGGAGAGTCAGAAAAAAATTCTAGAAAGAACAAGAAAATTAAAGAACGCTATCTTCTACCTTCCATTATGGGGGCAAGGCTCAGTGCCGTAGAAAGAATGGGAAGTGCGAAGGAAGGCAGCGACAACTGCATAGTAGAGCACCATAGAGATCTTGTCACTCCAGGCAGAAAGAATGAAGCGAAGACGTTCGTATATAGGGCGTCGAGGTCCTCAGGAGCCGCAAATTCGAAAAAGGCTTGCAGGGCTGGTATCCTAGATCATGCGAGAAAAAGAATATCCTCCACAGTATTTACAAAGAGACTGAGCAGGCGGTAGCGGTACACCACCTCGCATCGTTCACCGGCCAAAAGCAGTACAGGAAGGATATATGTGCTCCCGAATTCATCACGAACCAGTACGCGCTAGCTTTGGTCTCTGCTTTAACTATTGTTTCGCTCTCACAACACGTGCACCTATTTATCTGGCGTTGAACGTAGTAGCGACAGTGGGAGAGTCTGTTACGTGACTGAAAATCACGTAAAATCAGGTACGAACTTGTCACGGCACTAAAAGGACGCGACATTACGTTTAGAAGAGCCGAAAAAATTAGGAAAATCAGTCCAGGTATTATGTACGATGTGTGTTTTCTGCTTCAAAATACCATCATGACTTCATGTAACATCTAGTTACGTGACTGAAAGGCACGTAACTAGATCACATAACAACACGCATATGTTGCATGATAAGAGGTTTTTACGTGACACGTTCCTGTCGAAGCCGCATGACACGTGCGTAGTTTGAAGGGCTGACAAAAACCGCAGAACAGCCAAAAGAAGCCGTGCTATGTGCTACCAGCAAAACAAAGGTGGCATCTTCAGCAGAATCCTGACAAGATTAGCAAAACTAGCTCCACGGTTGGTTCCTGCGCTGTGCCAGTATAGTACAAGCTGTGCACTCTCCAAAGAAAACGCCAGACCTGCGTGGAAGGCGCAGCACAGTCACAGCGAATGCTAGAAGAGCGGCTTTCCAGAGCCTTTTTCAAACACTCATTTGGTAACTGCTGCAAGAACACTTACTTGGCACCCACTACGGCATTAGGATTTAAAATTGCTGGGTATTTCACCGCCATTCGCTGTGCTATTTTTTGTCATTATTCTGCGAACCAATGTATCCGCTAAACACTTGCAAGGACATTTGTGCCAATTGTTCGAGCAGTGCCTGACATCAATGAGGAATTATGCCTCAAGTGGGTCTGGACCACTGTTATTAGGTGATCAAAAACAAGCTATTGTAATTAATTAGAGCACAGGACAACCCAGTCGTTAGACTTTTCGCATTGTGTGAAGCATCGTTCTTCCTTTGCAGTTTCAAAACATTTTATTACTCGTATTAACGCGATTTCTTTTCTGACATCAAGCCTATCCAAGTCAAGTGTGCGAACAAGTCCCAAGCACCGGCGTGGCTCAGTTGTAGAATACTGGGCTGGCACGCAGTGGACCCGAGTTTTAGCCAACCTGTGTCCTTGGTATAGGTTTTTTTCTTTTATTTCGCGATAGTGGTTACGGGCACCGGTGGTGGCGGTGGCGGTGGCGGTGGACAACTATAGACACCACGCGTGTTCCCAGTTTAGATCTATAACAGCTTTCGCTGTAAAAAATTCTATTGGCATTCACGCCTGAGAACTCTCAAATTGATTGATATGTGGGGTTTAACGTCCCAAAACCACTATATGATTATGAGAGACGCCGTAGTGGAGGGCTCCGGAAATTTAGACCACCTGGGGTTCTTTACCGTGCACCCAAATCTGAGCACACGGGCCTACAACATTTCCGCCTCCATCGGAAATGCAGCCGCCGCAGCCGGGATTTGAACCCGCGCCCTGCGGGTCAGCAGCCGAGTACCTTAGCCACTAGACCACCGCGGCGGGGCGAGAACTCTCAAATTGATTTTCCATGTGAGCAGGAATTAAACCGTAATTACGCTATCAAAAGTTTTTTTGTAAAAAAGTGCTTCATGTTCGCATTAAACCGAAAGCCCTCACTGGCTGGGCTGGCACTTCCATCCGCGAAACTTGCGCGAATCATTGCGAGGCATATTCTTAGAAGACCCTGTCAAAAAAACTAATGGCGCTTGCGCCTTGATGGACTCACATCACATGACTTCATTGTGAAATCACATATTGTAAAAACTGGGAAGCCGTCATGGTGTAACGTCATGGCGTAACTATCTCATATTGTCAATAATTCAAATATGGGCAGTGTTGTAGGCCGACCTTTGACCAATTGATTGCATAAAACAATTGCGCATAACCACGTGATATGCAAAACGCTTGCAATGAATATGACCTCGGAGGCCGTATGACACCAAGTTAAAAAGCGAAAAGCTTTCGAGAGAGGGCGGAGAGGTGGGGTAGATGGGTAAAGAAGGAAAACAAAAACATTGTGGCTTTCGACTTTTGAGCGACCGGGCTACTCTTTTCTTTCGCTATTGTATAAAACACTTTTTAACTTCCTCAAAGGGCTTCCGCAACAATTTCTGAGCCTCATTGCAAAACGCTGCCAATTGTTAGTCGAGGAATGAGAGAGCATGTGAGGCAAACATTATAGTGCATGCAACATGGGGCCTAGAATATTCTGTTGAATCTGAAAGTCAGCATGAAATCTTGAAATCACCCTCTCACCTCTCAAAACAGATTGCCATGGACAATAAATCTCTGCACCCCAAACTGAAAGTTCACGGCCATTGGCTGACCAAAAGACCGTCAGTTGCATAGTAGCCGTGGCTGCCGCGGAAAGGCGCGACGTGCCCGCGCACTCACTCACTTGAGCGTGAGTTACAAGAAGAGCCGTTTTAGCCGTGCCTTCCAAGAAAAAATTAGGCTCCATTCCATGACGCGTATGTGACGTAACATTTTTCTTTCGTGCTATACCTGCCATATTTGCTTCCATCGCGTTGTTTAGGATGAAACATTAGGGCATGCGATTCTAGCGTGTGACAACTCTCCGTCTCCGCTCGCTCGTACTTGACGAATTCTGAAAATTTTAGTGGCAATAATTGATTCGTAAGGCAGAAGATCTCCTTCAACGAAACCATACAGCGGTTACTTGTAAAATTGTTGCAACAATTTCTTGAGTTACAGAAAACATGATGCGCATGCAGCCGTATGTCAGCTGCCGATGTTACTTGCCCTGTCGTATTTTTCTGGCATTTTTATATCCATCTGCCCTAGATGCACGACTTATATACGAGTACACGAAAAACAAAAAGTGGCTCAGTTTTCGCAGCGATTTCGCAATGACGCTTTCATCTCTTTTGTAGCAGAACAGATCGCAAAATCTGCAACGCTATCTTCAGTGTGACGCAGGTTCAACAACATCACTTACAAGTTTTTCATTATTGCAAATATCGTTTGTACAGAGTACCAGTTCAAATAAAGTCGGGTGGTCATAACGAATCTTCACTTTGCGCTTTTATCAAAAGCACTTGCATAAAAATGCTCAAACCATTGACTAACCGAGAATAAAAGAAAGAACATTTCTCCCTGATATATATATTTTACCCAAGTAGGGGTAGCAAATGGGCAATCACGCTTGACATCGGACTCACTAGGAGAAGACAACAGACTTACCATCTTCAATAAGACAAACGCACTGTGTTCGCTGGCACGTTCCGTTTGCGTTTGGCGCACGACGTTTCCTCGCTTCGTCCCGGCAACGCTTTTGGCATTTCAACGGCCTGCACGCTGTTAGAGCAAAAAGAACACTGCTAATCAGTCAGCTCTAGCTCATCGTGAACTTCACTATGTACAGGGTCTTTCAAGATATTTATTTATTATTCTTTAAAACCTGCAAAAAGTGCTATTTGAAAGCCATCTCCATAGTTGCTTTTTTCTGTAGCGGCAGGCATTTTAAGAGGGTTGAAGGCGCCAGTTGGAACAGTAATTAGGAAACCTGAAATATTTACCTTTTTGATTATTGCAGCTACGTCGTTAAGTCAAATGGGAGAATCAGAGTCCTTCATGCGAAGAAATCATTGCCACTTGAATTTTTTTATGTGGCCTCTATTATTAACAGAGAAATAATAAAGTTCCCGTGAATTCTGCGGCAATACCAAAAACGCGAAAGGGCGCAAGTGTCTTATTCTTCTGAGACGTCCGCAATGAGGGAGCTTAGTTATATCAACCATGAACCAACTTTGTTGTGCGGGTGTGTGGGCTTCGATTGCAATTACAGCACGCATGAAGCACATTCGTTAGCGAAAGAGCAAAAACTGCACCCCTGTAACCACTGTTTTAAACAGTGACGTTACCGTAGCCGTCTGCTTGTTGCGCTCATCGCTCTTTTGGTTTCAGTTTCGCGGTAGAATTGCCGAGAATTTCATAATTTCACTGTTATTACTAGAGGCCGATTTTCCTGAATCTCAAAGTGGCAAAAGCTTCTTCCCATGAAGGACTTCAATTCTCTCGCTTGACTTAACTCCCGAACTCCCCTAAATGAAAAGTTAATATTTTAACTTTTTTAAATGCAGTTCCAAATGGTGACTTCAAATCATTCACCGTAACCAAAAATATACCAAGCTGGGAGGAATCGGGAAATGATGGGCCCGCTCTGCTCCGGTGGCTTCACTCAAACCTGTTTGTACCGAAGCAAATACATTTTTTTCCACTGTTTTTCTCCAGTGGGTGCCGGACGAAAAAAAAAACCGCGAAAACGGAGCCAATCTCTTAATTATTCTCCCGTGGTTGCTCCGGAAATAATCTGGCACATCGCTTTTGCCCTTGTGGATGCTCCCCAATTGCTCCGGCTCATCGCTCAATGGCATTAATTGGCTGTTCGAGGAGTGACGTAAGCAGCCTCGCCTCCGGGAGGCCGTACCCCACAAACCAACATGGCGAAGACCAAGCCGGTGCCATGAAGATTGTGCGAAGCGTTCGGCCGCGTTCGGGAAAAAGAAATTGTTTTGTGCGCCTTCTAGATATCACAAGCGACTACAAGCAGTAACGAAGGTTATCATCGACAGAAGGCAGTTGTGCGAACGGTGATCGTGTGATGGTTCCTGGCAGCGAACGACACGTTCTGATCCCCCGAGTGGTGAGAGAATCGGCGTTCGCTGGTGCGGTGCGAAACTGACGAGTGAGCTTTTCTTGGATTATCTGTGTCGTTTGAGTTATATGTCACGTAGTGCTGAAATAGGTAATTTTACCTTAATGAGGAAACAGGTCATAAAAGGCTAATTTCACAGGACGTCAGTGAACGTCAGCTGAAATTTCAATAATGCATTGTATGGCATAGGAGTCTTTTTCTTACATAACTTCGATAATTTTAATCACACCACTCTGGTATTTATAGCACTGATTAGATATGCAATGATGGAAAGTTTCATGGTTGTTGGTTGATTCCATAAATAGGTAATAATTGCAATACGTAAACCTAACTGACTAGAAGACTTTTTGGTATTATCATACAAAAGCGGTAATATTTGCTCACTTTCCATATTAACAAACTCCGGGCCGAGGTCTACCACTGCGTATAAATTATTTAAATCTATCATACATGCTGTACTATTAAAACATGAATACCTGAAATCAGTCCTAATTATTTTTAAATATAGTGAATTGAGTAAGGTCAGTTGGTCTGGTGCAGACTTTTAGAACTTATACACGCACCAATTTCGGTGAAATTTTTTTATTGTATAAGCGTTATCTCAAATGTTGAATTTCGAGGGTCGTCTTTCTTTTAGAAGAAGAGAAGGAAGAAAGCAGCTGACGAGACCAGTGGCGAGTAATGCGTAAAGAGGAAATGGTCGGGTCGCTAGGTCAAACAGGTTGTAGATCTTAGAAGAACCGAACGTTGGGCGAGTAAGTATTTCAGTGTAGAAGAAGTTTCGCGCAAAAAAGGACAAAAAGAAAGAGAGCACAGACAGGCACAGCCTCTGCTCTTTTTTTCTATATTTTGTGCGAAACGCCATCAGCAAGGGTTGCGGGACGCCCGAATTTTCTGTGCAAGAGGGGGGGGGGGGGTGTGAATAGTTACTTCAGCAGGCCGTCTGACCTCACAGCTCAACGTAGGATGGAGGGGCATGGTTAGGAAAGTAAGAGAAAAAAGGAATTGATTGATTGATTGATTGATTGATTGATATGTGGGGTTTACCGTCCCAAAACTACCATTTGATTATGATAGACGCCGTAGTGGAGGGCTCCGGAAATTTCGACCCCTGGGGTTCTTTAACGTGCACCCAAGTCTGAGCACACGGGCCTACAACATTTCCGCCTCCATCGGAAATGTAGCCGCTGCAGCCGGGATACGAACCCGCAACCTGCGGGTCAGCAGCCGAGTACCTTAGCCACTAGACCACCGCGGCGGGGCAAGAGAGAGAGAAAAGGTAGGGCACCACCGTCTCGAAAACCAAGCCGTGTTGTCTGTGTTCTTCACGGGAGAGAATAGTGCCACGCTGCAGCATTTTTTTGTCTCTTTTCAGTCCCGCTAGCATGGCTGTCACTGCAGGTTTTTTTTTTGGGGGGGGGGAGTCAAGTTTTTGTGACCAAACAGGTAAAACTCAAAATGTTGGCTGTCCTGTCCACCTTCTCGCCGATAAGGAAAACGCTTGTTTCTGTTTCGGTCTTAAGAACAGGGCTCGAATAACAGGAGCAACAACGCTGACCTGTGAACAGGACAAGAGAAAAGAGAACTCCTCGAGTCCTGGTAAACTCGTTGTGACGCCTCTATGGATCACCTCTTTTCATGACCTCCGACGTTTGCACGAACCTGTAAGTTAGGTAAACTGGGCGACCTTCCCTTATTTCTACCAGTATATGATGAAAATGTAGTTGGCATAGGCGGCATGATGTTAGCAGCTTTTGTCGCTAAGATATTTTGTTACGTATTGATGAAATTTTCTTTATTTTTGTCATTGAGGCTGTTCGTTTTGAAGCAATACATGATCATGCAATAACTATACTTTGAAAAATGCTCACCACAACAAGTAGCAAAACAAAGTGAACCACACTAATTAAAAAAGAAAACAAAAACAATGCGAACTTTTCTCAAAGATTACTTTTCAAAGCAGATTGAAGGTACGCTTTTTTAAAAAGCAAGCCACAAACATACAAACTGTCAGGGTATAATTTGCTTAAAGTATGACGATGAGCGCAAACTAAAATGCACGTGTGTTATCAGCAATACTGTCTGATAAAACTAGGAAATGGTCTAGGGAGGCATTTCCGATGATGTCTTCAAAAGTACAAAATTGGCTCATTTTAGTAAAAAAAGCGCTTTGAAATGTTTAGCAGGAGTACGGCTATCAATGTAGAAATACATAGGAAGCTTTCGTCTGCTTTGAATTTTGTTCGTGTCACGTATGCGCGTTTTTATGGCGTACTGGCTGTCTGACCCCGAAGTAGAAAAATTTACTTGCTGATATTGAACGCCAGTCCTGTGTTTCTGTGTGTGGTTGGTTTACGAGGCTAGTTATTCTTCTGTACTGGGAGACTCCACAGAATATAAAGAGTACCCGTGGCTTCAGTGTATTCAGAATTTGTGGCACTCGCATTAATTTCAGTTTCAATGTGCAGACATTTCCATGTGCAGATTCCATGTGAAAATCTATCTATGTGCATGTATAGATTTGCAAGTGCAGTTTTCTTGTGCATTATTTGCAGTTTTCATGTGCAGAGTTTCCATGTGCAGTTTCCATGTGCAGTTTCTAAGTGCAGACATTGCAGGCCTGTGTTTGCCGAAAAACTCGTATTTGGTTACTGTTGATGTGTCTTCATGTTATACAAATATTCCTCATGATGATGGCTTAGCTGCGTTACAAAACCTTTACACAGATCAAAGGCAACCTGACACCCGACATATTTCTGCCATTGCAACTTTGTCGAGGATGGTCCTGGAAGTAAATTCATTAAACTTTTACTAAATGTATTTTTTACAAATTGTCGAGACCGCTATGGGCATCCGAATGGCACCCAATTATGCAAACATATTTATCAGAAAGCTAGAATCCAAATTTTTTGCACAAAGTTCCTTGAAATCACTCTTATACAGATCATATATAGACAACTTTCTTATTCAAACCTACAGCGAAGATGAACTTGTCATTTTTATTGACACTTACAACGCTGTACGTCCGAACATACATTTCATACACACCTACTCGCAAGCAACCGTAACGTTTCTTAATATTACCATAACAATAGAACAAGACAAGTTCTCTACAACCCAATATCGCAAAACCAACGGATCGACAATACCTCCATTATCAAAGCGATCACCTGCGCCACTGTAGAAACAGTATTCTGTACAGCCAGTTTAAGCGAATCCGATCAAGAGACGCTGATTTCGGCACTAGCTCAGAAAAGCTAAAACTCCTGCTCGATAAACAAAAAGACCCCACAAGTATAGTTGATGACGCCGTTCAGAAAGCTAGAAAACTAAAGCGTGATGACATACTTATGAAGCGACCACCGCAAGAAGACCAGCAACAAACAAACCCACGCTTAACTTACAGCACAAGCTTCCCCAATGTAAAAGAAATCGTTAAATGACATTACAACATTCTGGAACAAAATGAGCGTCTAAAACGCGCATTCCCATCCCTTTCCTTGCGTCGTTTACCCACGACCAGGCAACCTAAAAAACAACTTGTCCACTCTGAAATCAATACTTCACCACCTAATAATTCTGGCCGAGCTTGTTTAAAATCACGATGTCTTGTATGTGAAACGAAGCGAGAAACAAACAATGCAACCAGCACACAATTCAAGTTTTTGATTACCATACGAGGAAACCAAACAAGCAATTCCTCTAATGTAGAATACCTACTCTAATGCAACGTGTGCAGTAAGCAGTACAACGGACAAACAGAAACACCATTTAGGATTTGTTTCAATAATAACAGAACCCACGCGAAGTCAGCCCCAAGTCTACCTGTGCCAAAACGTCTCAAGCTTCCTGATCATGCATTCGACAAACTACCAGTAACACTCTTACGAACGGGATATAAATCAAACCGAGCTCATGAACGCCTTTAGAAACGGCATTTAAATCAAACGGAGCACGTGAACAACGAGAATCATAGCTCACCCACAAATTAGCAGCTTAGACAGAAAAATAAACGAAAATACGGGTACCTTTTTAGCAATTAAAGCATTAGAAAACAATAACGGCAATAGTGACGATAATAACAGAGTTCACGGCACTGCAGCTGCGACGGGCACTGGACAACTGAAAATCACTTAAAGTGTAACTACTCTTCGTAAGTACAGCTGTCGTCTGTTTCTGTTGCTATTTTACTATCCAATCTGTTGTACCAAGCATGACATAACCAACAGCAACCCTGTGCACCATCAGGAAGCCTCTACTGCGTGATCCACGAGCGGGCCAGAATTGATGTTGCATCCGCTTGCAGCCTCTGCGGCAGTGCGTGGTGCCCCTCTTTCAACGACGAGACGTCCACAAGGCACTGAGTAATTAAAGGCGTAATCATAATAAAAAGTTCTTTTTACACATACCAAACCGTCACCCGCTATGCGGCGCCGTCTGATTGGGAACAATACGTTATTGGAAGGAAGTATATGCCGACCACGGACATTTTAAAGGTGCTCGTCGGGAAAAAAGGCGGAAGGGGCCGGCCAAGGGGGGGGGGGCGAATTAATTCATGTTCTCATTGCTTTTTTTTCTTTTCTTTTTTTTCACGTACAGTCTTTCATTTATTATTGTATAAAGCTGAGCAGCAACAAACTGTGCCCTCATTCCTGATGAAGGCCAAACTCTGGCTGAAACACCGAAATAAACCACGTTGTGACTGCTCACGGATCGCGGAAAGAATGTACTAGAGTACAAATAAATAAATAAATAATATATATATATATATATATATATATAAAGAACGTATATATATTGTCACGTGATTACAGAACGACCACAACGTCTGTTCACAGGAGCAGCACTGGACGTCGAGCCGAACCGAACGTTAGAGCACGAGCACACCAACCGTCCTCTTCTTCTTTCCCACCATGGCACATACTCGCATTGGCATGGCTAAACCTCGTTCCATGCCTGTGGCATCACCCCCCCCCCCCTCTTTGAAAAAAAAAGTACCACCCCGATGACGAATGCCGATTAATCGCGTACACGCACAAAGACGCATGATGAAGCAGTGTCAGTGGCTCGGGGGTAGTGTGGCTTCATCCGTGACACATGAACAATGTCGGCCTGTTGGGAACGTCGAGATCGCTGAGCTGTGTCTTCAAGCAGAATTTCGTAGTTGACATCTGTGAGGCGCCGTAGTACTCTATAGGGACCGAAGTAGCGGTGAAGTAACTTTTCGGAGCGGCCCCTTTGGCGAACGGGGATCCACAGCCACACCAGATCACTGGGTTGGTAAATGACATGGCGATGACGGGAGTTGTACCTCTGCGAGTCGATGCGTTGTTGTTTTCCGATCCGCTCGAACGCAAGCTAGCGGGCCGCGTCGGCAAGCCGGATAAAGTCGTTCGCATCAGTAGTAATATCGGTCGTGTCAGACAACAGCATGGCATCAAGCATCGTAATTGCTTCTCGGCCGTGAAGCAACCGGAAGGGAGTGAAACCCGTAGTCTCTTGAACCGCAGTGTTGTAAGCGAACGTTACGTATGGCAAAATTGCATCCCAGTTTTTGTGATCACGGTCGACGTACATAGATAGCACGTCAGCGAGCGTCTTGTTTAATCTCTCCGTCAGACCGTTGGTTTGTGGATGGTATGCGGTTGTTTTGCGAAGAGCTGTTCCACTAAGTCTCGTGACGTCTTGCATCAATTGGGCTGTAAAGGCTGTTCCACGGTCAGTGATAAGAACTGTTGGCGCTCCATCGCGGAGGACGATGTTCTTGATGAAAAATACGCAACCTCATTAGTGGTGCCTCGTTGTAGGGCTTTCGTTTCGCAGTACCTCGTTAAATAGTCAGTAGCGACTACGATCCAGCGGTTGCCATCATGTGACTTCGGGAAGGGCCCAAGCAAGTTCATGACGATTCGTTCAAACGGTTGTGACGGGGGTGCAACAGGCTGCAATAAACCAGCAGGGCGCACAGGTGGGGGCTTTACGGCGCTGGCAATGATTACACGTTTTAACGTAATGCTTGACATCCTGGGTGAGCTTTGGCCAGTAGTAGCGAGTCCGAATCCGGGCAAGGGTACGTGCGAATCCTAGGTGGCCGGAGGAAGGCTCGTCGTGGTAGGCAGATAAAATGTCAGCACGTAGCCCTGGTGGAACAACTTGGAGGTATTCAGTCACATAAGGTTCGAAGGTCTTTTTGTAGACGATGTCGTTGCGGAGACCAAATGACCCTGAACGTGCGAATGCCGATGGTGGACTCGAGCTGCGACCTTGAAGGTATTTGATAAGTTGTTGGATCTCTGAATCATTCCACTGTTGTTGGGCCAAGTCAGATTCACTGACTGCACAAAGAAAATGGCCATCGGTATCATCGTTCCTCGATGTCGTCGCGAGGGGTACGCGCGAAAGGGAGTCGGCATCAGTGTGCCTGCGGCACGACTTGTAGACGACTGTAACCTCAAATTCTTGAAGGCGTAAGCTCCACCTCGCGAGGCGCCCTAAAGGGTCCTTGAGATTGGCCAGCCAACAGAGGGCATGATGGTCCGTAACTACTCTGAATGGGCGGCCATACAGATACGGTCGGAACTTTGTTATTGCCCAAATAACAGCAAGACATTCCTTCTCCGTGGCCGAGTAGTTAGTTTCCGCAGATGACCAAATGCGGCTAGCATAAGCGATGGGGCGTTCAGCGCCGTCTTGCCACTGGACGAGGACTGCACCAAGACCGATGTTGCTTGCGTCAGTGTGAAGTTCGGTGGCGGCATCTTTATCAAAGTGCCCTAGTAAGGGTTCACTCTGAAGGCACTGCTGAAGCTGGGAAAAAGCGGTTCTCTGCTCTGGATCCCACACAAAAAGAGTATCCTCCTTCGTTAAACGGGTAAAGGGTTCAGCGATGTTGGAAAAGCTCTGGAAAAAGCGCCTGTAGTAGGCGCAGAGACCCAAAAACCGGCGTGAATCCCGTTTGTTCGAAGGTGGGGGAAATGCAGCAACAGCCATGGTCTTTTCTGGGTCTAGTCTAATGCCATCGTGACTGATAAGGTGGCCGAGGAACTTTAGTTCTTCGTAGCCGAAATGACAGTTCTCCGGTTTTAGCGATAGGCCTGCAGATCGAATAGCGACGAAGACGGACTGAAGTCGTTGTAAATGTTGTTCAAATGTATTGGAAAAACAACGACGTCGTCTAAATACACGAGACAGGATTGCCACTTCAGACCGGACAGGACGGTGTCCATCATCCTTTGGAACGTTGCCGGTGCAGAGCACAATCCAAATGGTAACACTTTGAATTCGTAAAGGCCATCGGGAGTTATGAATGCTGTTTTTTCCCTGTCACGTTCATCGACCTCGATCTGCCAGTAGCCGCTGCGTAAATTCATTGAGGAAAAATATCGGGCATGTCGAAGTCGATCCAGTGAATCATCTATGCGTGGGAGAGGGTAGACGTCTCTCTTCGTCACTTTGTTGAGCTTCCGGTAGTCGACGCAAAATCGAAGAGTGCCGTCTTTCTTTTTAACAAGTACGACGGGTGACGCCCATGGACTGTTCGAGGGTAGGATGACGTCGTCGTCGAGCATCTGTTTCACTTGAAGACGTATTGCCTCTTGTTCTTTTGCGACACGCGGTAGGCGTGTTGTCCGTACAGGCTGTTCGGCAGGGTCCGTTATAATGCGGTGCTTCACAGTTGGGGTCTGCTTGATTTTGGAGGTGGACGCAAAGCAATCACTATACGTACGTAGAATCATGCGTATCTGCTGTTGCTGCGCACAGGATAGCTGGCAATTGACGTCAACTGTACTGGCTAATGCAGTGTTACCTTCGGCAGCAGTGGCAATCGGAGCGATAGTGGAACATTCTTCATCATCAATGGCTTCAAAGTTCGCGATCGCTGTTCGCTTTGCCAAGTGTTGGTACTGGCCGCTGAAATTCGTGTTCAGAAGCTGAGCCCTCCGATGTTTCAGTTTGACGATTGCACGCGCGACACAAATCTGCCGAGCCAAGAGCACCGAGAGGTTAGTTTCCGCGATGCCACTACTCTTGTTGTCACAGTCGCTTTCCACAGTTACCAACAGACTGGCTCGCGGCGGCAGTGCGATGGTGTCGTCAGCAATTCGAAGTGTTGTGGTCGGCGCAACTGCATCCTTTCGTAGGGCTGTATGGTCATTAAATAACGTTATGAGCAGGTCACGAAGGTTAATAATGGCTCCATGCTCGCGGAGAAAATCCATTCCGAGAATCAGGTTTTTGGAGCATTCGCACAATACAACGAAGGAAACAATGTACGTCGACTCACGAATTCGGAGGCGGGCAGTGCACATTCACATTCCTAGCGGTGTCAATAGGTGACCTCCCGCAGTCCGGCGATTGGTTCCATGTCCCCAAGGTGTCGTTACCTTTCTTAGCTGTGCAGCGAGGTCAGCGCTTATAACAGAATAATCGGCACCCGTATCTACCAGAGCGGTCAGCGGATGGTTGTCGACGAGGACAGAGATACGAGCAGAGACCCGTTTGTCGTAGATGGCACACGTCGGTGAAAGAATGTCGTCGGATGTCGGCAGGCAAATCGGGGAAGGGTCTTGTAACGGTCGATCAACAGCGGCCTCACCCCCAGAGGTCGCTGTTCTTAGTTTCCCCGGCGCGGGCTTGTGGATCTAGGCGATCTTCCTGCAAGGACGTCCGCAAATGTCGATTGTTGGCCAGGTGACGTGGGACGCCGTGGAGATGGCGAGCGGGATTGGCGACGTGGAAGGGTTGAGGATCGTTGGCTTGCCAAGTATTCGGCGATAGCATGGGGCCGCTCACCATCTCTGGGTCGACGAGCATCCGGACGAAAGCTAGGAAGACCCATGTGCCTGTAGGCGCATTCACGGTAGATGTGACCTGGTTCACCACAGCGATAACATAGAGGCCGGTTTTCGGGAGCACGCCATACACAGGATTTCCGTGTAAGGGGTGGGTTGCCGTACTGCGGTGGTCCCGAGTAGAACGACGGTGCCGTCTGCAGGGTGGACGGAGAGGACGGATAGCCAACAGCCGGTGAAGGAGTGCCTAGTGCTTCCGCGTACGTTAATAGCGGAGCTTTGGCTGGACGCGGGGCCATCATGGTTTGGACTTCGGCTGCACGCAGAGTTGTCATTGGGTGCACCAGCTGCCGGACCTCTTCACGAACGACGTCCGTTAGAGCAGCAACATGGGTCGGAGAAGACACCACATGCAGCTTTTGCAGCTCCTCGCGCACAATACTGCGCACAAGATCCGTCAGGTCTTTTACAGTCGTGACATCAGGTGTTGGTTGGGCCGACGATACTGACGAAAGACTGCCAGGACGCTCATACTGGTGCGAACGCTGCCTTAGCATTCTCTCCAATATCATGGCTTCGCGGAGGAAATCCTCTACAGTGCCGGGAGGGTTCCGCACTAGTCCCGCGAACAGCTGCTCTTTCACTCCCCACATTAGGAGGCGCACCTTCTTCTCTTCCGTCATTGAGGAGTCGGCTCGCCTGAACAGCCGCGACATGTCCTCAACGAACATGGCAACACTCTCGTTCGGACGCTGGTTTTGAGAATTGAGGAGCCGTTCCGCTTGCTCCTTTCGGTCAGAGCTTCGGAAGGTATTTCGCAACTGGTTGCAAAACTCTGGCCAGGTTGTCATAGTGGCTTCATGGTTTTCGAACCACGTGCGTGCAGAGTCCTCGAGATAAAAGTAGACATACCGAAGCTTTCGCTGCTTGTTCCGCTCGTTGACGCTGCCGCAACGGTTGTAGTCGTCAAGCAAGTCGTCAACGTCCTCGTAGGGCTCACCGTGGAACGGCTTCGGAGTTCGCGGGACGTTGAAGAACCATGGAGGAGGCAGCGTTGATATTTCTTGGGTTTGCGTTCCCGCACTAGCCATAGTACTGCCGAGTTGTGGAAATGGTCCGAATTCAGGAGGTAGGCTTAGTTGTCGCCTGCTACGCCGTAGGTCAGCTGGTTCTTCCAAGTCGCGACTTGGAAAACCTGCTGACCTACGGCGACCTTGCTGCTGATTGCAGTGCATACAGCACTACCCAGCACCTCCAGCAGAAAATGTCACGTGATTACAGAACGACCACAACGTCTGTTCACAGGAGCAGCACTGGACGTCGAGCCGAACCGAACGTTAGAGCACGAGCACACCAACCGTCCCCTTCTTCTTTCCCACCATGGCACATACTCGCATTGGCATGGCTTAACTTCGTTCCATGCCTTTGGCAATATATAAAAATATATATATATACTTTCTTTTTTCACACATGTTTTTCATCATTAGTGGTCGTCATCTTCATCTGCGTTAGGAAGTTGGCTTGCCAGGGTTCTGGCCCTAATAAAGGTTGCCTTCACCATTGTATCACAAGGGGTGAAGTGTGCTCTGCGATCTTCCATCTTCTCCCAGCCCGCTCTACCTCCTGGAGCTCCGCTCAGGTCTTCGTCTGTGCCAGGTGTCTGGTAACATGCCTCAAAATGAGCCAACCGATACTTCTGCGTCTATCTCCATGGCCCCGGATACAGCGGCCTATCCATCGTGCATTATCACCGCGCACCAACAGGATACGCCCACGTTCGCCGGACTTCGAAGTAAACCTGCGGAAGATTGGTTGGACCAATTCAATCGAGCGAGTTCCACTAACGACTGAGACGATCCTACCAAGCTTTGCCGTGTTTCTTTCTATCTGGCAGGCGTAGGAAAAACATGGTTTTACAATCATGAAATAGACATCACGGACTGGAACACAATTCAAGCAATGGCTTCGCCAAATATTAGGCACCCCGGCGGTTCGTTCAGCTCTCGCGCAGAAGACACTGGACGCTCGAAAGCAACATTGCGGTGAGTCTTACACCTCGTACATAGAGGATATGCTTGCTCTCTATCACCATTTCAGCACGTTCATGTCCGAATCAGAATGGGTTCGCCATCTGTTGAAAGGGATCGGCACGGTCGCGTTCAATGTTGGTCATACATAACCGGACCACAGTCGCTGACGTTGTTGCCTTGTGCCAACGCCTAGAGGAACTTGAGACCCAATGTTTACAATTACACAGCCCTGAAAACATCACTATGACTTTTACCTCATTGCGTGCTATGATCCGGACAAATATACGGGAAGAGCTGCAATCTTTCGGCCTTTTAGTGACACTGAGTACACCTCCCCCCTCCAACACTTTTTAGCGCAAAGTTATCTAACAGGAGTTGGTGTCCATGGCCGAGCCAGCGTATGCAGACTATCCGGTACCTCGACTCCAGCCGACGTATGCACTAGTCCTCGCTGGTTCACCACCCGTCGTACAACCGATGCCTGCGCAGTTGACGCCTGTCCTACTGGCTTCGAAAGCTCCGAGTGCGCCTAGGTAGCCCTTTGACCCATCATAGCGGCCACCTCTTCCGATCAGTTATTACTGTGGCTATCGGGGCCACATTGCACGCTTCTGTCGGAAGTGTGAGCAGGACGAGCGTAGCGGATTCAACCCCTACGGACAGGATGATTGGACAAGCGGGTCCACTTTCCAACGCTGTACTTGATCCGCCTCTACGCCACACACCACCGCCAACTGCGACATCTGAGCCAACGTCTCCGTACCACTCTACTAGACACCGCTCACCATCACCCCTCCGCAGCTCCACGTCTTCATTGCAACCTGTCTCGCAATTCACCAACCAACGTCCGGAAAGGTAACCCCTGCAGCTTTTGGAGAAAAAGCTGCATTGAACGAAAAGACAGAAACTCCTCCAGTGCATTCATATATTATGATATCTGTTTAAATAGAAAGTGTGTACGTGGACGTTTTAATAAACACAGGTGCTTGTTTGCCTGTGATTGGTCATTCTTTGTGTTCACGTCTGCGAAAAGTCAACAATCCTTATGATGGACCTACACTGCTCGTTTCTAAAAGGGACGCCAATAGACCTGCCGCTATGTGCACCGCTCATGTTTTCATTGATGGTCTTCTCCATTTTGTACAATACGCCTTGCTGAGTTCGTGTGCCTACCAGCTTATATTAACCTGGGATTTGCTGTCTATGGTGAACGCTTCCTTCTGCTGTCGAGAAAATGTTGTTCATATGATGAAAGCTGACAATGTTCTTTATGCGGATGACAAGCCCGTTTTCTCACTCGCCGCGGAAGACACCGCGCTACCTCCTGGTCATAGCGAATTTTTACCGTCGCTTCTAACGTGATCGAATCTGGTGACGTGTTTGTCCAACCATCTGCTCACTGTTTCGCAAGGGCTATAGCTCTTGCTTCAGGTCTAGTGCAGTTTCACAATGGCTCTGGACTTCTCTACACTAGAAACCAGACGTCTGAGAAAATTCTCATTTTTAAAGGCACCCCAACGGCTTGCGTTACCGAATCCCAGCCTGTCTCAGTTGTTCCGCTTATGACAACGTGTTCTGACCTTCCTTCTATTGCACGTTAATTATGAGTTTCTGTTCTTGCTGTGACTATTAGTACAGAGCTGACCTCTTCACAGACAAATGATTTGCTTGCCTTGCTACAAAAGTATAGGAGATTGTTTGATGCCCATTCCTCATCTCTGTGACAGACGTTAATTATCACGCATCGTACCCAGACAGATGACACATTCATCGTACGCCATCGAGCATATAGCGTCTCTTCATCCGCGCGTGAGGTCATTGAAGAAAATGTAGCTGATATGCTGCAACGGAACATTATACGTCACTCCGCAAGTCCTTGGTCATCCACTGTTGTTTCAGTGAGAAAAAAAGATGGCCTCGTGTGATTTTGCGTAGAGAACAGGGCACTTAATAAGATTACCCGCAAGGATGTTTACCCCATGCTGCGCATAGACGGTGCTTTGGATTCACTGCAAGGTGCCGAGTACCTCTCAAGCCTAGAACTGCGTTCGGGTTAGTGGCAAATACCCATGCACGAGAACGACAAAGAAAGGATAGCGTTTTCAACACCAGATGCACTGTACGAATTCAACGACATGCAATTAGGTCTTTGCAATGCTCCAGAAACATTTGAGCCACTGATCGACTCAGTCTTACGAGGCTTGAAATGAAAGGCTCACTTGTGCTATTTATACGATATCGTTATTTTCTCGTCAACCTTTCTTCAGCACTTGCAACGACTGGACGAAGTTCTCACGTGCCTTGCAACCGCAGGCCTTCAGCTGAACACCAAGAAGAGCCGTTTAAAAGGACGACATTTTGAGTGTTAGGCCACATCGTAAGCGAGGACGGTATTCGTCCCGATCCAGACAAAATTTCCGCTGTTCAACACTTCCAGTGTCCTGAAAACGCCAGAGATTTGCACAGTTTTCTCAGGCTCGCTTCTTGTTTTCGCCGATTCATTCGAGACTTCGCCTCAATAGCTTCGCCATTGCAGAAGTTGCTCGGATCAGGCGTCGCCTTTGTGTGGTGTCCTGAATATCAAGTGGCGTTCGCCCAACTGAAGTGTGTACTCACATCCGAACCGGTCCTCTGTCATTTCGACGAAACCGCGGCTACGCTCCTGCATACAGACGCTAGTGGTCAAGGCATTGGTGGTATTCTCCTACATTGAGAGAAATCTTCACGTGAGAAGATCGTCGCATACGCGAACCGTGTACTGACCCCTGCCGAAAAGATTTATACCATCACTAAACAGGAGCGCCTAGCGGTCGTGTGGTCAATACAAAAGTTTCGATCTTATCTCCACGGCCGCCACTTTACTGTGGTTACGGACTATCACGCCTTGTGCTGGCTCTCGACACTCAAGAACGTTTCCGGCTGCCTTGGTCACTGGATTGTTCGCTTACAGGAATATGACTTCACTATTACAAGTCGGGAAACAAGCATCAAGACGCCCACGGACTTTCGCGTTGCCCGCTCCCTTCGGAGCCACTTAACAAACCCATCTTTGTAAACTCGAGGAGTTTTCGGCCATCCATTTTCCGCATGTTTCTTCCTTAGCTACTCTGAACCCAACTTCTCCAAGCGAGTGTGGTTTGTTGTTATGCCACCAACGTGCTGACCCTTACTGCCGCCGCATAATGAACCGTCTTGACGGGACATGACGGCTTCTAACGCCCGTCTTCGCCGACAGCTGGCACAATTCATGCTCGACAACCACGTCCTGTACCGTCATATGTACCACCCTGATGATCAACGCTTGGTGCCCGTTCTACCTCGCTCTCTTCGGGCTCAAGTCCTCAAGACATATCACGACGACATATCTGCTGGACAAATGGCTTTCCAGAAAATAAACTACCACATAAGATGTCACTACTACTGGCCGCGCTTGTCCACCAGTGTCACGAAGTAGTTGACCTTGACCTGTATGGTCCGCTTCCTATGACTGCCACGGGCAATCGATGGATAGTTACAGCTGTCAACCACCTGATGCGCAACGCCGAAACAGCTACCGTGTCTTCTGCATCCGCCTCGGAAGTAGCTGACGTTTTACTTCGAGCAATAATCATTTGTCACGGAGTTCCTCGTGTAATCCTGAGTGACCAAGCAAGAGTATTTCTTTCAGAACTTGCCGAAGGAGTGCTCAAGGCATCCGGCACTACACAGAGAACAAGCTCCATCCTAAGACGGACGGGCTGACTGAGCGCTTTTATCACACCCTGTCAGATACGTAACCATGTATATCGAACCTAACCACAGAAACTGGGGCACTATTTTGCCATTTGTCACTTTTGCCTTTAATACCTCTGTACAGTGAACAACCGGGTACTCACCGTTCTACCTCGTCCATGGTCGCTTCCCCTCTTCTTTCCTCAATGTTTCGTTCTTTGCGCGGTTACACCATTTATATACTGAAGTAAAGAATACGTGTCTCGTCTTATTTATCGCCACCAGCTGGCCCGCGTCAACACTGAAGCCAAGCAACAGGATCGCAAGCTTGAATATGATGCCTCTAATTGTGCCGTGTATTTCAGCCCTGGCGATGAAGTCCTTTTAGTTACACCTATTTGCCCTGCTAGCCTGAGCTAGAAGTTTAAATTACGTTTCATTGGCCCCTACACTGTCTTGGAGCAAACGTCTCCTGTGAATTATCGCGTGGCGCCCGTTCTTCTGCCAACAGACCACCGCTGCCAGGCAGCAGAAATAGTCCACGTATCCCGCATGAAGCCTTCCACAAGGCGTTCTTCTTTGCTTTAAAACTGTGGTCAGGATGGCCGCTTTCACCTGGAGGAGGGGAGTTGTGTAGGCATTCATTAGGCACATCTACTTTCTTCCCACATGTTCATCATCATGAGTGGTCGTCAACTTCATCTGCTGTAAAAACGTGGCTTGCCTGGATTCCGTGCCTCGGATGTGGTCACTTCATCCTGTCGTCTGGTTCGGCCTGAGAAGGTTCCCTTCACCGTTGTATCACAATATATATATATATATATATACATATATATATATATATATATTTATATATATATATATATATATATATTGTGTTTCTCGTAGTGCCCTTCGTTTGTGACCAACTACAGGGACGATGTTTAACAACGAGGGATGACTGTCACACAAGCGCTCTTGGGAAGTGGTCCGCTGTCGGTGGCTATGTCTTCGTGATGGCCCCCCCTCTCCATAGCAGCCACTAAACGAACATTTCCCACTCCCTCTCTTTTGTTTTCTTCTCTCGTTTCTTGTGTATACATAAACGAGAATTACCACGAAAACTGCCTCTTTTTATAAAGGTCAGGCTTTCACCGAAACGTCGACGTAATAACTGAAGCTCGCTTTAAGTGCCACCTCTTGTACTTTTGTTAGACGTGAACCAAAGCCAACCACTTCCACTGTATATTGTCATGAGGTCTTGACGTGAAACAAGGCGGCAGTTTAGACAATCAGGCGCAACTTTTATTCGGGCTGAACTTGTGGCCAACAAATGGAAAGTAAAATTAAAGTGATACACACTGGCACTGATAGCGGCGAACAGAGCGTCGGCCGTCAATAACCGATAAACGGCGAAGTGCGTCGGCAATTATACACTTGACATCGAATGTTCTAGCGTTATTGCTAGTGGTGACGAAGCTTACAGAATAATTTCTATAGTTTGCGGAATGGGCGTGATCTTTTCGAAACATGCTACTACAGTCCTGAAGCTTCTCGAAGACAGCAGGCGCGGTTCGTGCTGAGAGAATACGTAGTGTAACGGGGCGATAACAACACTTGTGAAAAAGAACGTGCCATTGCCCCCCCTCGAAATAAGGTGTGGTCTCGATGCTTTAGCAGAAGATGAAAGTACAAGTACAAGCAATAAATTACGATACGGCAGTAATACAAGAAAATACACTGTTTCAGTTCATTAACGCGCATGAAACGGCTTGACAAGCGTGATATGAACGACTTCAGGTCGCAATCGGCGTCGTTGAGAGTTCGTGATGCCGCCGAGGACAACCTCGTAATCGAGTGTGCCGAGAGGTCGACCCAACCTGTACGGTACGAAGTACTGTCGCAGAAGCTTTTCACTTAGTCCGTGTCGGCGTATCGGCGTCCTCACCCAAACATGTTCCCCTGGCAAGTAATCCACGAAGCATCGTCGAAGATTGTAATCGTGGCTGTCGGTCGTCTGTTGAATCTTGACACAGACGCGGGTGAGTTATCAGGCTTCTTCAGAGCGCTGAAGGTACTCACTCACATTGAGGTTTTCTTCATTGGTGACGTTACGTAACAAGGCGTCGAGCGTCGTTTCCGGGCTCCTTCATAAACAAATTTGTATGGAGACATCTGCGTCGTCACCTGCACCACCGTGTTGTATGTGAAGGTCAGGTACGGAAGAATGGCGTCCCACGTCTTGTGTTCGATATCGAGGTACATTGCCAGCATGTCGGCGATGGTCTTGTTTAGCTGCCTGGTGACACCGTTAGTCGGTTGGTGGTACGCTGTTGGCCGGCGGTGGCTTGTCTGGCTGCATGCGAATATCACTTGAGTTAGGTGTGCAATAAATCTCGTTTTTAGTCGGTGATGATAACCTCCCGGGCACCGTAGGATGATGTTCTTGACGAAGAGTTTGGCTACCTGAGATGCACTGCTTTTGGGCAGTGCTTTTGTTTCGGCATAGTGGGTGAGCTAGTCAGTAGCTACCACGATCCTCTTGTTTCCGAAAGCCGACGTCGGGAACGGCCCCTGAAGGTCCATACCGAGTTGCTGGAACGGTCGGCGACGTGGTTCAATGTGCTGCAGAAATACCATTGGCCTTGTAGGCGGTGTCTGGCGTCGCTGGCAGTCCCGACATGCCCTCAAATAACGAGCGACGTCAGTGGTAAGACGTGGCTAGTAGTACCTTTCTTCTATCCTCGCGAGCATGCGAGAAACACCGAAGTGCCCTGCCGTCGGATCGTCGTTCAGGGCCTGCAGGAGTTCTGGCCGCAGAGCTGAAGGCACCACAAAGAGGTACTTGGCTTGAAGCGGTGAGAAGTTTTTTTAGAATACCATTTCGCAGGAAGAACGACGCAAGTGTGCGCTGGAATACCTTCAGAACTGCGGTGGTCCTGCCTTCGAGGTATTCTATTAGGGCCCTAAGCTCTGGGTCGGCCCACTGTCATTCAGCGAAGTCGTCAGCAGTTGTCGTTCCCAAGTAGACGTCACTTACGTCGTCGGGTGGTAGTGGGTCGACAGACGCACGAGACAGTCGGCGTCAGAGCATTTCCTGCCGGGCTTGTAAACGACGGTAATGCCTTA
Source organism: Rhipicephalus annulatus (assembly GCA_013436015.1). NCBI lineage: Eukaryota > Metazoa > Arthropoda > Arachnida > Ixodida > Ixodidae > Rhipicephalus > Rhipicephalus annulatus. The sequence continues at coordinate 306,144 of WOVY01014874.1, read as the reverse complement.
TTCTTGAAGTATCAGGCTTTATCAAGCGACGTCTTTCAAGGTAGCTAGCCAACACAAGGCGCGTTGGTAGCTCACAACTTTGAAGGGCCTGTCATATAAGTGGGGCGAAATTTCAACGTAGCCCACATAATGGCGAAACACTCTTTCTCTGTTGTGGAGGAATTAGCTTCCGCTTTGGATAACGATCGGCTGGCGTAACCAATAACCCTTTCCAGTCCGTCAGGCCTCTGCAAAAGAACGACGCCGGCACCTACGCTGCTTGCGTCAGTGTGTATTTCTGTCTTGGCATATTCGTCGAAGTGGGCAAGTGACGGAGGCGCCTGGAGGCGTTGTTATAGTTCCTGAAAAGTGTTTTCTTGCGGTGTTTTCTACTTCAACTCCACATCGGCTCTGACAAGGTTAGTGATTGGATCGGCGATGCAGGCGAAGTTTTGACGAACTGCCTGTAAAAGGCACACCGGCCCAGAAAGTGGTGCACTGCCTTCTTGTCAATGGGCAGTCGGAAGTCGGCGATGGCAGCTGTTCCTTGCAAATTTAAAAATACTCGAGAATTTCTAATCACGTATCCAAGGAACAAGAGCTCCTCATACACAAATCTGCACATTTCTGGCTTCAGGGTGAGTACAGACGTCCTCATGGCTTAAAGTACAGCTTCAAGGCACCGTAAATGCTCGTCGAAATGTGAGGAAAACGCGACAACGTCGTCCAAGTACACAAGGCAACTCTGCCACTTTAATCCTGGCAGTACTTTATCCATAACGCGTTGAAACACGGCAGGCGCCGAGCAAGAACCGATAGGCATCGCGTTAACCTCAAAGAGGCCGTCTGGTGTTGTAAACGCCATCTTGTCTCCGTCGCTTTCGTCTACCTCAATTTACCAATAAACAGTCTTCAGTAATACCGACAAAAAGTACTTCGTGTTATTGAGCCGATCTAGTGCATCGTCTAGTCGTAGGAGAGGACACACGTCGTTTTTTGTTATTTTGTTCAGGCGGCAATATTTGACGCACAAACATAGTGTTCCATTCTTCTTCTTCACTAATACCACTGGGGACGCCCATGTACTCTTGGACGGCTGGATGATGTCATCTCGTAGTATTTCATCAACTTCTCTCTTACCACCTCACGTTTTCTCTCGAAACACTGTACGGACTAAGACGCAGTGGTCTGGCATTTCCCTCAGTAATGACGCGATGCTTCGCGATTCACGTTTGCCGAGTTTTGGAAGACGCCAAAGAGCAATCTTCTTATTGCAGGAGCAGGGTCATGAGGTCTTCTTGCTTATGGTACGGAAGGCTGAAATTAATGTTGAAAGCTAAGGGAGGGGCTTGGTTCCTCTGAGCAGGTTCCGCTGAAGCAGCGAGGGTGAAAGGGCTGGTGGCTTCCACAATTTCTTTGGTGTATGTGACCGTCGTACATTTGTTCACGTGTTAGTACTCATTGCTAAAATTCGTAAGCTAACCGTTGCTTCACCTCCCCGAAGCTCAGCAATTCCTCTTGTGACGCAAATATTGAGAGTGACTAACAGATGCTGACTGTCTTGAACGACGCCTTCCATGTCAGGTGATTTCGGAGCGCCGACTGAAATAATGACGCTGGAGCGAGGCGGAATGGTGAGTTGTTCTTCCAGCACATTCAAGGCGTGGTTGTCTGACGGCGTGTGCGGTGTAGTGCTTTTTCTGTGGATGACGTTCTCGACATTGTTCTCAGGTTGATGACTGCACAATGGAGGCATAATAAGTCCATGCCAAGAATGACATTGTTCGAGCAACGCTGTTGGACTACGAATTCGGCCGGTAATGGTGGCTCTCACTGTGCAGATTCCTGCCAGTGTTACCAGATGGTCTCCGGCTGTGTGGATTTTGGGGCCTTCCCAAGCTGTCCTAACTTTCTTCAACTTTGCGGCGAACGACCCAGTGATGACAAACTAGTCGGCTCCAGTATCTACGACAGTGGTCATACTGTGGCCATCAATAAGAATATCGAGGTCGCTAGTTCGCCGTCTCGCGTAGCAGTTAGGCCGTGGCGTCGGGTCACGTTGGCGTCGGCTAGATCCGCTGCTTTCATGTTGCGTCGTCAGGTTGCCTTCGGTGATTGAGGTTTCATAGTGAGGACTTTGCCTGGTTGGCATCTTGTTCGGAAAACTCCGTCATGGCGTCGTTGTCAGAGGAGGATCTTCGGTAGTTCATCGTGCAGCAACCGCACCTCCATTGGTTACTGCCCTTATTTTTCCGGAGGCCAGAAGACCACCCCGCGTTGGGCCAGGGTATAGCCGATGGTGCGGTGACATATGGCGGCTGGGCGACGGTGAACGGGAAGGACTTTGTGGTGTTCATTGCGTTCCTGATAGGTATTCGGCGATGTCACGTGGTCATTGCCCTGGCTGTGGACGTGGTTCATTGACGGTGAAGCCACGCAGTTCCATCTGTCAGTAATGGCAGCGGCGGTAAGTGTGGCCAACTTCTCCACAGTGGTAGAGTAGTGGGCGGTGGTCGGGCACCCCTCTAAACGTCGGTTTTTCTTGTTGTGTAGTGCTGGCCGAGAGGAGAACAGTAGGGCATGGGTGGTGGTCGCTGCGGTGGCGTCTGGCGACGGCAGTTTCACGGTGCGGTGTCTTGGTGTGGGCGCGGCAGCTGGACGTACGGTAGCAGCGGGCTGCAGCAGCGTAGCTGATAGCCGGTGGCTGCGGCTGTTCTGGCTGAGGAACACCCCGTGACTGCTGATTCTACTCACGTACGGCTTCAGCAATCGACGCCACTCCTGGCTGTGGCAAAGAAAGATTTCGGAGCTCCTCTCGCACAATGACGAATAATTTTGCGCAGGTATTCGGAGCCAAGGGCTTGAACAGCTGCAAAGTCTGGAGTCAGGTGACTATTGTACTGTCTGGTGCACAATTCTAGCGTCTTGTCAAACCTCGTTGCTTCCTTGACGACTTCTTGGACTGTCGAGGGTGGGTTCCGCATTATCCCAGTGAAGAGCTGTTGCCTAACTCCTCGCATGAGCAGGCAAAATTTTTTGTCCTCGGGCATATTTGTATATAATGGCGAAACAGTTTCGTCATTTCCTCATTGAATAGTGCAGTGCTTTTATTTGGCAGCTGGATACGGGTTTTTAGAAAAGCCTCGACCCTCTCCTTACGGACAAAGCTCGTGAATGTGGCGAGAAACTTGGTGCAAAATATCTCCCACGTTGTTAGCGTTCATTCTTGATTTACAAACAAGGTACGAGCTGCGTCCTCCAACGCGAAGTACACGTGTCGAAGCTTATTGTCAGTAGACCAGTCATTGAAAGCAGTGACTCAATTGAATGCTTCAAGCCAGCTCTCTAGGTCCTTAATTTACGATCCGCGGAAGGTTGGCGACTTCTTGGGCTGCCGGAGATTAATTGGGGCAGACTGCGTGGGGGTGGTCATCATTGCCGCCGTCGTTGTCGTATGTGATTCGAGGCTGCCTATTTTATTCAGGAAGTGGTCCGTACTGTAACTACTGTCCCCACTTCTTTGGCGTGCACGCTGTCCAGAGTTCGCGTTGCCGTCTTCCTTGCCACTTGTGCTGAGTTCACGGCTAGATGGTGGCACCCGGTAGATCAAAGAAACAGCACCTCCACCAGATGTCACAAAGTCGTGACATGAACCAAGGCAGCAGGCTCCATGATCAGATGAAACTCTATTCTCTGGCTGAACATGTGGCCAACAAATAAAAAGTAAGAATAAAGCGATACACACTGGCACTGATAACGGCGAACAGAGCGTTGGCCGTCGATCAACTGACATGCTACATAGCGCATTGGCATTTATGCACTTGCCATCGAATGTTATAGCGTTATCCCTAACGGTGACGCAACTTCGAGAATAATCTGTATAGTTCGCTGAGTGGGCATTGTCGTATGAAAATGATTTACTACAGTCCTGAAGGCTCTCGACGACCGCAGGTGTGGTTCGCGCAGAGAGTATATAGTGTAACGGGGCATGAACAAAACTTGAAAAAAGGAACGTGGCAGTATAGATATTCATATATATATATATATATATATATATATATATATATATATATATATATATATATATATATCGTTAAAACGTTTATTGTCGGACACTGATGCTTCACAGCGAAAGTCAATGTGGGACCGACTCTCTGCACGAGCTGCTATTCTTGTTGCTAAAAGGGTGACGACCCACTAGAAGGCGCTGGAGAGGACAACCCACTGTTCGAAGGCTTCGCCACAACTACCCCCGGGTACGAAGAGGGAGCCGCCTGGCGACCTAACAGCTGGTTACTATGAGCGGGTCGTGGTAGTCCTTGAGGCGCTCCACGTTGACAATGTCGCGCCCTCGACGGCGCATGTCCGCAGATGGTTGATGGGTTCAATCAAGTAATTTACTGGGGAAGTACGTTCGACGACACGGTAAGGACCTTCGTATCGGTAAGGACCTTCCTAGGCCAGTTGCAGTGGTAGGGATCCAGAGCCAGACGAACGCTTCATGGAGGAACGTGGGCGCAGTAGTGCTGGTGTCAGTGCGAATGCCTTTTGCCGCTCTTAATCATGCGCTGTAAAGGTCTGTGCAAGCTCTCAACGCTTTTCAGCAAGCTTGGCTGTAGCAGAAGTAGGCACCCACACGCACGGATCTGGCGTGTACGGTAGTATAGTGTCGATGGTGTACGACGGGTGCCTTCCATATAATAAAAAGAAAGGTGAAAAGCCAGTAGTTCTCTGAGGGGTGGTGTTATATGCGCAGGTGACGAAGTGTAGAATGGCATCCCAATTTGTGTGATCGGCGGCGACGTACTTGGAGAGCATGTCGCCGAGCGTACGGTTTAAGCATTCTGGGAGGCCATTCGTCTGTGGGCGGTAAGCAGCAGTTTTGCGGTGAACAACGTTGAACTCTTTGAGAATGACTTCGACGACTTCAGGCAGGAAGACGCAGCCTCGATCACTGAGCATTTCCTGAGGTGGACCGTGTCGCAGCATGAATCGCTGGAGCAGGAAGGAGGTCACATCGCTCGCTGTAGCCGCGGGGAGAGCGGCAGTGTCGGCGTATCGCGTGAGGTGGTCCACAGCAACAATATATATATATATATATATATATATATATATAAAAGAGAGAGAGAGTAAATATACTGAAGAAGTTTTTCAACGGACCAAACGTACTTCAAAGAGCTAAGACACATATTAGCGGTTGTGTCAATTGTCTTTCTGACTGTTTCGACCGGTGGACCGGTCTTCGTCAGGGTTTAAACACAAGACTTGTTCGCAAACCCTGATGAAGACCATTCCACTGGTCAAAACCACTAGAAATAAAGAAAGAGAGCCGCTAAGTTGTGTCTCATCTTTTCCCATATATATATATATATATATATATATATATATATATATATATATATATATATATATATATATATATATACTGCGACGTAGTCCTTTACACCTCTTTATTAGGCCGGGAAGACGTGGCCAACACTGTTACCTCTGAGGCACAGAACTGACACAAGGGTCATCCACACTAACGATGATGATGAAGAGCACTAGGTAATGATGGTTTTGTACAGGTGATGAAGTAGCGCGCTGTAAATGCCCACACTAATTCCCCAGCACGAGAGTGGTCATCCTGGCTGCAACTTATAGATGCGGAGAATGCCTTGCGAAAGGGTTCATACGCGAGACATGCACTATCTCGGTACCGCGACAGCACCCGTCACTTGGAGCAATCACAGGTCCAACGTGATAATTAACCGGCGAGGTCTGCTCTACTACTGTGTATGGGCCGAGGAACCGAAACTGAAATTTGTCACGCAAGCCAGGAGTGCGGACTGGTGTCTGGAAGTAGCGCCTCGTCGCCGCGGTGGAAGGTCACAGTGGTGTGGGACGCCTCATGCAGATTTTTATGGGCTTGTCTCTCCTCAGTGCTGAGTCTGGCGAGCTGGCGACGGTGATGAAGGCGGGACACATGTTGTTCACATGAGGATGCAGATGGTGTAACCGGGGTTGTCAAGAGCGAGACATCCAGAAAGGAAGATGTTGATTGGCCGTAGACACGGTAGAACCTCGAGTAGCCAGTTGTGCGTTTTACGGGTGGCAATATAAGCGAATGTTACGAACGGCAAAGTCGCATCCCAGTTGGTGTGCTATGGCTCACTGTACGTGGCTATCATGTAGGATAGAGTGCGATGAAAGCGCTCAGTGAGTCCGTTGGTTTAGGGGTTATAGCTGGAAGTTGTCTTGTGGCAAGTGCTGGAGACTTTGAGCAATTCTCCACAATTTGTGAAAGGAAGACTTTTCCATGGTCACTAAGTATGACATGAGGAGCACCGTGACGCAAAATCAAGGCTTCAAGCATAAATATAGCCACGTCAGAAGCGGAGGCCGAATTCACGCACGACGTTTCAGTGTAACGTGTCATGTGGTCGACAGCTGTAACTATTCATCGATGGCCACTGGGAGTAGTGGGAAGGGGACCACATAGATCGATGCCAACGACTTCAAATGGAGCCAACGGACATGGTAAAGATTGCAGCTCTCCGCATCGAGGTGATGTCCGAAGCTTTCGGCGGTAATAAAGGTTGCAGGAGGCAACGTAGTGTACTACGATGGCGGACATTCCTTGCCAGTAGAAATGACTTTTAATGCGATGGTACGTGTTCTGGAAACCAAAGTGACCAGCAGTCAGGCCGTCGTGGTAGGCCTTAAGAATATCGGCTCGAAGAGAAGGAAGCGGAACGGGCACCCAGCGTTGACCATCCGGGTGATAGACGTGAAGGTAAAGAACCTGGTTATCGAGCTTGAAATGCCTGAGGTGTCGACCTCATTAGGCCGTCGCGATTTCCCCTGAAGGCGATATATGATGCGTCTACAGTAAACGTCAACAAGTTGATGCGTTATGATGGAGCCGTGATCGTCTGGAGGGATCTTGTTATTGACGGCTAAGGACGCAACAGACGTGGAAGGACCATCCAAGCGTTCCTGGCTGATGTTTGTAGAGGAAGCAGTGGACGGCGCTGTAGGAAGCGGGCAGCGAGAAAGCGCATCTGCGTCCGGGTGCTTTTTGCCGCACGTGTAGGTAATAATAAAGTCGTATTCTTGAAGACGTATAATCCATCAACCAAGGCGTCCTGATAAATTTTTGAGCGTGGAAAGCCAAAATAAGGCATGATGGTCTGTATCTATGGTAAAATGATGGCCATGTAGATAAGGTCAAAATTTCTGCACCGACCACACAACAGCTAAACACTCCTGTTCAGTAATGATGTGATTCTTCTCGGTGTTGGTCAGGATGCGGCTTGCATACGCAATCACCCTTTCACATGATGATCAAACGCGCTGATGTAGAATACCTCCGATTCCGTGACTGCTAGCGTCAGTATGCAGGAGTATGGGTGCTGTATCATCGAAATGGCGAAGTACGGGTTCAGATGTAAAGGCGTTTTTTCAGATGGCTAAACGCTGATTCCCAGACAGAAGACCACTCAAAGTGAACACCGGAACCGAGTAATTTGTGCAAAGGTGCCGCTATTGAGTCAAAGTCTCGTATGAGTCGGCAAAAGTATGAAGCCAGGCCTAGAAAACTGCGTAAGTCCTTGGTCCTATTAGGAAGAGGAAAACGAAGAACTGACGATATTTTATCGGGATCTGAACGAATGCCATCTTTGCTCACAATGTGGCCTAAGACCTTAATTTTCTTGCTGGCAAAATGTCACTTTTTTGTGTTCAGCTGAAGACCAGCCGTACCAAGGCACATGAGGACTTCGTCTAACGGTTTAAGTGTTGAGAGAAGGTTGACGAGAAAACAATGATGTCGTCCAAATAGCACAGGCAAGTTTTCCACTTCAAGCCACACAAAATGGTGTGAATCATGCGTTCGAATGTTGCGGGTGCCTTGCACAGGCCGAAGGGCATAACATTGAACTCATAAAGTCCTTCTGGTGTCGAAAATGCCGTATTTTCTTTATCTGCCAGAATCCCGAACGTAGATCAAGACTCGAGAAATATTGAGCTTCTTGTAGCGAATCCAAGGCGTCATCTATACGTGGCATAGGGTATACATCCTAGCGCGTGATCTTGTTTAGCGCCCGGTAATCTAAGCAGAAGCGCACAGACCCGTAATTTTTGAACTAAGACGACAAATGATGACCAAGGGTTAGAAGGGGGCATATTATGCTCCGTCTCAACGTGTCGTCACCGTTTTCTTCAATAACCTTCCGTTCAGCTAGTGATACGCGATATGGCCGACGACGTACCATTGACGTACCCTCAGTCTCAATGCGATGCTTGGTGACGCACGTCTGTGCCAATGTGGGTGAATTGACGTCAAACAAAGCTTCGTGCTTAGTCAGCAAGGCAAACAGTTGTTGGATCTATGAAGGGGTCAGGTCTGAGCTGATAGTGGTTTTAAGAGTGGAGGTGAATGGGGGACCGTGCAACAGGGAGATCTTCAGGAGAAGCGCCTTGAAAAGTTACCACAGATAAAGGCTCCGGGGTAGCGACGCAAGCTAACGTTGAGCCCTTCGAAACCAGAATTTTTTCGGGCGTAGGGTCTGTTGCGCAGACGACTGTGAACCCATTGTCAAAACGTATTAGACCTGATGCGAAGGCTATTCCTCTGGTGACACAGCATTCGGAGGGTTGTACGAGCACATTTCCGTAGTCAGTGATATCAGACAGAAGTGTAACAACTCGCTGACTGTGCGGAGGTAGCTCAGTGTCTTCTGCAGCATAAACGAGGTGGTGCGTCATCTTTGTGAAGCGAATAGGCGGTTATCGTTCATGTGTAAGACGCGTTGCCGGAAGCAGATGGACGCGGACACCGTTGAAAAAAAGTCTCATCCAAACATTAGCTGTTGAGTACACGAACTAAGCACTGGAAACTGCACACAATGAAGAAGTCCATCGATGTAGACATGAACAGTGCACATGGCGTCCCCTTGAGCAGCGAGCAACGTAGGTCCATCGTAGGGTGTAGTAACTTTGCGGAGACGCGCACACATATCTCTGTGAATGACCGAGAAACTAGCCCCAGTGTCTATGATTGCTTCCACTTCTATGCCTTCCACCGAACAGATATCATATTATGAAGATGTTCTGGAGGAATTTTTTTTCACTCCAATGAATGCAGCTTTTCCCCTGAAGCTGCGTAATTTATATTTCCGGGTGACGGTCGGCGAACTGTGAGGCTGGTCGAAGTGGCTACGTAGAGCGACGAAGAGGGGACGGTGAGCGATGCCTGGCACCACGGTAGCGAGGAGCCTTTTCAGGAGTTATTGTTGGAGAGGAAGAGCGACCATGAAGCGTAGCGTAAGGACGGGGCTGGAAAGTGCTTGCTGTGGCATAGTCATCCCGTTCGTAAGTGTCAAACCCACGAAGCATGTCTCGCTGACGCTTGAGACAGACACGTGCGATGTGTCCACGATATCCACAATAGTAGCATGTAGGTCCTCGTCGGGTGCCATGATTGATAGTAGGGTTGGTTGTTTGGGCTAGGTACTATGGAATCCAGGTGTGCTGGCACCGATGGAGCATAGTAAGGCAGGCTTTGCGTGCTGGGCGCCAGGGACGCCAGATGGGCTGGTGTCGTCATCGATGTTATCGGTGGAACGAAAGCTGGAGTAACTGCGGCGACTTGCTCGTAAGTCAGTGAGGCTTTGAAGACGTGGGGGTCTGTGTACACATTACTAGTCATAGCCAGCAACTCCTCCTTGACGACGTCCCGTAATTTTGTACTGGGGTTGTCAGAAGAAAGCTGAGGCGCTTTAAACCCGAGTGACTGCAGTTCCTCTCGTTGCGGATCATGGCTCGTAACGTGGGGTTGGCAGTAGGGTTGTCAGGAATGGCTGCAGAAGAGTTGTCCAGCTGCAGCCATGCGGATTCAAGTTCGTCCGGGCGCTGGCACATAGCTATGATGTCAGCAACGGTACTTGGGTCTTTTACGACTAAAGCATTGAAGGCGACAGGCCCTATGCCTTTGGGCAGATGGTGCACTTTCTCTGTCTCGAGCATGGAGCAGTTGACCGCGTCGACAGAGAAAGAGAACGTCCTAGATATACGAGGTATAAGACTCGCCTACTTGTTGTTTGCGACCATCAAGTGTTCTCTTCGCCAGAGTGGCTCGAACTGCAGGAGTAGCGAAGACTTGTCGCAGTTGTTTTTTGAAGACGTTTCAGTTGGGGAAGTCTATCTGCTGATTAAAGAACCAAGTCTTTGCCACGCCAGTAAGATAGAAGGAGACGTGGCAGAGCTTGTGCGGATCGTCCCAACGGTTCGCTGCACTCATTATGTCATATTGATGTAGCCAGTCGTCCTCGTCCTCATTTCGGAGTCCAGCAAATAGCGGGGGATTGCGAGGGGGTCCACTGACGATCCAAGAGTGAGTAGCTGCGGCCGTCTTAGCTGGAGGGGTAAAACGAAAAGTGCCTGAGAGTTCGTTCTGCAGCCTACTGGTGGACACGTAGCCCAAACGGCGACCTGAGGGAAGCTCCAGGAGGCAAAGTGGGTGAGCAGGCACGGGGCATCGAGGGCATGCGACGTAGTCCTTCACACGCCTTTATTAGCCTTGAAGACATGGCCAAAACCGTTACCTTCTGAGGCACTGAACGGACTCAAGGTCATCCCCACTAACGATGATGATGAAAAGCACTAGGTTATGATGGTTTTGTGCGTGCTTCAAATGCCCGCGATATATATATATATATATATATATATTATATATATATATATATATATATATATATATATATATATATATATATATTATATATATATATATATATATATAGGCATGGTGGTTGAGTGGCCGTAGCGTTGCATATAGTCGAGTATATCCTCCGTGAGCGGTCGCAACGTGGTTTATTTCGACGTTTCGGCCTAGAGTCTGGCCTTCATCAGGATTAAAGATACAGTTTGTTGGTGCTCAGCTTTATACGATCTCAAATCAGAGGGAAAGGAAAGAGGAAAAAGGCTGAAAAAAAGATTAAAAAGATAAAAAAAGATTATAAGGTGAACTCCCCTCGGGTGCCGTCCTTCCACTCTTGCATTAGACCATCTTGCATTAGGCCATGTTTGAATTAGGCCATCTTCACTTCATACCTACGCCGTGCGTGCTTATTGCTTGATTATTAGCAAAAATGCGTCCCGTCAGAGCTACATGGGAAGGCCGGATATGGTGCCTATATATACACGGTGACAAAACCCTAAGAGTGCAAGGCGGGGGGTAAGCTGGGGTGAGTGCAGCAATATTACGTGAAAGTTGTGTGGATGTTTGTGTACTGTAATAATTATTGTGTCCTTCGAGGCTAATGCAATTCAAATTGTGCTTGCGCATTGCACGGCTGCTGATGTAATTTTTTTCTCGGTTAACGTGAAAGTTTACTGCCATTCTGACCTGAAAAAGTTCCCCCATGTAAGTAAAAGCCCCCCATGGCACACTGCGAAAACCCCCTACAGATAGGGAGTAAATTTTTACTCCCTCTGGACGATGTTCACAAAACCCCCATCGAGGCGTGCTCTAGAGGACAAGTAATTTACTCCCAACTCGGCTTATTTTTGTTTGCAGTGTAGGTGAGGCTCATGTCCTGAAGCTTTGGTGCATACTAAATCAATGTTTTTTTCGTTTAGCTGTGAGTCCAATCTGTGGCTTGATTAGACGCTTCCACGTGTTTTTTAATTCTTAGGCCAGAGCAAGTAATTCGTTGCCTAACCACACTGAGTTTTTCAGTACAAAAATTTTAAAGATTTTACGTCAAATCAATACCACGCTTGTGCTTGCAGGCATACCAATTTATTATCGGGTAATGTGGCGTTCACTGACATCAGTTTTTTCTTCTCATTTTTTACCATGATTGATTATCAAGTTGTTTTCATCAGGATTCCGAGAAGAAGATATTTGGTGTTTACAAAAATATAGAAGTTGTTTTACTGTGAGCCAAAAAACGTGGTTTCACCACAAATAAGTTTGAGCTTTTGATAAAGTGCGCGTCTCGAAAACACTGTTTTGCCGCAAATCGGCTGGTATTCATGCGGCCCAATGTGTTGATGTGCCTCAATAAACTTGACTCTCAATTTCGTGTTGCCAACAGATCGAAGTTCTTAGGCTGAATGACAATTTCTTTCTATTACGATAGCCAGCATGCTGCTCACTAGAGCGCAAACAACGTTGCAGTGAATTGAGCACACGGATGTATATCTTATAGGAAGCCAGAGCAACGCATGGTGGCAGTGCAACTCCAGACAGGTAGCGCCATCTTTGGTAGAAAAGTAGAAATTGGGGATGTAGATCGCGGTTTTTCCTTCGCTTCAATGCGCAGCCGCTCGCTTACGTGCTGAGGGGTAGACACGGTATGCAGTGGGTGTGGAGAGAAAGAAGAAACTGCCGCACACTTGATAATGTTCTGTAAAGGGCTTCACCCCAAAGTTCAGGATGATGGCGCGAGTTTTTCAAAGTTTAGGGACAAGGAGGGCAAAATAAACTTTAAGCGGGTAGAATTAACTAGAGGAGGTAATCTGATTGGTGGCTAAAGTGAAGGCACGAGTGAAAATTAAACCCTTCACTACAAAGTACGAATCCTCAACCTCACTATTTAAAGGAAAAAAAACCTAGTTTTTGGTTCATTAAGTATTACGGCTTGGTGTCGCTAGCCACCGCCCGATCTAAAGGGTACAGCCATATCCATCCATCCATCCATCCATCCATCCATCCATCCATCCATCGATCCATCCATCCATCCATCCATCCATGCATCTATCCATCCATCCATCCATCCATCCATCCATCCATCCATCCATCCATCCATTCATCCATCCATCCATCCATCCATCCATCCATCGTGCTCGTGCAGAGAGCGCGCGCTGCAATTGAGTCACCTCACAATGTACCGCCTGCAGTGAGGCCTCACAAAAATCTCTGAGCTGGATAAGCACTTTCTAGAAACGAATTCAACAAAAGGAGTAAAGCTCGTCGGTCAAGTTTATGATGTGAAGCAGATGACGGAAGAGGAGGACGCCCGAGTCATTGCGAATTGCATTTCTTGGGTCCTCCCTGATAATACCGTGTACGACGTATACCTCGAGGTAAGTTTCATTCTGCCGACATGAAGCCGCGTACTCTATAGATATGCTGTGTTGTCGTTTATCGAAACCATATAATTGTAGTTTTGTTGTGCTATCTAGCAGTAGCAGCCGTGTACTGTCATGTTCAAACGTTGGCGGCGTGCTGAAAAAACAAATAAAAACTAAAGTTCTACGATAATGGCGTTAACTGTCCGTGAAGTTTCAGTCATGTCCTGTTTGCCGCGCACCACTCGCTGACGTCGCCGCGAAGCACCAAGCTAAGTTTAACCACAGCCAGTCAAGTTGAAGTGTTCATTCCGCGGCGGTGGTCTAGTGCCTTAGGTACTCAGCTGCTGACCCGCAGGTCACGGAATCAAATCTCGGCTGCGGCAGCTGAATTTCCGATGGAGGTGGAAGTGTTGTAGGCCAGTGTGCTCAGATTTGTGTGCACGTTAAAGAACCCCAGGTGGTCGACATTTTCGGAGCCTTCCGCTACGGCGTCTCTCATCATCATATCATGGTTTGGGGACGTTAAACCCCCCATATCAATCAAGTTGAAGTGCTCTTTTTTTTTCCCGGCTCTCGTGTCATGCTTGCTCTGTTTTTTGCGAACGCGGTTGTGTTCACCGGCTATGACTAGATGGTAAACTGATACAGCTTTATACGTGGAGACTGGCCCTTGGTGTTTTCTGCATTGTTGTGGCAGGCAACAACACAATACATCGGGCTTCCTTAACACTTTCGTGGGGCCGCTTCTTCCATCGGGGAAAGGCAACTTCGCACAGCCAGCGTCTCGTTTTAGCGCGCCAAGCTGACGGCAGGCCACCTAAGTTCCCCGCAGCGACTGCAGATCGCGTTGAGCGCGTGTCGCATGCGCTGCCGCTTCGGCGAAACACACTCACTCGGCTGTGACCTTTCCCGCGTCTCTCCCTAAGTGTTCTGGAACTCGCTGCCAGGGCTAGGCGTGGCGTTGTCATCTCTCAGCAAACTTGTGCTTTGGTTCCCCATAGCCCTACCCTTTTTTTGGAGCACCAGTACAATGAGATGGTGCGTGCAGTCCGTCTTGTGGCAATCATGCTATGCTTTACGATCTGAGATGCTGTATGCACGAGAGCCACTTGTAATCAGCACCAATATTCCACACACAGTTTGTTGTAGTCACTAAGTGTTTCTGCCCCTCTTTTTCGATGTGGGTCAGGTCACACTGCACCACAACTGCTTCATTCACCATCTGATGCTTTGTACAAGTTATACTACCACTAAAGCTGAGAGCGGTACTTTGCTTAACGTTCATTAACGCCATCAATACTTTGTTCTAGTGACGACACTGGCTTCTTGCACACGATCAAGATAACGGGGCCAACTACACTGATGCTTACAACAAAATATCCGTAGAGCTCGTCGCATCAAAAATATATGAGAAAGTAAATGGATTGGTTGCTCACGTTCTTTGAAGAAGCACTTGCATGCTGCATACTCGCAGTGGCCTGTCACGTCCACGTAATTGTTGCCCAACTGTGCTTGACAGAGTCTCTTGCAACCTTCATATGTACACGCTGCGAAGACCAAAAAAACGAGTATCAAGTGAAGGCACATAAGGCATTGAAAATCATTTACGAGCCTGACCATACTTTCCAAATGTTCGGTACCGTTTTGTGTTACCAAAACACTTACCGAGCTCTTACAGTCGCCTAATGATAAGAGTTAACAATAATGGCTAAAAGGAGAGATCCAGATTGTCATTTTCGCATGTTACAATCGGAAGCCACTCCTTTAAGTGCTATACTGGGTAACAGCAAACAGCACGTGCCCTTCCTCTTAGCCTACTTTGGTAGGTTCCTACTTGAATATTTTATAATATATAGAGTGTGACACCTCCACTGTAGTTCACTAAACACTAACGCTAATAAGATCTATAACGAGCTTTTGAGCTACATTGGCTCACCAGCGTGCGTAAGAAAGGTATGAATGCATGTATTGTTTTCGTAAGCGTCAGATGACATATGTATGGCATCGTTTTCTTTTTAGCGTTTGGGAAGTTCTTTTAACGAGAATGTTTAAGGTCAATTTTCAAGCAATTTGTGCTTTGCAAACAGAGAAGCTGGGACGTGAAGAAATTCAAATGTGGTTCTAATTCAACTCGCCTGCCATAAAATTCTTAACGAGAAGTGAAAAAAACTGTTTGCGACTTTAACGCTTTGACAGCTCACTGTCTGATTACTCTGAAATGGAAGCGCAAAAAATGCCCAAGCCTACTGTCAAATTTATGCTAGCATCATTCATTATGACGCGCATGATTCAAAGCGCCTCATACCGCTCGCCTACTAACTGAATAAACGGTCGCTGAATGGCGGTAAATCGCAATGAGAACGCCTTCTTCACCACCAGACCACGCTCAGACAAGCATACACAAGCTTTTGACGCTCCACGCGTCTCGTCATCACAGTCTGTCGGTACATACGGCAAACCAGGATGGTAGCTTGCTGGGCTACTTGGTTCATTTAAACATGTGTAGCAGTGCCTAAAACTAGAAAACACGTTACGCACAGAGAGTAAAGAGCACTGATTTCTAATGTTTTCATTCCACCGCCAATAACAAGTGTAAATACATGCTGTATTGACCGGGGTTTGCGGCATCGGAGATCCGGGATCAAGATGTCGAAGCAGGAGGAGGTTGAACTTCGCAGAGAGGGTATATTTACATTATTTATATGGCATGGGCTCTATCGCCCGAAGGTATACATTGAAAGCTCTATATTGAAAAAGGCAGTCGATTGAACAAGCTCCGTGAGCCACACAAAGCAGCCGGCCAGGGCTGAATAAACACAGTCTCATATCCCCAGATTCCTAGATCGGGGAATATGTCCATCCGGCACTCTTCAATAACATGTGCCGCAGCACACACGAGTGTAATTATGCCAGCACTGCCCCCAACAAACACACATGCACACTAAGCAGCCCGGCAGGGCTGAATAAATACAGTCAAATCTCACCAGATCTCTACATCAGGGAATAAGTTCATACGGCACTCTCCAATAACATGTCCCACAGCACACACGAGTGTCATTACCCGGCACCACCCCCAACATAGACAGATATATAAACCGAAGACGTGTATGGTCCCGGCGATGCAGCCTCCTCTTGATGATCTTGTTTCCAGCGAATGGGGTGAAACGTGTTTGTCATCTTGCCGCTTGCGTCAACCACCCTAGCTTTGTCAAACGGCGATCGATGTCTAGGCACCTCCGAGGC
Source organism: Rhipicephalus annulatus (assembly GCA_013436015.1). NCBI lineage: Eukaryota > Metazoa > Arthropoda > Arachnida > Ixodida > Ixodidae > Rhipicephalus > Rhipicephalus annulatus. The sequence continues at coordinate 289,860 of WOVY01014874.1, read as the reverse complement.
GCCATACCTGGACATCGGGTACTGATTTGAGCATCGGCGGCTCATCATTGGGTTGCCCGCCAAACGCAACAGCTCGTCTACCGGCGGGAAACTCGCGACCTGAAGGTGACCAGCCGTACAGGTTGCCCGAAGCGTCGTTGTTTGGTGGCAACATTCATGCCACTGCCGATGACGCAATACGGCAATCTTCAGTTATTCGTGGGCCTTTCTGCCCTGAGATTTCACAGAAATACAAACAACCATAGGCACGGGAGAGCACCCTGCCCACATTGAGACACATGAAGTCTGAAAAATGTTGTGAAAAGAACATTTTTTAAACAGTAAAACTAAAGCGCAAAGCAGCAATCAAAGCGTTTCTCTGAGTTTTTGCCAAGCCCCAAATTGCTATTCGAAAAGAATCATCTTATTAAATTGCCTTCAAGGAAATTAACTCCCAATTGATGCGCTCTCCGTGACATACTTGTGTGCCAGCGTTTGTTATCTGCTGTAACCTACCAGGCCTCATACTCATAAAATAATGCATTTTGCTTCACGTTATCTTTTAGTCCCCAAAACTTTGTACCTGCCAAAGATAGTCGTCAGTTGCGTTTGAGCTGACAAAGCGAAAGCTGTCATGCTGCACAAGCATCAGGATCATCCACATTACACGTCCGCAAACGCACGCTATAGCGCTACTGTGTGGATGAACATCTAATTAACTTTCGCTTGCGGTTCCCACCCTTCTAAAACATCTCCCCGTTTGTTTAAACTCCGTTCTAAAGTAACTCTTACTTGACAAACGCTCCTAGGCGTGTCGTTATGCAACAGCGCAGCACGTAGCCTTTTAAACCGAAACATACAAAGCTTTAGAAATGAACAAAATGTAAAATTAGTTACCTAAACACTGTTCAGTAGCCGATATACCTAAACTGTTGCAAAACAAAAACTAAAAGAAGAGTCCAAACAAAATTTCAGGACATAAAAATAAACAAATCTTCTAACAAGATTTTCTGAACGCTTACTGCTGTCACTCTCTTTTGAGACGAACGCGTGGCGGTCGAGCCTTGTGTGCCTTTCTTGGTGAACGGGAAAGAAAACAACTGAAAAACTGATTTGTTTCACCTCCGAGCCCCGCTAAGCTACGCGCTGGTGACCTGCATTGCTCCCCTCGCTCGGCTACTTCTTGCCAGCCAGCGATATTGCACTGCCCTGTCCCATAAAACGTGCCATGGATATAACTACAGAACGGTGACTGCCCCTTTTCTTCTTCCTGCATTTTGGCCAACGCATCCTTCTTTTTCTCTTCGTTCGGCAGCTCGGACGCATACAAACCAACTTCGTCGCGGATGGCAAAGACCTCATTCTGCTTACTATGCCCTTTTATTGTGTTTGCATGATCGCCCATCGCGCTTTTTCGTTTTCATCTGGCAGTTCGGACACAGGTGAAGCAACTTCGGCGCCGATGACAAACGCCTAATTCATGTAACTGCCTTTGAACGTTTACTACCTTTCTTCATGCGGACTGTGCTCATTAAAGCACTCTTCGGTTTACGACGCCACTTCTGTGGACACTTCTTTTTAAGGGGCCTTTCTGAGTTTGCCACTCATGCCTCTCGCTCTCCAGTGCTCTCCCTGGATTCATTATCTGTCTTGTATTTGGCGTCTAAATAATTTGCGCACAAATTATCTTCTCCATCACTCTCCAGACTGCCGGACAGCCTAACGCGTCTCATAACACTGAAGCTGTCGTTTTATGACGACGCTAGCTCACATTCAAGGGAGCTACCCATAACTGCATTGTCCTCGCCCATCTCTATCATAACTTCCTCTCTTGAATTCGCCCTGGTGTCAATGACAAACGCGTCAAAATCATCTTGAACACCGCATGCAGGACCCACTGTTGCGATACTCCCTCCTGAACCAGGCTTACCTACCTGGGAGCTGTCCACAACTACTCTACCCAGCGCTACTTACGTACACTCTGCTCGCCCGACGCTGGTGTTCTTGCCCAGCGGGTTGACATTTCTTTGGACTCCGTTGGCAAGATTCCACATCGGGACACCCTCAGTTTCTGTCTGTGCCATGCTGTGTACAAGTATCTTAGCTGTTTTACTAGAATTGCCCTGACACAGCACTTCACCACATTTACTTTGGCCTTCGTCAGCCTCTCCTCTTATCTCAGCTGTCAATCTTGGTTCATACGTGAACCTACTGCCACTTTCGTAGTTTCTAGCTTCTCCTGCGGTTCCGATTTGCACCGCACTCGGTTTGTTTGTTAATCTACTGTTACCCTCATAGTTGCCAGCTTTTCTTGCGGCTCCAATTGGCACCGCACTCATTGTTCCTGGCACTTCTCGTGTGCCACCTGTACTGATTGACCAGTCCTGCAAGGGCTGATTGCAAGCAGCCTGCAAGGGCTGATTAAGTAAAGTCTCATCTCCCCAGATCCCTAGATCGTAAAATGGGTCCGTACAGCAATGTCCAATAACATGTCCCACCGCACACACGAGTGTCATTATGCTGGCACAGCCACAACAAACGCACATACACAAATCAAACATGTGTAAGCTCCCGGCGATGCTGCCTCCCTCGGCGAATCTTGCTTCCAGCGAGCAGCGTGAAACGTGCTTGTCCTCTCGCCGCTCACGCCGACCACGTAAGCTTCGTCAAACGGTGATCGCGGTCTAGGCGCCACAGAGGGGCCATACTGGGACATCTGTCAATGATTTGAGCGTCGGTGGCTCATCAGTAAAAGGCGCACAGCGGGGTGGTCCGACGTCCATAATCGGTAGAATCTCGTCATTGTGGCTTTTACCAGGGCTCGAAGACGCCACGTGTCGCATCTCCGCACGGACCCAAAGGACAGCGGTGCTCCGTAGAGGTATTTCAGCCACGCAGCGCCCAGCCGCGCAGCGCCCAGTACAAGAAAACAGCCGGGCGTTTTTGGCACTGCTCCTTATCTCCACAAAATGAGGGATCTGCCTTTCTTCCGTTTTGGTGACCGCGGCAAAACGGTGGCCTCCCCAAACGCAACAATGCGCAGAGCCAGTGGATAAATAAATAAAGCCAAAGAAAAAAGCAATCTGCAATTATTAGTGAAATAAAACAGCTGGAAGCCAGCGCTCTTTCCTCTCTGTACGTACCATCTTTTCTACTTTTACGCAAGGTTGCATATGCTGTAAGGAAAACGTTGTATGTTTGGCAGAGAGACTTGGGCTAGACACGTATATGTTTAGCGCAACCCAGAAACTCTATAAACAACTTAAGAGCTGCTCACAATTAAGACGTTTCTTATTTTGCTAATTAAAAACGTCACTGGAGTAATCAGCGCACAACTCTTTTACGACATTTTGTTACGCAATTCAGTTGAAGTCCGCGCTTCGAATTTCCACACGCTGACGAGGACATGACGAACCATTCGAAGCGGCATGGCGAAGACGCCTGAGTTGAGACAAACCAACCAAGAGACTGCAGACAGGCAACGCCACCAGTCGACACCACGATTGATAAGGCCCAGGTGGCCGACGGTATTGTTACGACAGACTTTCCAAGAAAATTTACTACGGAGAACTCCGACGCTGTTGTGGTGCAGCCACCATGGGAATTGTGATATAGTACACAAACTTGCCTAGTCTGTGTTTCCACCTTTGAACGCAATCGTGGCTTTCTTGTAGCAGCTTGAATTTTGTTAAGGAGAAAAGAAATGATAATTGCGAAATTCCTCAATGTTGTGCAGTCGAACTGCTCATATATTGCTGAACCCATTTTGACGAAGTGAAGGCAGGCAGCACGGAGCCACATGGAACAAAAAGAACCAAGCTCACACAAACACGCGTTTTCTCCCTCATTTTCATGCTGAATGAAGTGCTGTAAGGTGTAGCTCCCATAGACACTAGCGCCAGAGTTGCCTGTATCGAATTTATTGGAACTTTATGATTGTCAAGGTCTAACCACGTGTACCTACCGCAGCGCGTCAGCACGGGGCTTTCTTAGGTAAGGTTCCTATGTATTTTTAGGAAAGTACCATCTATTTTTTAACCAAGCCGCCACGCCCCGCAACCTTCTCTCCCGCCTCACGCGCCACCAGTCGAGAAAGGCCACGAAATCACGGGTGCTATCAACGTGTCATGACATTAGCGTGACATGTTATCAGCCTGCATGGTGGCCGTTTGGGAGAGGATATAGATAACGTATGAGCCCTTGGGGGAGCAGGGTTGGCCACTTAAGAGAGGATATGCAGAAGAGTGTGGGTACCTGTTTTGACGCGCCGCCACGAGCTCTCTTTCTATAGAGGAAGAGAGAGAGCGAAGCTGTGTGCCCACTCTCTTAGAAAGAGGGCGTGGCAGCACGCCAAAGATTCATTGCCGTGCTGCAACAGGCGTGCGTGAGCCCCGCAGCAATGGTCTAGTGGCTAAGATACTCGGCTTCTGACATGCAGGTCGTGGGATCAAGTCCCGGCTGCGGCGGTTTGCATTTCTGATAGAGGCGGCAAAGTTGTAGGCCCATGTGCTCAGATTTGGGTGCACGTTAAAGTACCTCAGGTGGTCTAAATTTCCCGAGACCTCCACTACGGCGTCTCTCATAATCATATTGTGGGTTTGGGACGTTCAACCCCACATATCAATCAATCAAATTGTCAGTTGTGCATGATCAGACCTTTACTAGCACATAATCGTGCAGCACTTGTGGGTCCGCTAAACGCGTCACACTACTATAATCGATGTCACAGGCTGCTGAACTTCCCGCTGAGCCATAGTCTGCTACTAATCCTCAAAAATAATTTCTTACGTTACTGACGCAATACTAGCTTAACAAACAATAATTGTTATGCGTGCACGTTGTCAAGTTACGGTTATAATTCCGATTTCGACTTTCATATTACCGCTTTAGGCATGTACCGAAGCGAACACGTTCTCAAACCTACAACATTCTTCGAATATACCAATCAAACGGTCTTCTTTGCAAGACCATGTTTCTTTTTGTGTTTTCTAACGTATAGAATTTTCTTTTGTGTTACACTTTCCTCGGTAACCCAGTTGGTCTCATTCACTCAGTGCGGCAAAGGAGACCGGGTTCCAGTAAGACCAAGCTCACGGAGTGAATGTGGGACGGCAGATAAAGGTTGCGCCTACGAGCTGTGCTGTTGCGCCCTCCTCAATCTATCTTGCTTTGGTAGTGGTGGTAGTGCTGGTGATGTTGCCGCAGGCAGGGCTAGGCTTGTAGACTTGGCTGGCAGTTTCTCTCTCTTAGAGATTCATCCCATGTACTTCAACTCACGAAGCAATGCTTGATTGAGTGGGGGGGGGGAGGTTTAACGACCAAAAACGACCATATGAGTATGAAAGACGCCATAATCATTGATTTTGACCACCTGTGGTCTTTAACAAGCGCCCAAATTCTGAGCACACGGACCTACAGCATTTTATATTCCATAAAAAATGCAGCCGCTACAGCCCGGATTCAATCCCGCGACCTTCGTGTCAGCAGCAGAGTACACTAGCCACTAGACCACTGCGGCGGGGATAATCAAGTAATGCTCAATTCTGTCTCTCGTAGAAAACATAAAAGCATTTTAGCCGCTTCTTTTCACATCAACCGCACACCTACCGGAAACAAAGTGTTTGCAGCACCCATGAGGAAACCTCTATTTCTTCGTTCTGCCCAGTCATGTCTTCCTTTCAGACCAAAAATACTTTCATGACCATACGCGTAGCTGTGAGTGCGCAACTTCACTGTAAAACTGGGAAGGAGCGGCCCGGACCATTCAGGAGCATACACTAATCGCGTTTTTATTCTGAAGCGCAAGGCTGACTGGGCCCGACTAAGCCCTTTTATTACCCAGGGCTGATTGTGCGTATTCCACAAAGAGTGAAAATGGCATCCAATGGAGTATTTTGGTAGTTGCTGGTTTATAGGTGCTGCTATTGTCGGTTGTCTTGAAAGTGCTTCGTTGGCTAAGGCATCTGTACTTTCATTGCCGCTGACAATAGCATGTGAAAATCTCCCCCGAAAAGTTATAATGATGCCTTTTATGGCTGCGTACTTTAGTGAGGCTAGCGACTGGCAGCACAATTCACTTCTCGGAGTCCCTAGAGCTGGTCGTTGCATTGCCGACTTGCAGTTCGATAGAATTACAGTTTCTTGAGTAGGTTCGTTCTTCAGTGTGCGAAGAGCTCCAGCGACAGCTGCGCTCTCCGCAACCACAGAAGAAACTACGTGGTGCAACCGGCCAGACCATGTAGCTCCAAAGATGGGATCGATTATGCCACAACACAGCTTTTATTGTCAGTACTGACGCAGTTATCCATGAATACGCGAAAATCGTTGGAATACTTCATCTCCAAATGCTCTAGAACCAGGAGGTGCTCTTCAGCAGAAGGTGTTATTGGCTTGGATTGCAGTCTATGTATGCTGAGGGCGCAAATAACGTCTTTGGGCGTTCAAGGTGGGTCACATTGTTACCTGTTTATTGGTTTGTGACACCAAGAACATTTACAGTATTTACCGCAGCAGGGAGATGGCATCAGTACCTGGTTCGCAGTCTTTTAATGTGTGCTTTTCCTCTGATGGACGCAGGAAGTCATAAAGTTTGGGTCAGTAGGGCTTTAGATGCCAGAAGATGTAGTGGTGAGAACTGAATCTCGTGTATGGCTTTTCAGCTTGATACAACCTCAGGAACTCCCAAAGACAAGTGGATACTTTTGGCCTGTATAAGCTCGATTCATGTAGAGGCTCGAACAGACACATAAGTCATAGTTGGTGAACTACTCTGTCATTTGCTAGGGTGTATGCAATACGAGCCAATACTTGAGTGATTGCCCCAGCACATACAGACAACTCACATGAGGGCCAGAAGTCACTGTTATGTACGTACGAGAGGTAGTCCACAGCTTTCCTTCATGACAGTCTGCTGCCCAGAGTCACCTTGGCAAAGGGGTGCAAGCAGCATATCGTATCGGCTGTTGTTGTTAGTATGACTGCAACCATGCGTGGTCTTTTGTTTTCACCCCGAAAAAAGCACACAGCGTTCCAATGATCGAATGATCCCAGTGGCTTGCAAGGGGTTGTTCAATTTCCGTTATTAATGAAAAGGTACAAAGCAGCGCTGAAATAAAAACGTGCCTTGATATACAGCACCGTGCCTGACACAAGGAAGCCATGCTTACCAGTAATTCTTGATGGTCGTGATGTGACCGTATTATTAGTCTTCGACTGCATTAAAGAAGTCGTCCAAACTAGAAATTTCGGTTACATTGCTAGTTTACACAGTAAGAAATCACCTCTGCTGACAACCTTGGTTCACACGCCCCTTCACGCTGTCGCCTAGTGTAATATCACTTCACTTATTACAATACCACTTGGCGTGACCACTTTAGGTCTCTTACAATAGAAAAAAAGCAATTCTGTGCAGCTAAACATTGAGCCTAAACATTACAAGTGCGAAAAAGTTTGATACCTGATACATTACTGTCAGTAAATTGTAATTGTACTGCCGAAATATGTCTTATTATGCAGAATTCCTTACTTGTGGTATTTTCGGTTGCTATAGTAGACTTCATGGAATTCTTGAGTCTAATTGTGTGTCCCCTGCATAAGTACAAGAGCACAAAGTGAGCCACAAAAGCAAGAAATAAAGTATTGAAAAAGGACACGAAGGCACTTGCGTTTTTTATAAAGAGCTGCTGCAGTTTTAACTTCAAAGATGCTATTCCTTGCAAAAATACGTTCCTGCGGTGCAAATAACAATCATCATCATAAAGGAGTATGTGCCACAGAATTTGTACAAATCCCATTACGCACTGCTCCAGCTTGGTAATTACAATTCCTGATACTTTAGTCAATGATTACAGAGAGAACATCAGTAGAAGTACAAGTGCAGAAACAACGATATAAATAAAAAGAAAACTGCTACAGTTTTAACATCAAAGATGCTATTCCTTGCAAAAATACGTTCTGATGGTGCAAAGAACAATCATTATCATAAAGGAGTGTGTGCCACAGAACTTGTACAAATCCCTTTACGCACTGCTCCAGTTTGGTACTTAAATTCCTGATACTTGAGACAATGAATACATTGAGAACATCAGAAGTAGAAGTGCAGAAACAACGGTATAAATAAAAGTAAAACTTGAATTCATTGGCTGAAAAAAGTCTTCACCAGGAGATATTCGAACATGCGGGAGCTCGCTCCGACGAAGCGCGTACTAACCCCTTTTCTATTAAGAAACACAAGTGGATCGCAGCATAGCCAAGTATAGTACACCATATTAGAGCTTCGCAGAGTATCATAACCTTGTATAGTGTAGTATAGAGCCGTGTAAAAGTGAGATAAGAAACAAGTGATTCGAGGAAGCAAGTTGTTATGATGAGAATGAGGAATTAAAGTAAACGAGAGCAAAGTGTAGCCAAAAAGGAAAAGCGGGAAATGCAGAAAAGGGCGAAAGAGAGATAAATGAATGGCAGAGAAAGTCGTGCAGAGAAAGAAAATATGACGTAAAAATGGAAGATCTTAAGTACGGTGTAAATAGATGATATGCGAAGCACGAATGAAGAATCACCAGAACGTTACGACGCGCTTGGTTGTAGTACTAGTAAACACAAGTAAAATTGTTGTCCGCAATCGGGTATCTGGATAAGTTGCAAACTTTTTTATAGTCGCGTTACGATGGAACCACTAACGTTTGCAATACCATCTCAAGCAGTGGTATGTATGCAAATGAAGCCGTACTTGACTTCCGTCTCATTGTTGTTTTGTTTGCGCCTGACATTTGTGTTTCTCATCCATTCACGTCACGTATTCTCGAATTGGGTATATGTGAACCTATCAAAATGGCCACGAGTGCACTATGAGTGTAGCGTGAAGTCATGTTTCATGGCACGCATGTGATGATTGTTGTGTTTGGACATGTTATTCACCTTCGTCGTCCATTCACGTTACGTATTACCAAATTAGGTATATGTGAAGCTAGCGAAACGGCCGCGAGCGCTCTATGAGCGTAGCATGTACTCATGCTTCTACATGACACGCATGCCAGTATTATCATGTTGAAACAAGTCATCTACCTATGTCATGCATTCACGTCACACGTTACCAAATTTGGTATATCTGAAGCTGGCGAAGAGGCTGCAGCGCATCATGAGCGTAGCGTGTAGTCATGACTACATGTATGTATGTCATGATTTTCACGTTAAGATTCGTCACTAATGTTTGCCATGCAGTCATCTCATACCATACGAGCTTCGCAATATGTCATGTGAACACAACCTTCACTAGATCAGCAAGACCAGGACATGTAAATCATGACAATAATGACATAACGTCATGATTTTCAAGTTATGACGAGATCATTTATAGTTGTCTTACATTCATGCTATGCCATACCAGTTTTCTTATAAATCCGTTAATCGAAACGGCCAGCAGAGCTAAAAGTCGTAAGCTGCTAGATAGATAGATAGATAGATAGATAGATAGATAGATAGATAGATAGATAGATAGATAGATAGATAGATAGATAAATAGATAGATTGATAGATATATAGATAGATAGATAGATAAATAGATAGATAGATAGATAGATAGATGGATGGATAGATAGACTCAAATTCACCGAAGTTCACTAAAATCCTTTGCATTTAAAAACTTAAGCTGTTGGAACACGAAGTCGCAAACTGAAGTCCGTTTGGACGGAGCGTCTGTTTGAAGAACATGAATTAGGATACGCGCAAAGTCAGTGACACTTGGAACAAACCATTTAAACTACGAGCTAAGGATCTCCCCAGCTTACACAGTGACTAAGATGGTAGGGAAGAACTGATTGACTCAATCTTTCATGGAATATACCCCATCCTGCTTTTGTTGACTAGATTCCAAAGTACTTTCGTCCATGTTTCACCGAAACAATATTTTTTGTCTTTATTAATCTGCATCAGTGCATTGCCAGAGTCTGAGATGGCACATACCTGGAGCTACGCTGCCCCGCCGTGGTGGTCTAGTGGCTAAGGTACTCGGCTGCTGACCCGCAGGTCACGGGATCGAATCCCGGCTGCGGCGGCTGCATTTCCGATGGAGGCGTAAATGTAGTAGGCGCGTGTGCTCAGATTTGGGCGCACGGTAAAGAACCCCAGGTAGTCGAAATTTCCGGAGCCCTCTACTACGGCGTCTCATAATCATGTGGTTGTTTTGGGACGTAAAACCCCACAAATCAATCAAATCAATCAGGAGCTACGCTAAACTCAATTTTTTCACATCAGGGGTTCATAATACATTTGAACTGGACCCGGGAAAGTTTTAACCGGCTCAGAATATACGGCAGCTATTATGACGGTAGAAGAGCCGAAATCAGTCTGTCTCGTACATAAAAAAAATTTGTGAGGTTGTGGATTCCTGTTATGACAGCAACAAACAGGTGAATACTTTCCGCAGCTGTGGGCCCCAAAGCTAGTTTTCGACACATTCCTCGAAGGGCATGAACCTGCAATGGACTGCAGGAGCTCATGGCCAGGAGCGAACAATGGCGTTGTCGGACAGGTTCTGCGCCAATAAACCAACAAGACAGGATAAGTCAAAGAAGTCTGGCACCCGACAAGTTACTAAGTGAAGCTCGGTGTCCACTGTGCTAATTTGCAGTCGCCTTTGCACGTTTGAAAAGATCGCAGCTGCACTTCCAGCCGGAGCCACAAAAACAGGTACGTGCTCCTAGGAGTTAATTGCTCTGTGATTGGCCACCCAAACCCCTGATGTCTTATTCTGTGCTCTTCCCTCCTCGCCAGCAGAGTCCTGAGATGCTGTCCATTTCCGATGGAGGCGGAAATGTAGGCTCGTATGCTCAGCTTTGGGTGCATGTTAAAGAATCCCGGGTGGTCGAAATTTTCGGAGTCCTCCACTAAGGCGTCTCTCATAATCATGTGGTGGTTTTGGGACGTTAAACGTCATATATCAATTAGACTGTCAAGTCTGCATTGTATCAATCCGTGCCATTGTTGCTTCTTCGCTTGGTTGAGTCTTGGGTCCGCTGCTGATTTATTTTGTCACTTTCCATTCCTCTTGCTCCTAATTAGTGTTCCACTACTGCTCCAATTTCCACAAGATAATCACACAGCTCTCAGGAATCTACATCGATTTACGTGGCGAAATTGTGGACGGACGTGGAAGAGATTTTCTGTGTATGTGCGTGCGTAGGCCGCTGGATTGGCGGTAGCCAACTTTTCGTGCGAACAAAAAAAAATGGACACCCATGCTTGCGGGAAGCGCTCCTTCACAACTTCTCCCAAAAGCAGTTTTGCATTTGCACTGCGGATACTTTCGCACAAGTATCCACAGTGCGAATGCTAAAGTGAAGTATAGTACGTTAAAATGAATTTCACAATGTTTTTGTCGATAAAATTACGGAAGGCGTAATCTTTGTCCCTACTTTGAACCATATGATCTAAAGCATAGCCTCTGAGATGCGGTGCACAGCAATTCATTTGTTGAGCAGACGACGGATGACAGCTTGCCCTAAAGCGTGTTCTTCAGTCTAATGCGGCAGTCTTCGTGCCTTAAATGATAAAAATTTGTTATGAATCGTTTATGAACTCATTCAACATTCAATTCTATTACCCAACGTGTTGCAAACACGTGGGCGTCACAGCAGCTCCATCTGTGTGTCAGTATTGGAGAGGCACCACATATTAGAAGTCTCAGTGCTCTAAGTATAAGAGTGAATTCAGATACTGTAGAATACCATGTTCAAAATACTTACTCCTATCTGCTAAAACAGCCTTTTTTCACCAAATGCGGTCACGTTTACTCGCGTTTGAAGCTTATTTCCGCTTTTACGTTCCGATTTCTGGATTTCTCAACTTATCAGCGCATTTTTGAAAAGCTCTGATTTGTACCACGAATAGTGTGGCTAAAAACAAAATAATGCAACATGTTTTTTATATTACTGTATGATAACCTTTTGCTTGTCTATTTACGAGATTTTAAGAAAAAATGAAGACAGGTTTTTTTTATTATTCAAATTTCAGTGGAGTACACTTTTGCCAATATGAGAAATTTGAGGAAATATATAAAAATTACATTTTCCCTACGGCAGCAATAATTTATGTACATAATGAACACACTGTATCCTTAAAACGTGTCAAGTTTGAAAACGCTGCTAGCATTACTTCCGGAGAAAAAAAAATGGGGAATACGTACCTTCTTTTACACTGTCGCAAAATTAGACATTTTTAAAAGCTATTTTATTAAGGTCTACAAACTTCAAACCCTATTGATGATTGATTGATTTGTGGGGTTTAACGTCCCAAAACCACCATTTGATTATGAGAGACGCCGTAGTGGAGGGCTCCGGAAATTTCGACCACCTGGGGTTCTTTAACGTGCACCCAAATCTGAGCACAGGGGCCTAACTTCAAACCGTATGAATTCATTCTTCGTTAGACATGCATTTCAGGTAAAAAATATCTTCCTTGAAACAAAAATATTTGTCTTTTTAAAGCATCTGCTATTTTCAAAAATGACAGGTGACGAAATTGGTGCCTCCGTGTTGGTGAAGTTTTATATTTTTTTCTCGTAAGTTATGCCTTTAATCATAAAACGAAGTTGACTTTCGGGCTACCTGGTGAGAGGTGCATCAAATATAAAATACTCAATGAAATCAAAAATATCAACTTTTGGCGCCGTGTCGATCTCTCATGGAATCACCCACTCTTCCTACTTATCATGGTTACGTGATTAGGCTGTTTTCTTCATGCGATAGGACAACACTTATTTTTTCTACTTATTCCTGACAGTGCTCTATTTATTCGTAATCTCTAAAATAGGGATTGCGCGCTATTGCACTTTTCATATATATATATATCTATATATATATGTATTTATATATATATATATATATAGGATATGGCACAACGGGAGCGTTGTCAACAAGGATAAATATATTTATTTCCCAACAGTTTCGGGAGGGGTCCTCCCTTCATCAGGGGATGAGTTTGAGTTATACTGACATGAACTTCCAAACTTCGTTGCTGCCGCGTCACTCTCGCCTTGAAAGAAAACGGACAAAGATTAAAGGTAAAGAGCCGACCGACCCATTTGGACCCGACCGTCACGGACCCTCCCGGCACCGCGGCGACAATCTTGGGTGGCCCGACACACGTCAAGAACTGAACAGCACGGGATATGAACCGTATGTGGATGTAGACGGACAGTTGGCTTCATTCTCAGTGTTGACAGTGGTTCTTCCTCTTTTTTACTTTCATTCTTTTCTTTTTCTTTTTTTGTCTTTTTTCTTTCCCCTTTTTGTTTTTTTTCTTTCTTTCCTTTTTAGTTTCCTCTCACTCTCGCAAACACCTTTCAAGGCAAGAGGAACGCGGCAGCAACGAAGTTTAGAAGTTCATGTCAGTATAACTCATCCCCTGATGAAGGGAGGACCTCTCCCGAAACTGTTGGGAAATAAATATATTTATCCTTGTTGACAACGCTCCCGTTGTGCCATATCCCATACCTTCACGAAGACTAACTGGCCCATTGAATTATTACTCCCACTATATATATATGTATACATATATATATAAGGGAAAGAAGTATATACCTAGGGGCTCGTTTTCCGTGTTTTAACACAATATTAATGAGATCTAACAGACAATAATGTCAAGGAATGTACAGGGGAAGTTATTAGAAACATTAGAATGTAAATAAGAAGAAAGAAAAGTGGATGAAAAAATAACCAGCCGTGAGCAGGAATCGAACCTACGACCTTCGAATAACGCGTTCGATGCTCTAACCACTGAGCTATCACAGCGGCCTTTCTTCCATCCACTTTTTTGGGCTTATATGTGAATTTAGAAGTAGGAGCGACAGTCAGCACCTTCTATAAGTCAAAGGACGAGTGTGAAAACACTCTTATTCGCATGTTTGTCGTCACGTAGCACGTGAGCTTATTATGAGCGGGCAGCTGATCGTAGGTTCGATTCCTGCTCACGGCTGGTTATTTTTTCATCCACTTTTCTTTTTTCTTTCTTCTTATTTACATTCTACAGGGTCTAATAACTTCCCCTGTACACTCCTTGGCATTACTGTCTGTTAGGTCTCATTAATATTGTGTTAAAACACGGAAAACGAGCCCTTAGGTATACACTTCTTCCCTTATTTCATTGAACGAGGGTCTCGTACTGGCAGACTTGGTCTGTTTAGGTTGTATAAGAGGGACAATTAATCAGCTGCCCGCTCATAATAAGATCACGTGCTACGTGACGCCAAACATGCGAATAAGAGTGTTTTCACACTCGTTCTTTGGCTTATAGATGGCGCTGACTGTCGCTTCTACTTTTAAATTCACATATAAGCCAAAAAAGTGGATGGAGGGAAGGCCGCTGTGATAGCTCAGTGGTTAGAGCATCGAACGCGTTATTCGAAGGTCGTAGGTTCGATTTCTGCTCACGGCTGGTTATTTTTTCACCCACTTTTCTTTCTTCTTTCTTCTTATTTTCATTCTATAGGTTCTAATAATTTCCCCTGTACAATCCTTGGCATTACTGTCTGTTAGATCTCATATATATATATATATATATATATATATATGTGTGTGTGTGTGTGTGTGTGACGCTACAAAATGGAGACACGTCGTGGTCCAGATGCCATGCGTTTATTCTAATGCACGCGCACTTCCTCTTCGTGGACTTCTCCTAGAATCACCTTGTTAATTCGACACACTTCCCCCTCCCCTCGAGAAAGTCTCAGTTCAGAAGGTTCAAAATAACGCCGCAGTTTGCTAAAATGCACAATGTCAGAGTTTCTACGTAAGGGTAGAACGGAGCGGTTGATCTCATAGTTCACTGTTGAGACCTTACGTAGAATTTTGTAGCGTCCTTCCATGACGGAACTCAGTTTACCGTTGTTTGGATGCCATGGTGGCTCGTAAAGGACAAAGTCACCGACTTGGAACTCAATCGGAAAAAATTTTCTATCATAAATGACTTTGTTCTTATTGTGGTATGCAATAGAATTGGTAACTGCAGTTTTTCGCGCTTGTTCGACATTTTCTTCTCGTTGTTCCAGTACAGTAGGATAAGATGGAATTCCACACATCAGGAAGGAAGGTGCATAGCCGGTCACTTCGTGGGGTGTTCTGTTGTATTCGTCAATTACCTCCGGAAGCAGCTTAGTCTAAGACTTCTGTGGTTCGTCATTGATCTTACAATGAAATCTCGTCACGATAGTCTGGTTTGTCTGCTCGTTCATGCCGTTGCATTGCGGATGATGAAATGAGGGTGAACAGTTGGTGTATACGATTATGTTTTAAAAACTGCTTGAATTTTCCTGCGGTAAATCCTGTTCCACGTTCTGAAAGGAGCTTCCGGTGTTTTCCAGAAGAAAAAATTGTTTTTAAGCATGAAATGTAGGCGTCGCTGTTCTCACTTTTATGAGCAAAGGCCCATACGTAGCGAGTCGTATGATCAATAACAAAGTGTATACACTTTTTTGACGAGCCATATCTAGAAAATCCGCCAATGGTGTCTATTCCAAAGATGTCGAAGGGCTCTTCGGCTGGAGACAGTGATTCAAGCGTCCCAAACTTTTTTGTTTTCGTCTTCTTGCATCTCTGGCATGTATCACAATCCTGAATGTAAGAGGAAACATCGGTTACCATACGCGGCCATTATTATTGCGGAGACAGGAGTGACAGCGTCTTCTTCACTCCGACATGCCCAAAATGTTGATGTGCATTCTTAAGATTGGTTGGGCGTAGTTCATCGGGCATGTATATTTTCCGTAGTCCTTTTCTTTTAACGATGATGATGGTATTTTCCAAGAGTGCGTTCCTTTTGGACGCTCATCGTTGCATCGCTGAAGGTCGTCGTGTGATAGAAGATTAACTATTGGGGCTCTGGAAAGCGCATCTGCTTCGACATTACTTGCGCCCTTTTGATGTTTGATGTTCACATCATACATTGACAGTTGTAAAGGCAACCGGAAGAGACGATCTTGAGGATTTTTAACATTCTTCAGCCACTAGAGTGCAGAGTGATCTGTTACAACAGTGAATGACTTTCCATGAAGGCATCAATGCCATTTATCAACGGCATCTATAATGGCAAGACATTCTCTTTCTGTAATAGCATAGTTCACCTCGTGATTAAGTAGTTTGCGGGAATAGTAAGCAACAGGATGTTCTTTGCCTTTGTCATCAGGTTGTTTCAGCACTGCACCGACGCCTTCGCCAGATGTGTCACAGTACAGAGTACATTGTCTGGAAGGGTTGTATATGCGAAGCACCGGTTCTTCAGCTATGCGCTCCTTGAGTTTACGAAAGGCTTGCTCGCATGCTTCTGTCCACACCCACTTGCTGCCTTTGTGAACTAGTTTTGTGAGTGGAAGAGCGATATCGCTGAAGTGGGAGATGTACTGACGGTAGGTGTTTACAGTGCCCAGAAAACGCTGGAGATCTTGTTCTCGTTTTGGTGTCGGAAATTTGAGTATGGCAGCCACATTACTTTGCTTAGGTCTCACTGTTCCTTGTGAAATTTTGTGGCCCAGGTATTCAATGCTGCAGCGTGCAAATTGGCACTTTTTTGTTTGAGTTTTACGTTCTCGGTTTGCAGAGCTTTCAATAGCGCCTCAAGATGTCGTATATGATCATTAAATGTCTCTGAGTATACGACCACATCGTCAAAGCAATTAATAACATTGGTGAGCTGATGTTTCGCTATTATAGATTTCATGGCTTTTTCAAATGTAGCTGGAGCGTTCGTCAACCCAAACTGCATTATTAACCACTCAAAATGACCATCAGGCGTGACAAATGCAGTTTTCTGAACATTGTCAGGATGCATTTGGACATGCCAGTATCCCGACGTTACGTCCAACGTAGTGAAAAACTCCGCCGTTATCAAGTGGTCAACAATATCATCTATACGTGGAATTCATTTGAACGTCGGGACCCTTTGGCGTTGAGTTTCCGGTATTCAATACATAGACGAGTGCGTTCTTCGCCTTTCTTTTCTGCTAAAATAACAGATGCGGCGTAGGGCGATAATGAAGGCCTCCCAACACCTTGCTTGAGGAGAGCGTTAACTTGTTTATTGATCTCCACTTTGCCTGTGAACATCGGTATGGTGCTCGACGAATAAAGACAGCATTGGTAAGTGCGATCATATGTTTCTTAGTAGTGATGCACCCAATATCTGTCTGAGATTTCGAAAATATCTCGTCATACTTGCTTAAAAGAGAGTCGAGCGCCACACACTCATGCTCTGATAAGTTATCTGAAGACAGGGTTCGTATCAGCGGGGCTTGAACGGTTTTCTTTTCATTATGATGTGAAAGGTTCTCATTCTCACGTGCTTGTGTCACTCACTTGCTTTCAGATTTGCAGAAAGATTGAAGTATGAAGTGCTGTCTAGGCCAATAATTAATTGCATTCTCATGCCTCACAGCACATGTGCATAAACGTTCTTTATGACGTTCCCAATTTGTAACTGAATGTTTACGCGACCCAAAGTTCGAATGCTTGATGCAGCTTGCTGGACCATGATGCTGGAGTCTCTCATCAACTGAAGTTTTAGCTGTTTGTACACATCCTCGCTGTTACAAGTAATTGTTGCTCCTGTATCGAGAATTGCATTTACTGGCTTTCCGTTCATGAGAGCACTGAAGTGCATTATAATAAAACTCTGGGTCGCCCTCCTCGTTTCCCCGTTCAGCATCAATAGCGGACACATTGCCGCGGCGCGGAAATTCCTTGTGCCAGTGAAACTGTCGTGGCAAACCAGCAGCTGAGCAGTATCTTCATTCGTTTTTCGGGGCACGCGGTTGAGGAGTTATTGTTGGCTGCTGTGGCCTGCTTCAGAGACGTAGAGCTCTTGATGCGATACTAGCGTTACGAGAAAAGGAAACACCTCTCACCCGTTTTAAAGATGTCTCGACCCGTTGAGTAGCGGTGAGCCACTCTAATGACGAGTTGAAAGACAGTCTGGCGAGAGCCAGTTCCACATTATGAGGAACACCATCAGTCAGTCCAGAAATGATATGGCACTCTTTCAGGTCAGCCAAG
This sequence comes from Rhipicephalus annulatus, assembly GCA_013436015.1. Lineage (NCBI taxonomy): Eukaryota > Metazoa > Arthropoda > Arachnida > Ixodida > Ixodidae > Rhipicephalus > Rhipicephalus annulatus. The sequence goes on along the minus strand of WOVY01014874.1, from coordinate 271,843 downwards.
GAACCCAGTCGCTTTTTCTCGTCGTAGTAGTCCTTGATGGTCTGCCCTCCTTTCAGTCGGTAGTAAATGAAGAGACGGAAAGCATCTCCGTCAGTCGAAGCAAAGTGGGCTTGCATGTCACGCTTGATACCGTCCCACGTTGTCTCGCCATTGCCTAAAATCTCTGTCAGATACCACTTGAACGCTTCCTCTTCAATGTATTCGCTGAAGTGACTGACCCAATCGCGGTGAGTTCATGACGCCTCGGCGGCATTCATGTCGAAACGAAGAAGACACTTGACGGTGGAGGTCCGTTAGGTGGCGTCCGGGAGTGCAGACGTGGCCGCGTCTGCTCCCGCTTCTTTAAATGTTTTCGGACATCTTTCTTGTGTTCTCCACCGATCCATTGGATTTTCCTAAACCAGTTTTGTGCAAGCTATCTCACGACATCGTTCTCGTTGGGGTGAGTGAACTTTTCGGCGAGTTATTGAACTTCAAGTGTGCGAAGCGAGGGACGCGTCTCTAGGACTAACCCCTCGGCTACGAGTACGGAGCTAGGGTTCATTTCGAGGCAGTGCCGGGCCTCGTCAGGCCCCTGCCGCACCTGACTAGGCAGCGAGGATGCCCGAGATGGTGACAGTTGAAGGCATGGATATCACTCCGGAAGAATTCGACGGAGCGGGGTGGACCACCGCCCTTGGCGCCCGGCGGAAACGAGATCCGGCAAGGAACGCAGCGTCTGCTACCGCTGCAAAGTCTACGGCAAACACAGCAAAGAAGCATGGTTTCAACGCTCGCTCCCTCTCAACAGTGCAGAAGGTTGTAGCCGCTTCGCGACTCCCTCGGCTGCCGAGAGACCAGATAAAGGTCATTGTACGGCCCCGCGGAGGGCTTGACATTTCGAAGACGGACATGGTACTGCTGTCGAGAGCTCTGACTATGGCAGCTGGGCTCACTGACCAAGAAGCATCGGAAGACACAGTCTGCCCCAACAAGGTACAGAATATTCTTGTTATTTCGACTCCGGTCAGATCCAACGCAGTCGCATACGCTGGAATTCAGAAACTTCACACGAAAGTCGGCGCATTTGATGTTTCTGCCTACTTAGCCGCCCCGGAAAACACTTGTAAAGGCGTCATCAGGAATGTTGACCCCTCGATAGAAGAGCACACCCTCAGAGGCATGATTGTCAACCAACGAAACCCGACCGCCATTGAAGTCAAGAGAATCAAAAACACGCACGTTGTTGTGATACTCTTTGATGGGCTTCGAGTTCCCAAAAACGTCATGTGCGGAACGGCCTTAGTGCCGTGTTCCCTTTACAAACGCCAAGTCGATGTTTGTCACGCCTGCGGCCGAGTCGGGCACCGGGCCGACGTATGCCACCAGAGCAAGGCAGAGAAAAGTAAATGCCACAACTGCGGAGACGCACTCTCAAACGATGCTGCAGAAGCCCACCGTTGCACTCCGAAATGCAAGCTCTGTGAAGGTGATCACCCAACAGGTGACCGTTGCTGCAGCAAAAGATACCACATCCCATATGTCGTGCGACGACGCCGAAGACAAAGACGCCACCGCTCCGAGAAAGAAGCCAACGCTGACGAGGTTAACGACCTCGCGGACATGCAACCGGAGATGGCAGATGGTTCCACTCCCAAGCGGCGCTCCAGCTCCAGAGGGCGTTCCCGTTCCAGAGGACGCTCCCGTTCCAGAGGACGCTCCCGTTCCAGACGGCGCACCCGTTCCAGACGGCGCTCCCGTTCCACAGCGCACTCTCAATCCAGCGGGCGCTCTTGCTCCAGGGGCCGATCCTGGTCGAGATGTCCTGGCAAGAAAATGACCTGGGCCGACATGGTTCGCGACAGCGGCTCTGCACCGACAACACCGACAACTTCAAAGCAAGGTAAGGTACAGCCAGAGCATGTGGCAGATCCACGAATACACACACTAGAACGGGAAAACAAAGCACTCAAACAGGAACTAGCTGAACTGAAGGCAACTCTCGCCAGGCTAGAAGGACGTATCCTAAAAGACACACCGCCACCCATCCCTCAATCATCAGGATCTGTGGTCGCGTCATGTAGCCCAAATAAACGCAGAGCCGTAAACACCGAGACAGATGACGACACATCAGAAGTAGACGACTTTATGTCCGACGTCAGCGAAGCTCCTTCTAACGCCTTAGCTAGTGACAACAAAGCCAAAAAGCACCGCAAGACGAAGAGTAAGTTCAGTAAATTCCAATCAGCAATTGCCGACATTAAAGAGGCACTCATACAAATTTGCGGTAGACTCGATCGTCTGGAAAGACCAATTGCTCAACCCAGAGCCACGAGAAGAATTCCCACGCCGGACCCGGGGTCCATGTCTTCCCAGGGACCCCAACCTGCGCTGCCGACATCCCCTCAGCCACCAGGTCCAATAGGTGAAGCGAACACACAGGGGGTCATGCCAAGTCAGCACCATGGATAGCACACCACAATTTTTCAAGATCTGGCAATGGAACTGTAATTCATTCAACAAAAAGAAAGCTAACCTAACGCAATTAGTACGATCATGTAAAGAAAAACCACATGTCATCATTTTACAGGAGTGCGGGGCGGAAAAGTACATTCAAAACATGTCCTTTTCGGGGTACAGGGTTTCCAGGCCAACCCTGGACCCCGACTTCAAACAAGCCAGGGGCATTGCCACCCTCATCCGTAAGGACATCAGCTTTATGGAAAGGGACACCCCGACATACAAGAAAGGCCTGGAATCCATGATAACAGAAATCATTCCGAGTCGAACTCTTAAAGCTCACCTTTACATACTGAACGTATACAGTTCTCCGACCGACCGACTCAGGAACTTTACCAAACTCCTATCATCGGCGGTGTCGCAAGCCAAGGACCGGCCGTTGATCGTTGCCGGCGACTTCAATGCGCACAACAATGTTTGGGGCTACAGTACCAATGACAGGAAAGGTCTTAACCTTGCGGAGTGTGCAAACAACCTCAACTTGAAGTTAATCACGGACTCAAGGTTTCCGACACGCAGAGGCAATTCTGTTCAGCGAGACACCACCCCCGACCTGACGTTCCTCGGAAACGCGGAAGGGTCGTGGGACAATCTGCAAGAGGACCTTGGCAGCGACCATTTCATCTTAGAAATCAACGTCCGTATCACACCCGCTCCACCTAAGACGTACAGATACGTCGACTGGGACCTTTTCCGAAGAATAAGGGGTAGCGAGGACAGCCAAGGGGAAACCTTTGAAGAGCTTCTGGAAAATCTGAAAAGTACGGTGGCAAAAGCCACTAAAGAAATAACCTTGGACCTGGAGGTTCCAGTCATGGACTCCAGACTCGCACACCTCCTGGAGGCGAAGAATGCGCTAAGAGGACGATGGGAAAAGCAGAAGCTAAACAGGAGGCTGCGATCTAAACTAAGGGAAATAAACAAAAAAATCGAAGAACATTCCAGAGAGCTGAGTGCGCAACAATGGGATGAGGTTTGTAATGAGGCGGATGGTAAAATGAGACGGGGAAGCAAGTGGAGCCTTCTAAAAAACCTATTCGCCGACAGCAACAAACCGACCAAGAGCAATGCTCGAATAATGCTCGACAGACTCGTCCACCTGCACACGATTGAAGGCACTAGTCCTCAGGACTTTGCTAACACCCTGGCAGACATATACCTGCCGACAGAAAGCAAATCAGTCCCCTGGGACGACCCGGCATGCGAGTACAAGGGGACACCTCAACGCTCACTGGATCGTCCATTCGAGGTCTCAGAGATTGTGCACGCCCTTCATGGCCTTAACGGCCGCTCGGCCCCTGGTCCAGACGGATTAACTAACAAACTTCTCAGAAACTTAGATAACCAAGCCATACAAATCATTACAAAGAAAATAAACGAAGTATGGACGGCGGGCCGCGTACCGGATGAATGGCGAACTGCCAATATAATTCTCATCCCCAAACCCGGAAAACCGCTCCATGCCGAGAACTTGAGACCAATATCCCTTACTTCGTGCCTCGGAAAGGTCGCCGAACATGTCATTCACAATAGAATTGCAGAGCACATCGAAGCAAACAGCCTTTTTCGCCACAATCTCATAGGATTCCGAAAATCACTATCAACACAAGATGCCATGCTCCTTATCAGGAGTGCTGTGATAGACAATAAATCACGGGACGTAAAGGGCATCCTGGCGCTCGACATAACGAAGGCCTTCGATACGGTCAGGCACGAACATATCCTCAACGAAATCTCCAGTTTACATCTCGGAGAAAAATTTCACAACTATGTCAGATCGTTTTTGGCGGACCGTACGGCTACCATAAACATCGGACAAATCAGAAGCCGTAAGCACAAGCTGGGAAACGTCGGCACCCCCCAAGGGTCAGTGCTTTCGCCACTTCTTTTCAACATCGCAATGCACGATCTGGCGAACCGACTCTCGAAAGTTCATGGGGTAGGACACGTGATTTACGCAGATGACATTACCATCTGGTCCACAAGTGGCCCACTAGGCTCCCTGGAGCAGAACCTACAACATGCCCTAGACACCACACAAGCTTTCCTACAAAATACGGGGCTGAAGCTATCTACGAGCAAATCAGAGCTCCTTCTGTGTAAACACGGCCCCAGAAAGGGACAGCTCCTTAGCTCCCTCCCCGTTCACTTACACACCAAGGACGGAGGTAGTATCCCAATATGTAACACAATCAAGGTCCTGGGCATGGTAGTTGGTGCTTACAGCGGTGACAACGCGGAGGCCCTCAAACGTATAGAGAAAAGTGTCTTCAACTTCACCAGGGTATTATCAAGGGTCAACAGTAGAAGGGCTGGTCTGAAAGAGGACAACCTCATGAAAGCATTTCACGCCTTTCTCATCAGCCACGTGACTTACGCCGCCCCCTTCCTCAACTGGAAGAAGACAGAGCTCAACAAAATTGATACATTAATTCGAACAGGATTGAAAAGGGTCCTGAGCCTCCCTCGCAACACTAGTACGGAACGACTCTTACAATTGGGCCTGCATAATACAGCTACCGAACTCTTTGAGGCACAGCGGCATGCACAGATTAGTCGGCTCTCACTCTCAAAGGCGGGCAACGAGATATTGTTTGAAGCCGGTCTTCAGCCTTTCTTCATGCCGCCAGAAAAGTCCCAACTTTGCACACAAGCCAGGAAAGCGATAACAGTTGACCCGATTCCCAGAAACATACACCCAACCCACAATGAAGGACGAAGAAAAGCGAGAGCCAAGGCAATACTCGCCAAGATCATGTGCAACGATACGAAGGCCCTCTTCGTTGATGCCGCAAAATATTGGAATCGAGGTGCCTATGCAGTCTCTGTGGTGGACGCCCATGGCTCGCTCGTCAACGCAGCCACGGTAGTTACCAATTTCACCCACGAAGCAGAGGAAATGGCCATTGCGCTAGCCCTTCGAAGCTGCACTGAAGCCTCTGTCATTTACTCGGACTCTAGAACAGCTATAAGAACTTTTTCGGCGGCCCTAGTCTCTTCGAAGGCAGCTGCGGTCGTTAACAGGCTTTTCAACCACGAGACGAAGGAGGAAAACTTTCGGTCTTCACACATCGCATGGTTCCCAGCCCACATGGGAAACATTTCCGGCTTTGCTGGCAACCCAAACGAGCGGGCACACACACTGGCGCGAGCGCTCACTTTCCGCGTCAGTGGTTCGCCCCCTCGCTTAAATGCAGCCTGCAGGAACCTCGACTACAAAGACCCACTTGTATCATATCACGAACTCACCTCACATCATAGATTAGAACGTCGAACTTTTCCTCCTCCTCACAGAGATCTGAACAGAGCACAAGCAATCACTTACAGACAATTGCAGACACGTACATACATCACACCAACGACACTAAGCAGGATTAATCCGGACTTTTCCACTGCATGTCCACACTGTGGAAACGAGTATAACAATTTCGAACACATGCTCTGGTTGTGCCCTGCCAACGTGGGTACAGAATTTTCTGACCAGTCCTCCTGGGACTCCGCCCTTCGAAGCACAGAGCTCATCGCTCAGCTCAAGGCTGTCCAGAGAGCCCGGGCCGTCGCCGAAAGACTCTGTCTACCGGTCCCGACCTGGGTGGAGCCGCCGGATTGATGGCGGGGCTTTCGGCACCGCTTTCTTTCTTCTCAGGACCTCAATAAAGTTCATACTCACTCACTCACTCACACTTGACGGTGGGGACGTCTTCTGGTGTGCCCTTGAACTTCTGTATGCTGAGCGGAGGCTTGGGCTTAGCCATGGTACGTTGATAAAGTCGATTCTGCGAACTTGTGTGACGCTACAAAATAGAGACACGTCGTGGTCCAGATGCCATGCGTTTATTCTAATGCACGCACACTTCCTGTTCGTCGGCTTCTCCTCGAATCACCTTGTTAATGCGTCACACACACACACACACACACACACACACACACATATATATATATATATATATATATATAAAATAAGGGAAAGAAGTGTATACCTAAGGGCTCGTTTTTCGTTTTTCCGTGTTCTAACACAATATTAATGAGATTTAACAGACATTATAGCCAAGGATTGTACAGGAGAAGTTATTAAAACCAATAGAATGTAAATAAGAAGAAAGAAAAGTGGATGAAAAAATTACCAACTGGGTTGGTAATTTTTTCATCCACTTTTCTTTTTTCTTATTTACATTCTATTGGTTTTAATAACTTCCCTGTACATTCCTTGCATTACTGTCTGTTAAATCTCATATATATATATATATATATATATATATATATATATATATATATATATATATATATACATACATACACATACGAGCCCTTAGGTATACACTTCTTTCCCTTATTTTAATAAACGAGAGTCTCGTACTGGCAGACTTGGTGTCATTAGGTTGTAATTGAGGGACTATTAATCAGCTGCCCGCTCATAATTTCACGTGCTACATGACGCCAAACATGCGCATAAGAGTGTTTTCACACTCATCGCTTGGCTTATAGATGGCGCTGACTTTCACTCCTACTTCTAAATTCACATATAAACCCAAAAAAGTGGATGGAGGGAATGCCGCTGTGGTAGCTCAGTGGTTAGAGCATCGAACTCGTAATTGGGAGGTCGTAGGTTCGATTCTTGCTCACGGCTGGTTATTTTTTCATCCACTTTTCTTTCTTCTTAATTACGTTCCATTGGTTCTAATAACTTCCCCTGTACATTTCTTGGCATTACTGTCTGTTAGATGTCATTAATATTGTGTTAAAACACGGAAAAACGAGCCCTTAGGTATACACTTCTTTCCCTTATAATATATATATATATATATATATATATATATATATATATATATATATATATATATATATATATATATGGGAATAGAATTGTCTTGTGTTTTCCTCGTTTGAACGCTTGAGAAATTACCAAGAAAAAATTACTGGTTGCGCAATTAAAAATAATAAGAGTTGCATATCTCTAAGGGTGTCATGAGATATGAGTTTTATGAGCCCGCGTTTGAATTTTTCTTGCGTTTGAATTTGTCGATCCTCGTCTACCTTTCTTTTTATATTTACATGTGTTTTGATAAGGACACGCAGTGAAAATTTTTTGCTAGTTTGGTTCTTTAAAGCAGGATGCAATGCTCACGCACTGAAACGGAAAAACTTAGAAATAGCCCATGATTTTGTTTCCACCATCTACAATTCGGGTGAAATGGGTGTAAATTTACTCGAATGCGTACATCACAGGCAACATTATCGTTACAGCAGTCGCAACATCACGTGGTTATCTTGACGAACTGCACATACCCGCCTATATAGTTACACAAAATAGTGTGATGTCACGTTTTAGTTCATGAGCACCGTAGATAGTTTTACGCCAGCCGGCAAATAAAATGGTCTGATGCATTAGGACTTCCTCCAATGTGAATAAACTGGGAAACCGTTGAGCTCCGTTTTTCAGAGTTCAACGTGATATAAATATAATATTGTGCGTAATTCAACCACTTAGTGTGTACTTTTTATTGTATAATTTTACTTGAACAATTTTATTGTGGAATAGTACTGTGTAATTGAGAAAGCTGAAAGTGTCTTGTCGCAATGATGGTTTCGCACGTGGCTGCATTGTGTGTAAAATTGGGTAGCATTGTTTAAAACACGAGCAATACTATGGTACTACTGAGTTTCGCGAAAAAATAAAAAGACAAAGGGAAGACACCTGGACACAGCACACACTGACAACTGAAACTTCGTTGGAGAAAACAGACATTTATATGTGGTTACGAGAACACAGGTGGTAAAAGAAAATAATTAGATAAGTGGACAGATCGTAATAATAATGCGCTTTAAGAAAAGCTACATCAGCGGCAAGCAACATAGCCGAGAGTTACGTGACACATGAATGAACAGCTTTGTTTGTCAGATACGCCTCTTTATTTGCCGCGCTACCGTGTCCCCGAATCAAGCTTTAACTACTGTATCACCAAACAAGGGCGCGCAACCGTACTCTCTATAGTTCGATGATTGGTTAGAGCATAGTTGTCCCTTTAGAGAAGCTTTGTGATCCACAGTTATAATATTGAATCCTAAATAATACTTCCCGCACAACAACGCAGTGACTTACAGTGCACGATGTCCACACTGTGAAAGAAAATGATTCGATGTCTGCTCTTCTTATCATTTTGTCTCACCTCACGTGTTCTTGTAACCACATATATATATGTGTGTTTTTTTTTCAATAAAGTTCCAGTTGTTAGTGTGCGCTGTGTCCAGGTGTCTTCCTTCGCACTGCAAACGTTTTCGCGCAACTCAGTTAAGATGAACTACCAACTCGACCAGCAGCCTGTGCTTCTCAATGGTATGCGTGTAAAATGCTTTAGAACTTTATGCACCCACTATGCAGTTTCGAGGGAATATGCGCAGTAACGTGTGTGCCTCTTCTAATGGTTGGCTGTCTTTAGACCGCGAAGTCACGTTGGTAATAACGTGTTGTGATGCTCGATGACAATGCACGCATGTATCAAGCAATATAGCTGCGATATAAAATGTTGTGCGGTGAAACCTGTATACAGAATGCGTGTATTTGTTAAGCATGACAGTTATTTTTTTATATTTCCAACCAAAGGAAGTTATTCATAATTTATCTCCAAGCAGACGCATAGCTGTGATATGGAGCACTTGCTTGCCATGCAAATTGCCTGCATGAGTTTGATCAGCCATCAGATCCAAAAATTTATATTTGTTTTATTTGTATTCTCTCAACTTTTGCTCATAAACAAGACCATTTTTCACTCAGAGCCACCGATGCCTAAGCCGGAAATTCTGCGGAACGAGCTCCTTACCCCTGTTGCGTTAATGATGCATTATTAGCTGAATGGAAAATGGGTTACGTTTACAGAAGACATTGTTTAGTGTCCTGTTGGGAAGAAGTATAGCTAAAACCCTCCGTTCCAACGCGCGTAGAGACACATACAGACCAGTTTTAGCAGTCATGCTATAGGCTATTCCTATTCACAATACTTGTACATGACAAGCTTCCATACCAATCACCTTTGACCGAAACTCATCAAGGTTAATTATCAAGTTATTTATGTTATTCAATACACACATGGTTTATACGGTCAGAAGCAATTCAATGTATTCTTTTGACTCACTTTGGACGCTCCGTTGGCATGGCAGAAATGTTTTAAATAAAAACAGTGTGGAAAATCATTTTATGAAACTCAAGTTAGGTTCTTTCATGCTATTTATCATTGTCAAGGCGGAATTGATAAAGCAACATCTTTGCTTGCCCCGTTCTATGTCTCAGACCATGTTGACTATAGGTTGAAAATGAGAGAAATCGTAGGCAAGACTGACGTATTTCAAAATAATTTTTTACCAAAAGAATCAGAGATTGGAACCAACGGTCTTGCAGCATTGCCTTTTTACCATTACAAATTATTTGTTTTATTCCATGTTAGGATGAGGGTGTTGCATTTTTCTTGGGTGTTTTACATTTTTTATTGATATGTGTGTTTTGTGTTGCACAATGTGATTGAGGTGACTTTGAATATTGGTTCGGCTGACTATGTGTACTTTTTGTATTCTACTTTTATAAACGCTTCCCCAATGTAATACAGAATGGTGCTGTGGATAATGAAATAAATAGATAAATAAATAAAGTGTCGATAAATAAGCAATAAATATAAGCACAAACAGTGTATCTCTTCAGGAAAAGTGGACTAACAATGACATGTGCCCCCCCCAAACTTCAAATATGTTGCTAAGTTGCTATTTTAGCAATTATTTCTTTAAAATAACTTGAGATTTAATGAGGATATCGTGAACAAGATCGTTGAGCGAATATTTACTGTCCTTGTTATGGAGAAGATGGTGACTGCATGCAGACCTTTAAAAAAACAGCCATATTTTAGCTGAAAAATATTTTGTGGGGCGATACCACATGCCGGCGACACAAGCTGAACTTGTACAGATGAGTGATCTGAATAGCTATATATAAAATTATCTATGTAGGGCCATGTCTAACCTTATAAGGGTGCTTCTATACATAGCCATATATAGATGAGTGCCATATATAGCCATATACAGCAACACCCATATATGGGTATATAAGGAATCAGGTGTTGATTAAGTTTCACGTTCTGGGCCGGGACACGGAAACGAGAAAGAAGAAGAGCGCGAGCGAGGGACGCGGGGACGCTCAACTGACAACAGAGCGCTTCCAAGCGCAGTTAAATAAACAAGTATTTTTGCCTTATACCTTAAAAACGGAGTTGAGTCTGATCGCAGTGTCTGGAACGCCATCGTCTTAATATTGGTGCCGAAGAACCAGGATTGAAAACCAGGACCCTACGGACGGCTACCAGTCAACTGCAGCAGCATGGAGCGACTGAAGTCGAAGCAGACGTCGCGGTGAGCATAGAACACGAGGATTATAAACGAGGCAAGTGAGCTCCTCGCTAACGACTCTGCCTCCTATGACCAGCTCAACTCCATATATGAGAGACTGAAGGCTAATAACGAAGAGCTTGAAAACCTGAACAACGAGATTGAACCGCATATACCTGACGAGGAGTTCAAAGTCGAGTATAACGCTGTCTTACAATAGGAAGACAGTGCTACGCGCATTCTCGCAGAGATTCTCAGCAAGAAAGATCGCATGCTAAGGACATTGACCGGAACTCAAGAAACAGTTGCCCGGACAGTCGCAGCACCATGAGACGGAACTGGAGTTAAATTGTCTAAACTGACAATAGATCATTTTTTTGGAAAGCTATGCAAGTGGACCGAAATTTGGGAACAACTTTACCAAATTGTTCATAGTAACAATCGCATCACTGCCACATAGAAGTTTCATTAGCTGCGACTGTATCCTAAAGGAGACGCTGCATCAGTATTTGCGGGCCTTCTGACGACAGAAAGTTGCTACACTGACGCCATCAAGATGCTAAAAAAGCGATTTGGGGACAAGACGCGATTGGAGCAAGAATATTTTGCCAAGCTACGGATGTTATGCCCTGTCCATTCATCGACTGACACCAAAACGCTACGCAGCTTGTACGACCAAGTTCTCGTGAATATCCGAGGCTTAGAGACTTTGGGTGTGCACAAGTCGTCATTTTCGTCAATCCTCTGCGACATCCTACTGCGTGCTCTTCCACGGAATATAGTCGTGCAGTATCATCAATCATGTGCCGTCCAGTTGGCATATGACTAGAGAGCTGAACTACACCCGTGGAACTAGACCGTGTGCTCAACTTCCTCTGTATCGAGATTGAAAGCCTGGAGAACATTGATTTTAAGGATGCCAAATGACCAGAATACGGAACACTCCCGGTGGCGAGTCTGTCGACGTACTCTCGGCGTGGGAAACCGACGTCATCTGTGCTTCACAACAACACGGTACGAGAAAAAAAGGACAACTGCGTATTCTGCTCGTCCAGCCAACACGGATTGGAAGCCTGCACAGCTGACTTGTCACTGACGCAGAAGGAACTGCTTTCGAACGACAAAAGATGTTTCTGCTGCACCACCAAAGGACATCAGGCACGGGACTGCAAAAAGAGGATTTCCTGCTCCAGATGCCAAGCTCGACACGCTACAAGCATGTGCGGCCCCGATAGGGGTTCGCGGAAGTCAGACTAGGCTAACAAGAACTACAAAAAAACTACGACAGTCTGCGCATCACTTGGAAGAAGACCCGTCAAAGAAGGCTCTACCACTTGCGTTTTTTTCTTGAGACTTTCAGAGCATGGGCCATGAATGATGACACTTGCCGCTACATACGAGGCGTTTTTGATGGTGGCAGTCAGAAGACTTTCGTAACTGAAGATCTCTCCAAGCACCTCAAGCTGAAAAGCGTGGGAGCAACTCGAATAGCCTTCAACACTTTCGCAATTACATCGGACCAAGAGGCTAAGAGGCATCGCATTGTAGAACTACGACTGTGAAGCCAGTTTCCCGACGCGGAAATAGTCTTAACTGCAATAGAGATCCCAAGCATCCGCCAAGACATCGCAGAGACTGCAATGGACGTAGCCTTCGTTGCGTCTTTCAAGAAGCTGGAAAACGATGTTGCCGATGAGCTCCAACATCCATCTATCATAACTAAGAGTGGCATCAGCGTACTTATTGGGTCCGATCAAATGTGGAAAGTGTTGACCGGCGAAGTTTCACGGTGCGAAGGCAACAAATCATTGATCGCACTGAACTCCAAGCTTGGATGGACCTTTCAGCGAAGCACATCGCACTTGGTGTCCCGACCAACTACTTCACAAATGTTGGTGTGCGTGCTGAAAGCCCAAGCTACCGATTCCGACAAGATTTTGCGCTCCTTTTGGGAACTTGAAGACATAGAAATTAAGGACACGACAAACAAGCCACCTGAAATGAGCAACACCATGAGGCATTTTGAGCAAACGATTAGCTTTATAAACAGAAGATATGAAGTGACCCTCCCTCGGAAGGATAATTTCGAGCTTTCAAGCAACAGGCAAGTAGCCGTTACTCGACTGGACAAGCTTGTCAACCGTCTCGACTCCAGGAAAGGAGCGCTCGAAGCGTATGACCGTACCATAAGGGCGTACTTGAGGACAGGACACGCCGAAGTAGTCAGTGACGTACCTGCAGAGGTGACGAAATTATATTACATGCCGCACAAGGAAGTTATGCGTGAACAAGCACGGACGACGAAAATGAGAGTGGTGTTTTACGCTTCGTCACATGCCAAAGGATGCATGTCCCTTAATTACTGCCTTGAAAAGGGTGACAACTTATACCAAGACCTCGTGCAAATTCTGCTACGCTTCAGAATGCACCCGGTGGCAGTCATCGCGGACATAGAAAAGGCATTCCTTCAGATTGCAATTCAGGAGGACGACAGAGACGCTTTCCGCTTTCTCTGGTTTGCAGAAGGAGATTTATCCAAGGGCAAGCTGCAAGAGTGGAGGATGACACGAGTGCCTTTTAAAGCTACATGTAGCCCATTTTTGCTCACAGCTACTATTCTCTACCACGTGAAAAGAGCACCGGCTGTCATGGCACAAACAGCGCAAACTCTTGCCGAGACGTTATACGTGGATGACTTAGTCACTGGTGCCGACACAGAAGAGGAAGCCACTAAACTATGCTGAGAAGCGCGCACAATAATGAAATCCACCGGCATGACATGGCGAAAATGGACAACAAATTCAGCAAATTTGATGCGCACGCTTGAAAATCAAGTAGAATCTACTAGTATTGAGATGTTCGTTCTTCACGAAACGTCCTTCAAGGTCCTGGGTTTGGTTTGGAATCCTGCAAAGGATGAATTCAATTTTTCGGTTGAAAATCTACTCCAGTTTTTGACAGCACAGACGAATACAAAACAATTTGTCTTGCAGTCAGCATCAAGAATATTTGACCCGTTGGGATTTGTAGGACCATATACTATTGACATACGAATATTGTTTCACAGACTGTGGATACGAGGAATTGGCTGGGATGAAGTACTACCCAATGACCTGCAAAAAGAATGGAATGATTGGGTCATCCAGCTGCCCCAACTGCAAGACGTCGTCGTTGCTCGCTATCTGGGCGGCGGAGCAAGGAAGCCCAATGTGCTTCAAGTACATGTTTTCTGCGATGCCAGTCCAGCGGCATACGGAACAGCGATATATGTTGTATCAAGTCCTGAGGAGCCGATACTGTTGATTGCAAAATGTCGTGTAGTACCCATTAAGGACATAACGCTGCCGCGATTGGAGCTGTTGGCTGCCTTAATCGGCTCAAGAATGTTGGCATGCGTGACAAGCGATTTGAGGAATGTTCAAGTTGACTAAACGATGTGGACAGACTCCACCATTGTGTTGTCATGAATAAAAGGTGACGCCAAAAGTGGAAACAGTTCGTAGCCAACAGAGTCAGTGAAATTAAGTGCACTACAGATCCATCAAAGTGTAGATACTGTCCTTGAACGGACAACCCGGCTGACCTACTCACACGTGGCGCGATGCTTGAAAGACTGTGCAGCTCACAATGGTGGCATGGTCCCGAGTGGCTAACTAAACCGATGTCTGAATGGCCCCTACAGTTCAGCAAACTAGACATAGCGGAATCCACCCAAGGTGAAGTTACAACAGTCCACGTTGCACTAATGACATGCTTCTCAGTTCCGATAATTGATATTCAACAATACAGCAGGCTTCAGCACCTACTCAGAGTCACTGCGTGGATTTTCAGATTTACTGACCGATGCAGAAAAAGAAGTAATCATGCAGGACATCTCGTGGCAACAGAAATCCTGAACGCTGAACAGTATTGGATAAGATGTGCACAAGAGCAAGGCTTTGTCGAAGAACTCACCACTTTGACCAATGGCCAACCAGTCGAGTCTAAGTCTCGAATCGCTGATCTACACCCTTACATAGACAAAGAAGGCATTCTTCGGGTTGGAGGCCGTTTATCTCTCATGCATTCCACACAAGATGTCAAACACCCAATCATAATGCCGTCAAGCCGCCACTTTTCGACACTTTTAGCAAACAGAGCCCATCTTCAAGTTTTACATGAAGGAGTTAGAGATACACTTACGCAGCTTCGGGAACGCTACTGGATTTGTCGAGCTCGCTCTTTGGTAAAAAGAGTGCTGCATGGCTGCATTATATGCAAGCGTTTCAGTGCAGGCCCAGGAAGTACTGAGACTGCTCTGTTAACAAGTCATCGAGTATCACCAACGAACCCGTTCGAAGTTGTAGGAGTCGACTTCGCAGGCCCTCTGCATGCACGCACGGAGAAAGGGGACACGAAGTGCTACGTTGCACTTTTTTACGTGCGCCGTATCTAGAGCCGTGCATCTCGAGCTTGTCTCGGAAATGACATCCGAGGCTTTCCTGCTGTGCCTACGACGATTCGCAGCTCGGAGATGATTACCTAGGGTGATCGATTCTGACAACGCACGAAGCTTTCACAAGACATCGGCAGACATAAAGCGGCTACACCGAATGTTCTCTGAAGATGACGTCGCTGGTCACCTCAGCACCAACGGCGTATAGCACCAAATGCTCCTTTGTGGGGTGGATAATGGGAGCGCCCTGTACGATCAGTGAAGCTTCCGCTGCGAAAAATTATCAGCAAAGCTCGTGTGAACTACAAAGAAAAATCGACAGTTCTGGCGGAGGCCGAAGCAGTCGTAAACTTTAGGCCTCTGACTTTCATCGAGACAGATGCAGGAGAACCTTGCACTTGGACGCCAGCCGAACTTCTCCTTGGACGAAGGTTGACTTACATACCGTATGCGACCGCTGACAAAGTCAACAGTAATTCCAAACGATCAGACGCCATACGCAGACACAACTACAGGAAGCTGCTAGTTGAAAGTTTTTGGAAGCGTTGGAAAAAGAATACCTGTTGCAATTACGATATACACACTTTGCCGACACGAAATCAAATACAGCAATGAAGCAACAGAACATCGTTCTCGTGCATGCGGACAACACACCACGCCAGCTATGGAAGCTTGCAAGGGTCACGGAAGTGTACCGCAGTGCAGACGGTCTCATTTGTTCTTGCAAGATCAAGTTGCAAGGCGGTCACCTTGTGATGAGGCCGATACAAGGACTGTACCCACTTGAACTATGTGTTTAACTTTGCGCGGCCGGGAATATTGATTATTTTTCACGTTCTGGGCTGGGACAAGGAAACGAGAAAGAAGAAGAGCGCGAGCGAGGGACGCGAGGACGCTCAAGTGACAGCAGAGCGCTTGCGAGCGCAGTTAAATAAACAAGTATTTTTGCCTTATACCTTAAAGACCGAGTTGAGTCTCATCGCAGTGTCTGAAACGCCATCGACCTAATACAGGTATATCATCTTGTATTAGGCCTATTTTTGGATACATCAGCAATTGGGCATATCAGCCTATATAAAGCCCATATAAGGGGATTCAATATAAAGCCTTATAAGACCACTTCATGATGTAGCCATATATGGATATTTTTATATAAATCCATGTATAGGATTTTTTTAAGGGCTGGCACCTAAATATGACAAGCTGGTGATTCTAAACATGTCGCTTTGCAAGGTCATCACTTCAAAATTAGTTCAGTTTCCCTTCTGGAAAATTTCAAGCTCGTTACAAATATACCTTTTAATATGCGCTATTGCTTGGAAAGTAAGTCCGCTAAGAAATAACGGAAATAGTGGCTGCCCTGTCAGGAAACTTCATAAATAGGCAATAAACAAGCAATTTCTTTTCAGGCAGCTGCATGTGAAGAAAGCACTGAGAGTACTTTTCCTCAGCAAGCAACCTATTATTTTTAAGTTGCTTGCTTCGTCTGGTATCCAGATATCGAGAACTTTGCATTTTCCACTGGACTTCTCTGTGACTCCATGAAAAAACGAATTGGCACCAAACGCTCTGTGGTACAAGCCACTACCAGATGCCATCATTCAATTTTTGGATCCATTTACTGCAAAAGCAGTGTTTTTCTTTCAGCAAATGTGGAAGCTCCACGTAAAACATTTTTTCCCCCTTTCTTCTGAATGAATGAAAACGTTAGTGCGACGAGCTCCCCACTCTCAATTTTTGTGAAACCGTGTTGCCACGGCTCTACCGCAATACCTTGATGCCAGGAATTGACTACAGTGCGCTCTACGCCCTTGCTCAGGCAAATCCGTCTGCTTACGGTGCACTCACGTATCTATGCACCTTCAGTTGTAAAGAACAACTATATTTATTTTAACCTTTTGAGCCTCTCAAAGCATACTTAAAAGATTTCGCTTTGAATAGACAAAAGCTATATGTATAGAAATTACAGGGCTTAATATTGTAAAAAATTAACTATATACCTGCAGGCTCGCAAGCAAACTTACCAACACTACAGCTTTTGTGCTGCTTTAGCACAGACAAAGTGCTTCGTCATTGAAAATTTGCAAAAGAATTTGGTGATTGGTGGTCACGTTTTTGAGTATTATCCCAGATAATTGTGGAAATGGTGGCCATCACTGTAGTTTAGTAATAAATCACTGACCACACAATAAAGATATGAATATTTTCACCTTCAGGAAATGGTTTCTGCGGTTGTATTTTCAGTTTCTTGTTCTTTCTGCAATTCAATAACATGAATAGATGATTTTCTTGAGCGTATTCCTTGCTCTGTGTATTTCGCTTGTTTACTTTAGTATTGTTTTAGTTATCTAAAAAATAATACCACTCGATCCCCCTAAATTAACGTTTTTGCCCATTTATGAAGGCCGCACACTGTTCTGAGGCTTTGCACAAGCTTTTCCATGCTGTATTTTCCCGAAGGCTGCGTAAACCAGGAAATATGATGGCTCCGTGTAGGCACCAGACTAGGTAAAGTAACATAAGAAAATATAAGGCTTTATACTACAGTCGCAATGCAAGCGAACTATTCAGAGATGCTATAAGAATGCCAAACTTACTTGCGTCCCTTTATATAACTCGAAACATCGGTCATCAAGAAAAGCACGAAGAGCGCAGTGAGCATAACTGTTTTCGCCACGAAGTTCATGCTTCTATCTAGAAGCTGCCACAAGGAGATGCGAATTGGCAAGTTCATGCATCTATATATGACTGCATGCTCCCAGGTTGCTTTCACCGCATTTTCATCGTCATGCGAGCACAGGCAATCTATGATCACAATTTGATAGCTAACGCTGCAGCTGAAGCAAGAGCAAAACTAGTTCCATTCAGGCAACCACAAACGGCCTGTCGAGACACGTTTGGTTGCACAACCTTATGTGCGTGTTAAGCACTACCGAAGTGTCGAGCGCGTCATTGTCGTTAGTATGGCCGTTGAATGCATTTAGAAAGCCTTTTGTCACTCGTCCATTGTCGTGCAAGAGTTAAGTTATGGCATCAGTCGACACGGCTGGCACACCTTTTGTCGTCGACGGTAGCACGGCTTCTGCTCTCTCACGTTAGCAGGCGGATAAAAATAAGTACGTACATCATATCAAAGCGGTGAACTGCATGCAAGCTTTTGATAATTGTTTGGTGCGTTCATTCTGGCAGGTGACTTCAAAACCAAATGTCGCATTCGCGAGAGTAAAACTTTTCAAAGGCAATAAAAAACACGATTAATTTCGCAGTTAAAGCTAGACATTGTTATTTTTGTTCACTTTATGAATCGGGCATCACCGTTCGCTTCTTAGTTTAATAAACTTGCATCAGATTTCTAGGAAACTATACATAAACCTAAATACGGAGCTAACAGTGATTTAAACTTGACGTGCCCACGTTCCTACGCATTCACGTTCACCTTAGCAGCTTAAATATTATTCCGAGCTAGACTAAGGAAGCGGAGAGAGAAACGAATAATGGAAGCACAGGAAGGGTGACTGGGAGAATTAACACTACACCCATATCCAGTACCGGCTCGCTACACTGTGCTAGATAAAGTAGTGAGAGGAAGAACACATGACAGGAAAGCCTTGTTAAAACACACGAAAATACACCACTTAGACCCCATGCAGTGCAGCTCTAGCCTAGGGGGACCTTTCTTTTTTTGCATGGAAGGTGATGAGGAGGGAAGCAGATGGCGGTAGTTTATTTTCCTGCCGAAAAGAGCAGAAGGAGGGAGAAGGCTGGTTGCGGCAATTTATACCACTTATAGACAATAAATATGTACCTTCTAAACTTCTGTATTATCGCATTGCCATAGCTTGATACGCCACCTCATGCTAACGCGAATGATTAACCCAATATATCACCGACGAATCTAAGCACAGTGCCGAACCTATGTTGTCATCGTCCCTGCCTTGCTGGCAGGAAATTCGCCAGTCTTTTCGCCATAGCGTGGACTACAACAGAGCTATGGTATACCAGCTGGTATACTATTGTTGCCATAGTTGTTGTGATAGTGATCATTCGAACACTTAAGGCTCAATTTTTATCATCTTCACCCTGAGGTTCCTTTTAAAGTTCAAAGGCAATAGCATTGCCTTTATGACGTGTTTTATTGTTTACTGAAAGCACAGGAAGAAGGCCGACAACCTCGTCTCACCCCACCACAATAAATAAACACAATAAACAACAGAGACAAAGAGGGAGAGAAAAAAAGAGAGAGGAAAGACAGGGAAGTTAACCAAGCTTAGGTCTTTTGACTACCCAATACTTAGGGTGGGATAAAAGGGGAATATTAGAAAGAAAAGAGATAGAAAAGAAGAGAAGTAAGAAAAAGATGAATGAATAGTCAGCTCAAAACTACACAGCATGGTCTCACGCTGCTCTTTCACAAACGCTCATGAAGTCCGGTGGCCCTTCAAAAGCACAAGAGAGCTTTCGTGGTCTAGTGGCTAAGGTACTTGGATGCTGACCCGCAGGTCGCGGGATCGAGTCCCGGCAGCGGCGGCTGCATTTTCGATGGAAGCAAAAATGCTGTAGGTTCTTGTGCTCAGATTTGGGTGCACGTTGAAAACTTCGTTGGGCGAAAGCTTCTGGATCCCTCCACTGCAGTGTCTCTCATGATCTTATGCTGGTTTTGGGACTGTTAGACCCCACATGTCAATCAACGATCGATTTTCCAGAGGAGAGAAAATGTGGCAGCCATCTTTCGCCGCAAAAAAGCCTGTGAGGGTACCAGAAAGCAGAGTTGTCGGGATCCAGCAGACAGTGCTTTGAGACCCTGGCGTGGTGGCCTGCGCCTAGTCTTGATAGCAGGTAGCAGAAGGCTTGTACACTTTTGCGTGCGGCGCGCTGTAAGTGTGAACGCCGCCAAGTATAATCTGACCTACCTTGTGATTTCCATCTTGACACGTTCCGAGAGAAAGGATGTTGACTTGCATGCAGGCAGGCCTTGGAGTGAAAACACTGAGTGGCACTGAGAGACAGTGGCACTGAAAGACTTTTCATAGTGTATGCGTACGAAGCTACGTCGTTGTGCTACGGTAGATGGCATCTCCCGGGTGTCAAGCAAAAAAAAATGAATAATGTTGCTCCGTGGCCTTGTGGTTTCGTGAAAAGCTGCAAGTCATATCACTAAGCTGGCGCGTCGCCTTACTTTTTCGCATGTTGCTTTGTGCTTATCTCTTTTCTGTGGGACAATGAATAAAACTGAAATAGCGACTTTTTTTGTCTGCGAAGCATAGAAATAGGAGGCAGGCACTGTGGCGTTTCTTTTTGCAGACAGTAGAAATGCTTGTTCGCGCCTCTTTATAGCCTAAGAACAATATGTGTATGCACCACCCATCGTACGCAAACATTACACTATAGAGTTTTCCACAAAAATAACGAGAGAGAAATCTCGCGCTAGTGAGCTGCTAGATGCAAGCGAATGCTGTGATGTGTGACCAAGGCAGCACACCGGCATTGGTCAATCTTGGACACGTATCGGCTAACGTCGGCCGCAATATTGTCCCAAGCTCGTCATCTCGGCCAAGTGCAACTTCTATCGATGTAGGACCAATGTTCAAGCTGACCTGGGGCCGACTTTCTGCCGTTCCATTTGCCAATAACCAGCCGACGCCGGCCCACTCTACTTATGCCAATGAAGGCCTGTCCTTTCACCGACGTAGTTGCCAACATACATCCTGCATAAGACCATTCTCAGGCCATTTTGTTGCCAATGAAATGCCATTATTACGCGACCATTCGCTTTACGACGAATATCGGCTACCAATGGCTTGCCAATATTCTACCGTTATTATTATGGGATTTTTACTACTGGCGTTCCTTAGCAGGTAAACTTTACATTACGCCCCCAGAACTTCCCCTAGCAGCTTCTGGCAGCCCCGTAGGAGCTTCATGGTGTAGTATACTTCAAGGCGACTGACCACTGGATGATTAGTGTTGAAACACTACACGATTCCACTAAATCATCTATTTTTTCATTTTTTCTTGCATTGCCTATCACCCTCCCAAAATGTAAGGCATAAGACTGCACAAGTCTAGTTACTGCCTAGTTTTCTCCACACATTGCGCCTCAGTTTTGCGAAAAATTGTAACATAGTCCGTTACAATTTCCATCAAGTATTAGCTAAAGAAAAAACTAAAATAACTGCTCGGAGCAAATATTCCGCAAACAAGCAATCTATAAATAAAAATACCGGAACACAGTTTTTGTAACATTATTTCTAAATATACCAAGTCAAACCGTTTATTTTTCAGTTCAGCTATTCAAGTTACTGCTGTTCAGTAGTGCAGCCCAAACAAGGAGGCGAGTTCAGTAACGCTCAATGAGCATAGGGCTGGCCAGGGCAGCAGAGGTGGGGCGATGATTTAGAGGCTGCAGCAGGAGATGAGGCAATGACTGTGGGCTGCCCAGCGTCCTGCAAGCAGCGATTGCGCAGAAAACCAACCAACCCAGGCTGTCGTAGATCGCTGGTCTGAGGGGCAGCAGCGATCGGGCTACAAATTATGAACACATGTGTGAAGTGCCTTTTCTAACCTCCATCGAGACCAACAAACTTCAAAGTAACGTCTTGATGAAACGCAGAACTTTTTCAGACACCTGCATACTTGAATAGAAATAAACACCTCAAGATAAGTTCTAAGCACCACAGTATAACACATATGCGAGCTAAAACAAAGAAAATAGTGAAAAACAATGACAGCAGACGTTATAATGAACTATTCAGATCAAATTACATGTGACCTTTATGAAAAGCAAAGAACAAATACTTCAACAGTCATTGTGCAAAAAAATCTGCCACAGACCAAATTATTTAGGAATAGGTTTCAATGAACGTTGATTAAAACAAGCTTGTTTAACTAAATTGCAAATAAACACAAGGTCTTTCATGATTTCTAAACATGACCTACAGGGTTGCAGGCCAGGTGAACTAGTCTGCAGCTATAGCCTATGGCTGTGTAAATTTATAACAGTAGAACAAGACACACGACCGCACGAACTTTCAACTCTGGATTATTCTTGGGCACACATCAGCTAATACTGCACAATAGGATGACTGACCCCCAGATAGACAACACAACATAAAAGAATAAATGCAAACCCAATTTCAGCACTTACACTTGTGGATTATTGCAAGGCACATGCAATAAGTTTAAAATGGTATTTTCAAATGCTATGAAAGATGTGCTGATGTGGTTTCGTATGTTGTTCTTTTCGCATTAAACAAACCTCCAAAATCCCACGTGCTTTTTGAGACTTGCATTGATCCGAAGTCTTGGTTTCATAGGAGACCAGCACTGGATAGGTGGCTCACCAAAAAACACCACTTGGCACAGAGGCGCGACACAACTCAGCCATTCGCGCCCAGACGACCGGCTGCATTGAGAGCACGCACTTGTGGCGCTGCCGTGCTTCATTTTTAAACGAACAGCTCTAAAAGCCATTGCGCTTGTAATACTGCACTCTGGTTTAAAAAAACTGTCTGAAGGCTATTCCCACATCAATAGCAATTGAAAATGGAGAGAAGCTCTGCAAAGCAGACTGAATATATGCATGTGGCATTGAAGAGAGAGTGTTGTGCAGGAATGGTAACTCCCTCGTGATAATTTTCTGGTTGGGTTTTGTGCTATGGTAGTACCGCATTATATGCCCGTGCGGCGACGATACTACACTGCGCACTTCTGTAGTAAAAAAAGAAGAAGTAGTGGCTTTGGCATCACTTTTTTTTGCGGCTTATGTACATCTTGTATGTGGTATGTATGTACGTGGACGTTGATCAAGCAAACCACTGTGACAGCATAGCACGGGTGGTGTCGCCGTCTTATGCTTGACAGCGCGGGATGAATCTCTGACCAAAATGGCTGCATTTAGATGGGGACGAAATATAACAAGAACATTCATGAACCAAATGGTATGTGCACATTAGAAAACACCAAGCGGTCACAATCTTGGTACGCACCCTACAGCGTACCTCAGAATGATATATTGTTGGTACAACAAAGCCTGGCAATTATCGATGTTGAACAGACCTGTTCAATTTAGGCCGACACAGGCAAGCGGAAAGAACTGAAATTGTGTGTTAGGTGAACTAAACAACAAGTGAACATCGAAGACATTTGATACTTCTCTAGCAACGCATAAATTCTGATGTTACTTAGCTACAGCAACAAGGGAGAAAAACGCTTACCGCAGGCTGGCTCCATAAAGCTAAGCCTTGAGTATTCCACTCCTTTGTTCGTAACAATAACCCTGTTTTTTGCACAAATTATTTAAACAGAGGCAATTCAGCATCGAGTTTTCACCGCGAGAGTATCTTTTATAACAGTTCAGAGGCGTATGAACGTTGCCCTGCACAATTGTTGTGGGCAACACAGCTTTCCTTTACACGCAACTGTTTACAAAAAAAATACTACCTGCTTATCGTTTCGTTCACTACACGCAGTGGCATCAGATAGACTTTGATGGTGATGGTCAAATGGAGAGACGCATGGAAACTTAGTTATTTTGAAGTTCACTACTCAACGCTCATCGGGCAAGATGAAAAAAAAACTTACAATGCCGTTTGGTGCATGATATGCTCGTTTTATTTCCGGTAAAACACCATTTAAACTAGACTGTTTGGCCCTGGTTTCCACTGGTGGCTGTCTACACTATCGAATAAATGTAGCAGAGACGTGCCATCTGGTTTAAAAACGAGCTCGACAGCACTACAAAGGAGAGCGAGAGCAGAATTTCGCTCGGCTGACCGCTTGGATGCAACGCTGCCTCCTTTTTCTACATTTTCTCTTTCCTCTATACGTCCTCTTTTTAACAAACTGTTACGCTTGAATACGCAGCAGTACCGCCAGTGTCCTTTGGCATTTTTTTAGAGAGATATATTTTCTTAGTGCGTAGGGAATGTTTCAGAAGGAAGATATAGCATTGATTAATATGTGCAGTTTAACGTACGAAAACCACCTCAGAAGGAAGATATAGCATTGATTAATATGTGCAGTTTAACGTACCAAAACCACCATGTGATTGTGAGAGACGCCGTTGTGGAGGGCTCCGGAAATTTCGACCGCCTGGGGTTCTTTAACGTGCACCCAAATCTGAGCACACAGCCCTACATCATTTAGCCTCCATCAGAAAAGGAAGATATAGCAGAGAGATAGGACAGAGAACGCACTTACAGCTAGTTTTATTGCACATATGGCGGGAGTATATATACGGTCAAGAGGGCGTAGAGATCACGCACAGAAGAAAGGGCAAATGATGGCGCATGCGCCAAACCACCTTATTCTAGTCTTAAAATGACAACTTAACTGAAAAAATACCTCTATTCATTATCCGACAGATTCACAGATATCTTTTCAGTTAAGCTGTCATTTTAAGATTGGAATAACGTGGTCTGGCACATGCGCCATCATTTATCTTTTCTTCTGTGCGTGATCTCCTCACCCTCTTGGCTGTATATATTTTCCCGCCATCTGTGCAATAAAATTGATTGTAATTGTGCGCTCTGTCCTATATATCTGCTATATCTCTCCTTTAAAACATTGTCTGCGCACTAAGGATGTACATTTCTCGCAAAAAATGCAATACCAACCAGCCCAAGTAACCACTCCTTTGGTTTTGTTACCGCGATGCGCGCACGCACCATCTCTACCAGCCGCCACTCTCGTCTGCGGGAGCAGCTGAGAAGTGCGCGCTCTCACCGCCAGGGTGGGCGTGAAAACTCCAGCGCTGGTTGCCTATACTAGCAACGTTTAGGATTCGATGGTGTGGGTTCCGGAGAAAATACCTTCGAGAAGGATAACTTCGACTTAGCAAACATTAAACGATCGCTTTACCTAGGATGAGCGAGAGAAGTCAAACCTGGTAGGCACATCATCAGCACTATGGGGAGGAACCTAAAAAACTGGAGATGACCGGACTGTGAAGACGCAGTTTTGTACTCAATTGAATCCAATAGGCAAACAAGGTATCTTTGATGTAAAACATCTTGATTGAGGAGGTACATGTATGAATAAATTTTCATACAACTGGGAGGTTGCTAGAACAAAAACCAGCTGTAGATAACTCAAATGAACTTTTGATATTGTAACTTTCTGCTAACCCTTTTTCCAATTTATATTCAGCCAAAAACAACTTTGTCACAAAGATGCCCCACACTATGTAGAGTCATTTGGCCAACCTCATCTCCCCATCTCAATAGAGCCATTTGTATTAAATATGCGGATCAATAGAACACTCCGTAGTGCGAGGGAAGGTTTTATAAACGTTCTGCCATTATGTATCTGCCTTTATATTGACAATTCTCTAACAAGGCAAAAAACATGAACAATCTGTCACAAAGTAACCCCATTTCACGGTAGCACAGGTCTTTTGATATCTAAGTTAAATTCACTGCATGTCTTCGGATCATTCTGCCGCAGAAATATTATGATAGCCCCGGAATAGGGCACAAGAAAGGGATCATAATAACGCGACGCCATGCCCCAAAAAGAACTAATGACTGCTGTTGAGGCGCTACAACACGAAGTGAACGACAAGGCCAAGTTCAACGAAGTGATAGGACTAAAATATCAGTGAACCTCTGATATTTAACTTAAATAAAATCAAATATTGCTTCAAAGCAGTGTTTGCAGTGACTGGTGTTGCACCAGCAGTTGGCAATATTTTCTTAAAGGTACACTAGAGAGAATCAATGTCTCAGTTTAGACTGACATGCTGCACACCGAGACCTCTCATGCCACAAGTTCATTATCAGCAGAGAAAATTAGAGTTTAAGTTTATTTTTTTATATTTAAACAATGAAAATGTACGGTAATTTCGCAACATTGCCTTGATGAATATTTCTGAAACTTTGTATTTTAGGTCCATCACACCTACAGATGACAGTGTATTTATTTTGATGAAATAATATTTACGTAAAACTCAGTACACGCGTTTGAATTTTATGATGTCACATGCTTTCGCGCGAGAAGATCAAAGCGGCATCTCCACCCACATTTTCTTTTCGTGCGTTTTCTCACTTACCAAGCGTCGTTTCGTGGCACAAGTGGTATTTCCTGAATTGAGAAATTGTACTTGTTTAATACTCGAAAATTTTTTGGGTTTTAGTGTCTTTTAAAGGTGTACCGAGACAATTTCTAGACATCGCGAAAGGGACACTTTTAGTTTCCTCTGTACGCAACTAGTATTACCACTTAGAACACAATAGTCAGCCAGCATGCATAAGATAGTTACTCTGATTTTAAAGTTTTCGTTGCAGAGTATTGGCAAGCAATGGAGTGGAGAATATGGTGATGAGTCAAAAAGGTTCCCCCGAGTTTTCAAATGGAGTTTCCGTGCAGCCTAAATCACAGAGGAGGAGGAGGAGGAAAGGAGGAATAAATGAGGAAGGACAGGAAGGTTAGCCAGTTCTCAGACCGGCTGGCTACCCTGTACTGGGGAAGGGGGTAAGAGGTATAAAGGTTGAAAGAAAAGAGACGTTGTAAAAAAAGGAGAAATAAGGTCATCAGACGATCCACGACGCTGTTTACAGTCCGTCTCTAAGACCACTTGCCCGCAGAAAGCGAAACAACGCTCTCAATGCCTTGCGTGCAGAGGACGGTCTCGGCCTGTGTCCTAATACCCTTTCTTCCGACAATTGGCGATTGTCTATTCTATCTAAAGCTTTCGACAGTTCTTTTCTTGGCACGCTGAAGCGGGGACACTCGCAGAGAAGGTGGGAGAAAGTCTCTGTGCAGCCACAGTTGTCATATGTCAGGCTTCTGGCCATTCCGATTCGAAACGAATAAGCATTCGTAAAGGCCACCCCAATCCACAGATGGCACAAAAATGTCCCCTCTGCTCTTGTTATTCCTGATGGAAGATGGAGCTGTAAGTGTGGGTCCAAATTATGAAGGCGGACGTTGGTGAATGCCGGTGAATTCCACTGAGCGAGTGTCAGTTCTCGTGCAAGTGATCAAAGCCTTGCAGCGGCGTCCGTTCTTGATAATGGTATAGCTTCACAAGGGGCATCATCATGAGCAGTTCAGACTGCTTCATCTGCACGGTCGTTTCCATCGATGGTGCAGTGGCTAAATCACAGAAATCACTGTCACGGTCAATAGGGACAATGCACTCATCGTTTATATGTACTACAGGCAGATCACTTATCTGCCAATAGTACGTATCAATGTCACACTGCCTTGTAATGTTACGGAGAAACCACCCACTTGATATCAAAACTGAAAGTGTCTTTTGAAGGCAGAGGTATTAAAAATTTATGCGATGCTTTCCCGGGCAACACAGAGCTCTCTTAGAAACAATGTTGCTACTTCAGCTAAAAGCATCACGAAAAATTTCTGCCTACAGCGCTTTTTCTTCTTCAGGCGCAATAAAAATCATCATCATCATCAGCCTAACTACGTCCACTGCAGGACAAAGGCCTCTCCCATGTTCCGCCAGTTAACCCGGTCCTGAGCTTGCTGCTGCCAATTTATACCCGCAAACTTCTTATTCTCATCTGCCCACCTAACCTTCTGTCTCCCCCTAACACGCTTCCCTTCTCTGGAAATCCAGTTAGTTACCCTTAATGACAAGCGGTTATCCTGTCTACGCGCTAAATGCCCGGCCCATGTCCACTTCCTCCTCTTTATTTCAAGTATGATATCTCTAACCCCCGTTTGTCTCCTAATCCACTCTGCTCTCTCCTTGTCTCTTAAGGTTACACCTACTATTTTTTCTTTCCGTTGCTCGCTGCGTCGTCCTCAATTTATGCTGAACCCTCTTTGTGAGTCTACAGGTTTCTGCTCCGTAGGTAAGTACCGGCAAGATACGCTGTTATATACCTTCCTCTTGAGGGATAGTGGCAATCCACCTGTCATAAATTCAGAGTGGTTGCCGAATGTGCTCCACCCCATTCTTATTCTTCTAGTTACTTCAATCTCGTGGTTCGACTCCGCGGTTATTACCTGCCCTAAGTAGACATACTCTTTTACAACTTGAAGTGCACTATTTCTTATCTCAAAGCGCTGCTCTTTTCCAAGGTTCTTGTACATTACTTTCGTTTTCTGCAGAATAATTTTAAGACTCACCTTTCTGCTCTCCTTGTCTAACTCCTCATTGAAAATATATTAGTTTTAAGGAGAACATTTTCTTATTCTCTGAAGTTGTATTGTTCCCCTGCGTCTCTGGTGAGCCTTACTGCATATGCAAATGTTTCAAATTTTTCATCGGCACTGAAGATTGCATCTGGGATTGTGAGGGCTTGGGGTTGTTTTTTATTTCTTTACTACAACGACTCTCCAAAACTTTACTACAACGACTTTCCGAAACTGAATCACTACATGCTCTCTCATGTTTCTAACTGTTGTGTTTTCATTTTGAACAATCATAATTTTCATTTACATTCTTATTGTTGTTGCTATTACTTCTGCTATTTCGAGTGCTATTCACACCTACTTGTGAAAATTAGTGACCATACATATTATGCTTTTACTTTCACCTTTTCGAAGGATTTATTTCAATAAACACAAAGTGTGATACTTTGAACACAATTGGGCAAAATTTATCATTTTAATGGGCACTGGCTGCCGGCTCGTGGATTCAAAGTAAACGTTCCCAAATTTATTTTCCTCAGAAAAAAAAGATTACGTTGTCTGTCATTTCGTCAGCCAGTTAGTGATGGATCATGTGGCTGAGCCTTCTGAACGCGACGCACAATGGTACATGTGTGCAGAATGGAATACTTATAAATTTACTCCTGTTTTGAAGTATCACAAAGAGTTGTATTATATGCGTCCTACCATGCTTCTACTGCATTGGTACTACCAGGAAGTGCAACAGTAGAAATGAACCTGAGCATTATTTGAGTGCTCTAGCCTTATTTTCAAATGAACGGCGGCAAGTTAGTTTTGAACGAGATTGCAGAGATAGGTAGAAGTACAGCCTCCTTCCTATACACAGGCCGTAAAAAAAGCGAGCGTGCGCCTCCAGATTGGCTGCAGGCAGATATACTCGGGACAATTCAAAGAAACAGTGACTTTACTTATATTAACAAACTGTGGTCTGAGAACTCTAATTCTACAAGTTTCACTGTCATCATTTCATTATTGAAAAATAAAATGAAGGTCAAAATTTATAGGTAAATTTCGTGCTTAAACAATTTCCAGGGGTTCAACAGCCGAACTAGAATTTGGAGCAATTTTCGGAGCAGCAAAATGTTACTTTTGGAGCACTAAAACCCAAATTCGGAGCAGGTTACAAGCGAAAATACATTCATTTTTTACCACGAAATACCTAATTTGGAGCAGCTTGAGAAAGAAGGCTTAAACATATATATATATATATATACATATATATATATATATATATATATATATATATATATATATATATATATATATATATATATATGTGTGTGTGTGTGTGTGTGTGTGTGTGTGTGTAACGCAAGTAGATATTTACTGAAAGTAGAGGCTGAGGAAGAAGAAGTCAGAGTAGAATAAACAAGGCGTATGAGCCAGGCCACGTCGCCAATACATCATGACGTCACACGAGTCGACAGGATGAAGACCTCCCAGCTACTTCATCAGTGTCTCATCGTCGACACAGTTCTCCACAACACGCCCTGACCACACATCGACTACGGAATCATCTCCTGGCCGCACACAGCAACCAGCACCATGCCAGAATCATCGACTGACCTTCCCATCCCCAAGTACACCGGAGCAGCGGACGATGTCCTGTACAGGACTGGTTCGACCTGTTCGAGCACCACGCAACCGCTGCATCATGGTCGGAACGGGAGATGGTCGCCAACTTTACCAGCTGCGTCTCCGGTGAGGCCTTCAAATTTTACCTCACCCACATATTTCAAAACGACGAGTCATGGGAAAAGATGAAACAAGAAATGATCGTTTGGTTTAAAAAATACGACTACGACGAAGACTTGTCTGTGGACCCACCATCCACAGACAACTGCTCTCAGTCGTCAATTTTACAGGCAGCCTTTAACTATGTGACGCTATGATGTATTGGCAAAGTGGCCAGGCTCATACGCCATGTTTATTCTACTCTGACTTCTTCTTCCTCAGCCTCTACCTTCAGTAAATATCTACTTACGTTATATATATATATATATATATATATATATATATATATATATATATATATATATATATATATATATAACGGGGGTCCTCCCCTGATAAAGGGAGGACCCCTCCCGAAACTGTCGGGAAATAAATATATTTATCCTTGTTGACAACGCTCCCGTTGTGCCACGAAGACTAACTGGCCCATTGAAATATTACTCCCACTATATATATATATATATTTATATATATATATATATATATATATATATGTGTGTGTGTGTGTGTGTGTGTACGCCATTTAACATTCACTAAATCATGCACAGTGAATATGAGCACTGCTGTTTCAACAAAGTAGTATTTTCTTTAATCACCCCCTCAGCAAACAATGATGAGGTCCACAATGGAAGTCACCAGGCCTGTGAAATCGTTTGAGAATTCAAATGTGGATTTCCCAAGATGGTGACCTTGAGATTCGCAAAACTGAAAAAAAAACTGTTTGACTTCTTACAGCTGCAGAAATGCCATATTGTACTCCAAATATTTTGCCAGTAACTTTTATAGACATCAGCGAGCATATTAGTTCTCACAAATATGTGGGATATAGATACATCAGTCATTGAACAAAGTGTGCAGTGTCTAGAGGCTACAACTATAAGCCCCTTTTAAATAATATAACGCTTTTTCGCAGGCAACCCACGTACTATGGCGAAGGTAGCTTAAGTGGTGTTTCTGCACAGGTTAGAACAAGACCAAAAAATTTTCAAACCACAACCACCCTCCCCACTTCGATTTTTTTGATGAAGGGATTAGGTTTAGGGCACAACTTTTTGGCTTGTTTGCAAGGCGCGTTTGACCAGATAAAGTAATAATGACACGCGCCAATTGGCCTTGCAATGGCACCGGATATCTATCGCGCATGGCGTTGCTATGGCAACTGACGTGGTCACGGCTAAAACTAAAGCTGGTACTGTACAAGCTTGATATGCTGAGAGTTTGTACACTTCCAGCGTTAGTTCCTAAAGAGTCTTAACATGCCATGGCCACACTTGCTGACAAGAAAATTCATATTTCCAATGAAGTGTTGCTGGCTACGGCAGCACATCTTTTGTGTTGTAGTTGCGTCGTCTCGCCGGTAAATATCTGATGCGGTCAGCAGACCGACAGACAGGCGGCGTTTTTACTTCAACTGGTCGATCGAGTTTTACAAGTGTCTTGACCTAATGAGCAGCTATCGTACACTGCGCTTTAGGGTTATGGTCGGCCCGCATACATTGATGATGCAAACTACAAGTCGCTAAAATGGTCTCCATTTTTCGCTCAATTAGGGCAAATGAGAAACTTTTGAGGCTGGTCGGGCATTTTGACACAGCGTGGCGCAATTTTGGCAAATTTCATGGTTTCCGCACAGCTTGGCGCACAAATGAGAAATTTCATCAAGTTGGCGCAATCATCGCAGCTGTGTAACACCTGCATTTGAGCATCACGTACCAAATTTTAAAATGTATTTTTCGTATTTTCACGACGGTGGCTCAATGAAATTTTCCAACCATCGTATGCTAGGCCTAGCACCCACTAGACACAATATATTCCATTTTATTGAGTAGAAGCTATGTGGGACTCGCCTAGACGCCTTCAATATTTCGTACGTCACTGTGTTTGGCATGGCAATCTCAGCGTAATCAACACCCAAATTTTTCTTCTTGCATGTTTTCTTCGTTGCCGAGCAACATGTCGCAGCAAAAGAGGTGTTTTTGGCATAGTGAAAACGGTTACTAAAATGCAAAAAAAAAATGTTTTGCTCTTTAGTGTCTCTTCAAAGAAAATGAAAGCGTACTTCACTTTACGACAGAACTGCTGCATGAATAAAACCTTCAGTTTTTTACCTAAGGCTAACGCCTTACTCAAACATCGGTGATACAGCTGAAACTAAAGTGGGAGCAGTTTTTGGAGCAGCGAAATTTATATTTTGTAGCAGTTAGCAGCTTTTACTAAGTTGTTCTGGGAGCTAAAAATACCAATGTTTAGCAATGTGGAGGCACCAGTGCATTTTTTATATGGCTTATAATACACATTCACCTGAAACAAATTTTGAAGGACGTTTTTGAACAGATTATGGCTAGGTATGAACTGCACTACTTTTTTACATACCACACACGTGACCTATCTAATCCTCGTAACAATTGAAATAATATCTAAAAAAGGGTTTGTTGAAAGCTAGGTTCTGCGAAAACATTAAAGAAACACTCATTACACTCAAAAATAAATTTAAAAAATATGATTGCACAAGAATCTTAGTGACGTAACAGTAATAGTTCGCTTTAAAAAAGCCTGAAATGATAGCGTCAAGAGGTTTTAACAAACAAAAGCATGCTGCACTGGCGTTCACACAATCTCATGCAGGACCACCTCCTAGAGTGCAGCGCGAGAGCCGAGAAATCTCGCCGCATAAACTATCTCATAAAGCAGGTGCTTATGGCACTAAGCGATACATTAGTGATACTGATAACGCCTCTGCACATGAGGAACCACGCGCTATTAATATAGCACAAGTTGGCCCGTTTTATATTTTTTCAATATCTACAGGTCATCATCGTTGAGGAAGAACTCCTAATAATACATCGACTTGTGATTGTTGCCTGCACTGCTCCGAGACTCACGTAAAGTGCTTGCGCCCCACAGGTGAAAAAAGCCCTGTCCACGAAAACAGAACGCTGATTGTAGAGAGGCAGGTGTTATTGCAAAAAAACAAGAGGAAAAGAAAGAAAACGAAGTCACACTGCCGCCGACCGAAACACTGCTTGAGATAAGCCAAAAGCTCGTCCAGCCTATGGCCAGCACGCATGCAGAGACACCTCTTTAAGCACTTGTTGCTAGTTTCAATTACAAAACGAAGCAGTGGCAAATCCTCATTAATTAAAACTGTGCCAAGTGATTGCCGATACCTAATGAGTCACGTATGAAGCGCCAAGCTGCCCGTTACTATCGTTTACAATGGTTTGAACACTTGTTTTGTCTCCGCGGCTTCGCATGTAACCAAGTGTTTCTCTATACCTGCAGACACTGATGTGCGGAGTTCATTTGCGATGGCTTTTGAAATGCAAAATGCATTGAGAACTCGCCTGTCTAAATAAATTAGTAGCTAATGGGTGCAAAGCGGGAATATGTTGCACACATTCTGCCACTCACGATACCCATTTAAAGAACCCATGTGCACGTGCCAGAGCATCCGGGAGACGCGTCGGATGCAAAGAAAAAAAAATGACTCCACATTTACAGTTTCTTGTTCACAGCAAACACGTACTCGTAGGTGACCGCATGCAGCAGCGTCAACATGAAAGCGACAATGCCTTGAGGAAACCGCTATGCACGACAGAGAACTGGAGAGTCAACCCCGCTATGCTTGCCACCCAGCTCGGTGGTTTTCGCTAGCCGACAGTGGCGCTAGAACACACAGCCTTGCTTGTAGAAGCAGCACGCTCGATGCACGGCAGCACATTTTTGTGGGGTCACGCATATTTGCTAAAGTTTAAAGATTATGGCAGCACCATGGAAGCCTTTGTCACCAGAGATGGAAAGTGAGAAAAACACAATGGGTGCGACCAGTCAAACTCGCCATTTTTTTCCCACTGAAGCTGAGGTCGGCATCAAAATTCTATCTTTCGAGGCTGTTTCGGACCAGTTCGGTGCAATTCTCTTGATTACTTTGCTTTTCAAGCAGCTTGGCGCAATATAACTGAAATGTATCAAAAATGCGCAATTTGAGCAGCTGTCTCACTCCTTACCAATGCATGTGTGTTGGCAGTACAGGCCCAGGTCGCAACAGCCTCTTTTGCCTTGCACATGAGCTTATTGTAAAGTGATCAAAGATCAATTGGCTGCATATTTGGCACAGGAGGCTGTGTGCAAGTCATGTGTCCACAAGGTATTGAGCAGTGGTTATGCTCAGATCCAGAGGCTTCCAACAGCAGAGTTTCCAGATTATGTGATCACTATATCCTGCGAAAACGTGGCGAGATGGATCAAACATTTCAGCAAATGCGAAGTCTGTGAGAAAAATCATGGAAGCTGCTTTAGCCTACTTTCCTACGTTCAAGTTTTTTATTGATACAAGCTCTTCTTAGTACATGAAAATACACAACACTTGTTACACTTGTTCACAAGATGGCGCACAATTAGGAGTGTCGCATCCAGATATGATGCGTCCGTGGTATGTACGGCTCTCAAGAAGCTGGGCAGCACCTTGCACACTTGTTAAGCTCGGAGACAAAGACAAAACCAAAAATAAAACTGAATGCGGTCAGAAACACCGAAGCTCCTCCATTCCTTGTGTTACAGTAGTAGTTCAAAAGATGTCTCAGTCATGCGCCAACAGTTATATTGGTCAGACTGGTAGGTGCATGTTCGATTACGGGGGCACCAGAAGAAATGCGAAAAGAATACTCGATTATCAAACTTGTTTGCTCATTGAACACATGTCACTGAAAGCTACTGCTTAACAACATCAGGGGTGCAACAGCCGAAAAACAACTTGGAGCAATTTTAGGAGCAGCAAAATATTACTTTTGGAGCACTAAAATGTAAATTTCGAGCAAGTTACAAGGAAAAAAATATGCAATATTCATCACTAGACACCAAATTTAGAGCAGTATAAAAAAGAAGGCTTACATTTAGAAACAAAATATGTATAAACCTTCCGACATTACCTAAATTGTCCAGTGTAAACATGAGCACTGCTATTTCAACGAAAGTGGTATTTTGAACCACCCCACTGAGCCAACAATAATGAAGTCCACTTTAGCATTTGCTGTGCCTGTAAAATCACTTGACAGACTCTGCGAATTTAAATATGGATCTACCAAGCTTGCGATCATGAATTTTGAGAAATTAATAAAGCCGAAGAGCACATGTGGTGAAATAAACAAACAAAAAAACAAGTGCACAATTTAGTTTGTTCTTTTAGGGAAGCAAAAAGATGATACACTGCTCCAAATTATTTCCAGTACCACATTTATACATCAGTGATTGCACTGATACTCATAATTAGGCACCGTACAAACGCATGAGTAAGCGAACATTGTGTGCCGTGTCCCGTAACCACGGGTAACAGCTTCTTCCAAATCTCAATACGCTTTTTTGCAAAGCACTGGTGTAAAATGGCGAAGATGACCTATTCAGGATTCCCTGCACGGGTTAGAATCCCAAGCGAAGAAACTTTCTAATCACTACACCTCATCTTCCCCAACTTCCCACGTTTTTTTTTCCACCGTGGGGTTAGGTGTCGCTTCGGCTCTCCCTTGAAGGTGCGTTCGAATAGATAAAGTAACAACGGCGTGCACCCGTTGACCTAGCGACAGTACCGCAGATGTCCATCGCCAGGGCCGTGGCCGGAACGACGCAACATCAAGACAAAAAAAGGGGGGGGGGGCTCAGAGCTTTCAATGAAATAAGGAGTGTCCAGTTTTTTCAAGCTTTATTCAGAAACTGTGCGATATTTCACGGCAGCTCTTGGAAGATGAATAGGTTTTCGAAGCTTACCAAGTTTTCGCCTGTAGATCAAAACAACCTTGAGAGGAAGTGACAGTGGCTATGGGCCCATCCTACAGACGTAATCTATAAGCAAATAACTCTGTGAGCTGAGGTCGCAGATGGCAGAGGCGTTGCCATAAATTTTTTTCGAAGGGGGAACCACTTTGATTAGATGGTTCTAAGCTAGGCAAGTAGATGTGGTAGACCGTTATTTTCTGCGCCCCTAAATACCATAGGAAAATATTTGGAGGGCAGAGGCACGGGCCTGGTGTGCCACCCCCTGGCTACACTACTGGTGGATGGAAACCAGTGTGGTCGAGTACATACATGAAGAAGGAGAGCCGGGGAGGAGGGTGGGAGGAGCACAAGTTTCTGTTAGGTTACTTTGGCGAGAGAATTAGCTCTAACTGGAGCGGCACATGTATGATGTAAGAAAGAAGGTTTTGTTTAACGTGCTGGCCGAACACACAGAAGAACCTGACAACAAAATAGGGTGGAATAAGGTGAAATTACCAAAATAAAGGGAAAAGAATTGGACTTCCGGGCTATATCTAGAATATCTGACAATTCGGGTAACAACGAGGCACATTCTTGAAAGTAATGACAATGACAGCAACTTCTCTTAGATATACACACATTCATCCTATTTTGAAATATATATAATTGGACTGTTCGCACATTCATTATAAGTTATGACAGGGCTCCCGTGCGGAAACTTAAATGTTCCGCTTTTATGCGAGCATTCAATGTCGGTGCTCAAGTTAACCCCATAGTTGAATAACAACCACAACACAAAAAGAGAGAGGTGACAGTGGCACTGCAAGCCGCCGTGAGGGTACCCTCACTTGTGTAGCGCACTGTGGCATGCCGCTGGTAACTTTTGCTGTCTTTCCGGATTGTGTAGTCTGCAGAAGTCTGCACACATGAAGCCAGAGCACAACAACGCTGTTCGAAAATGAAGACACTGCAAAGTCACGGTAAAAGCACACGTGCCACTTCCAGCTTTTCTTTGCCAGTGCGAGGCGAGATCACGTGACCCAACCCTGCACGTCACAGCGATTGCAGCACTCGCGCCTCCGGTGGTGGGCCTCACGCCCAATATGTTAGGGAACCTGCATGACCGACCCTTGGTACACTGGACGGTGCAGCAAGCAATAGAGGAAGACAAGACTGGTCGGTGCAGGATGAATCAGTGGTCTAAATGATATTGAAGAGAGACTTTTAGAAAACAGTCAACCATAGATTCTTGGCTCTCTAAACCACTTGTAAGTAGTGGAAATAAACATCTTGTATGTTATAGAAACCAAATGTCAGTAAATTGCTGAATCAAACCCTTTTATAACATACTCTGTCCTGTCATGCAAGTTTTGGTTCATTTCAAACGTTAATTGGCAAAAATTAGAGCTCACTCAAACTCATTTATACATACTACGCGCCTGGGGCTCATTCTTACCCACCAAAAATTTATTAAATTAGACTAGCACAGCCTCAAGCTCGCTAAAATATTACTCACTGTTGCTCACTCAAGCACATGGTCTAATTTGAGTATGAGCGAGTCTCGAGTAAGTCAACTCGTGAGTGAGTTGCTGACCCAAGGTGTCAAGTTAGGGAGATGATCACAAAGCGCCCAAACTTAATAGGCTAGATTAAATCGATCGATCAGATAGATACTACACAGACCGACTTACAGACAGATATGGTTGAGGTGCTTTTAGTTCACTAAAATGCTCTGCTCTAAAGAGCAGGCGGCTACCAGAAGCTCAGCCCTTAAGGGAAGCGTCACTTTGAGACTTCAGCTTTTCTGGTTTCTATGAATAGAAAGCACTTACGAGTCATTTTGAAACTTGCCACTCTGTACTAGCACTGATGTATCTTGCTGGTACTTAGTTACGTATCAGAAACCTGGAGACTTACAAAGAGGGTTCAGCTTAAATTGAGGACGACGCATCGAGCAATGGAAAGAAAAATGGTAGGTGTAACCTTAAAAGACAAGAAGAGAGCAGAGTGGATTAGGGAACAAACGAGGATTAAGGATATAGTAGCTGAAATCAAGAAGAAGAAATGGACATGGGCCGGGCATGTGGCACGCAGACAGGATAACCGCTGGTCGTTAAGAGTAACCAATTGGATTCCCAGAGAAGGCAAGCGGTTTAGGGGGAGACAGAAGGTTAGGTGGCCAGATGACATTAAGAAGTTTGCGGGTATAAATTGGCAGCAGCAAGCACAGGACCGGGTTAACTGGCAGAACATGGCAGAGGCATTTGTACTGCAGTGGACATAGTCGGGCTGATGATGATGATGATGATGATGATGATGACTAGCACTGCTGTCCAAGCGATAGCCGAAACACTGCCCTAAACAAGCCTTGGTATGCAAACCACAGGTCAACAGCACGAGAAAAAAGGAATTCCTTGTTATCATGGGAGGACGACCACACTTGCTAGGCTAAAAAAAAGAAATAATTGGAAAAGTGATGTGTTTTTCGAACATCCGACAGCGTTTTACAGACCTTGTGTGGAATCTGCTGCCATCTAGCAGACAGCAAGCGCATTTCTGCAATGTTGAAGGCTGGGCACGCTCCACCTGTGCAGGCACGGAATGTCCATATTAACGTGTGGTGGCAGATAGGGACGGCAGTGCCAACAACTTTTCTTGTGCATTGTTGCTCAGATTGAAGAAACTGGGATGCTAAAAAATATTTGCAGAAAATCAAC
The DNA here is from genome assembly GCA_013436015.1 of Rhipicephalus annulatus. Lineage (NCBI taxonomy): Eukaryota > Metazoa > Arthropoda > Arachnida > Ixodida > Ixodidae > Rhipicephalus > Rhipicephalus annulatus. The sequence goes on along the minus strand of WOVY01014874.1, from coordinate 233,206 downwards.
CTCTATGTTATTTGACTTGCTCGTGGCTGACGCGAAGGGCCAGATCTGTTGCTCATTTTGCTGCTTACAATTAAATGACTGTTTATATTCTTCGTTCTATCCAAATGTGGGACAGCTTAGGCACTCACCTCAGCACATTGTTTCATGCCATGCCAGAATGAAACAGTTTTTGCACCGTGTGAACGCAGGCACAGACAAACCGGCCTTGTGCACGAGCTTCAAAGCTGCCTCACGGCTACTCATGCTTGCCTCTGCTGCTTTACAGCATTACTTTGTCGATTACATTGCGATAACAATTACGTATTAGCCTAGTAGCTTGTACATGTCATCGTTACTCATCTAATGGACTCGTTATGCTCGAACATGTTGCTCACAGTTACTTGTTTATTGTGTAGTTTAATAAGGTAGCATTTGGTGGTGTGGTTTGAACACGTATTGCTTCACTATGTGTACTTTTCAAGCATTTCATGTGCTCTTTCAGAGGGGGCGGCCGATTTCAGAAGGGCGACCCGTATGGTGTGACCCTTCCTCTATTATGATTTTTTATACCACAAGAAGAGCAAATATGTTATCCTCCTTCATAAAATATCTTCTACCCACATTTGTGTGTCGTAAAATGTTAAAGTATGTCTCAAGTGCGTCAACACTGTTCAAACTGAAAAAAATGCTGTTCTGGCAAATCTGTGCGTAGACAGTGTGAGCGCACCCTCAGTTAAAGGTAACATATTTGGCCTTAACTGTGGTTTCACAAATGTTCAGTAGGCGATACACAACTGCCCTGCTGCAAACGGCGTGAAATTGTAAGGTGCAAATAAGCCCCGAAAGGGATGACTTGAACCCAAATTTTGTACACCTAGTGTGCTGTTTACGAGCACATGCCCCCCCAAAAGGGTATTAAATAAAATACCAGCTAATCAGCACGTACTTTATGGTTACGCTTTTCGTTTTTCTTTTTCACGCAAAAGTTTTAAAACTTTTACTTCTGTGTTAATGCTATATAAAGCGTATGTTGATGACTGCAGGAGCAAAGCATTATTTATTTGAAATATAAAAAAGAGTAAAAAGTTTCAATTCAAGTTGGATGTGCGATAAATCGAAGGGGCTATTTCGTAAGTATTTTATCTAGAACAGGGTAGACATGAAACAAAAGAATGAAATGGAGCCACACTAGATTGGTCAAGGCAATTCTCATGGTCAAGACATGAGAATAGCCATGGAAGGTGCATAGAACGGGTGGAGGCCGCATTGCGTTAATAAAACGCAGACAAAATGGCATCCAAACTACATGGATTCAATTGAAATGAAGCGCTTCAGCCCAAAGAATCGAATTAGCCTGTTTTGCACCTCACTTACAATAATTCTGCTGCGAAAATCACAACAAATTGACTCCTCCAAATTGCGACACCGCCTAGCATCTGCTCAAGACACAAATTAATGGCTGCAGTCATCCCAGTCTGCAATCTCAAGCTTTGAAAAATAACACGTGCCAATATTGATGATGTGCTGTATTAATTTTATATTTTTACATGTGCTGAAAGCATTTCCGAATTCTCTTAGCTTGCCAACAAGTTTTTTGAGTCCTTTTGTTCTTTCACTCTATATCCTCCCATTCTGAATAAAACGCTTACTAATTGATACCAACGTCGACATAGGCCGTTTCTAGTAAATTACGCTTTGAAAAGGTGCAACACAGCTTCCTTAGCCCCCAGCCTTGTCTCGCTATAGCCTCTTCTCAGCCGCCCTGCATTGTTCCTCGTGAATAGCAAATAACTAAAGCAATCCTTATCTAAAATCCGGCGACCGCTCCGGTCCACATAAAGGGCCCTATACTACCTCCTATAATTTTTTTTCAAACGTTTGAGGTAAACACGTGCATCATATGCAAAATGCTGCATGATCAATGATTCTCCACGTGGCAGTGCAACAAGCCACCAGTGCTCCACAAATTCAAAGAAACAATCCGCTCATACCTTTCGGGCTGGCACGTGACATCAAGAAGTTGAATCTGACGTGCAGAATAAATATGCTGTTTTAGTCAAGCAAGCACCTATGACTTCTTGTTAACCTGCAAGAAGCTGTCCACGCCACTCGTCGTTTGTCTTGATGCCCGCATGCATGCACTAGCTTGCAAATCAGGTACTGTGGTTGGTAGGACAGGGTTCATACCGGCACTATTCGTATAAGCATCGGCTGGCACAGCAACAGCGATTCGCCAACAAGCACACAGTTGACAGAGGGTGGAGTCGTGATAACGGTAACAAGGCAGTGTTTGGAGCAATATGTCATCGATGATGTATGCCGCGCAAGATTGGGAGAGGTGCTCGGAAAGAGGGCAAAGCGGCTTCGGGAGAGGTACTAATAGAGGGTAGTGAAAAGAAGAATGAAAGGAGTAAATACTGTGCTTAGATAATCAAACGCATCTAACTCTGCTATTACAGCACCGTTTCAAAAATTTTAACTGCTTTATGGTTGTTGTGCACTTGCGCACAACTTCTTCACCACAACTGAATTTCTTTTTCTGGGTGGTTAAATAATGCATCTGGTGTCTGGCAGCATGCAGTATAGCACATATTGCGTGCCAGCACTGTTCAGGTATCAAAATAATTCTTGGTGTATGGCTGTGAGATCGGTGGCCTCAAAATCAAGTGGCAAATGTTTAGACCAGCAATGCTATTTCCACTTACACGCACTGTAAAACGTGGTACTCTGGTGGAGCTTGACATAATCTACATTCATTTTATTAGGATGGTGCAGGAAACTTAGTTTAGCACAGTCGTGCTCAGAAGCAGCATCACTCGATGAGAAATAGGGGGCGTTTACATTATCAAAACCACGCGAAGCTAACACACAAGGCAAACATAGGAATTCAGATGAATTATTACTTGAAATTTTATATTTTGTTTCTGACTCGCCACGAGTGAATTTTCAAAACAAACTGAAAGGTATTGTTAGGCTTGTAAAGCAAGAAAAAACGAGAAAGTTACTCAGACCTCTTTTTGTTGTCTGCCAAGCTAACCCTGCTAGTAGCAACATAATCACCACCACAAGTTTCTTTGCTGCGAAGTAACTGACATAAATGTTGATTCTACTTTTATTTACTTGTATTGATGTCACGAAGCTTTTAAACGTCACTGCTCATTATATCTAATGTAGCTAACAATTTACACAAGCCTTGTCTAGCGTACTAACCTCCAACACAGAGAACTGCGTCTAGTTGCAATGGGCCACTCTCCACATAATGGCCACGCTGAACCCACGGCAGACTGCAGTAGTTGGCCTTGTTTTAGGTGCATCGTAAAGATGCGGTTATGCCAAATGGTGTGACATGTGCTACGTGTCTGCACCATATAGCTCACACTGCCGGTCTACTGCACAAGTTTGATACCCAGTCACATAAAATTAGCATTGGTGACAGGCAGGCACTTTTCTAAAAGATACTCAAGACACAGACAGTCGACATAGGCTCCCGTCATATTGCGGTAAGCTCGATGATGATGATTTGTGGGATTTAACGTCCCAAAACCATATGATTAAGAGAGACGCCGTAGTGGAGGACTCCGGAAATTTCGACCACCTGAGGTTCTTTAACGTTCATTCAAATCTGAGCACACGGGCCTACAACACTTCCGCCTCCATCGGAAATGCAGCCGCCGCAGCCGGGATTCGATCCCGTGACCTGAGGGTCAGCAGCTCAGTACCTTAGCCTCTATACTACCGTGGTGGGGCTTGCGGTAAGCTTACACAAATTGCAAATTAAAAGATTACCTGTACCCTGTACCCCTGTACCCTGTATGTACCCTCGAGTCGAAAGAAAAAAACATCGATCAGTCGGGTCGCACGCCCGCGACTAGCCGCAACTGTTCATCCTACTTACTCACCGAATACTCGCACACTACGGCGAGCGGTTGATTAAGCTGCACGCGACAGGTTTGAACCAGAAGACACTTGTACAGAAGAGCAGTAACTTATACTCACAAATGTAATCTGGCTTGTCGCTGGCGTTGCTGAGGTAGCTGAAATTTTCTTTTCTCTGCCCAGAACCCTGATTACAAAATCAGTGTTGCCAGGTCTTGGTGAGGAAGCGTCGACAAAAATAACCTGAAATGTGGCCAGGGAAGTATTTATTCACAACAAAACTAAAAATGATTTCAAGCCTGCTTAACAAAAGTGATCTTTAGCGCTCAGAAAGGCAGCGATGGTGTAGTCAACCAGCAAATGTCAAAATCTACTGTCGCTCGGCTTGGCGAGCTGGTATCACGACCAAGGTCGTGGATGGCGCAAAAGAGTGTGAAACGAATTTTTTTTTGATTAAGTAGCAGGCAATTGATAGCTTTTATACAGCGTCAGCTGTCTGTATAACCAACAAAACAAGCGTACTACTTCTTACGACTGTGCTAAGCTTCTGTTGCGTGTCACACGGACACCTATGATAGCGGTGGAAATGAGACGGTCGCGATGTGCGCATCGCAATTTCTGACTCTCAGGCCGTGATTCAGCCAGCGTCTGCGCCAAACGTTTGCGTGATTCTGCGCCCAACACAACCTGAGTGGTCTGATAACGACCACAAGACACCGTTACAAACTATCAGCAAAAAAATTCAGGCGATCCTCACAAAATCGCGAAACCCAGCATCAACTGATCCAATTGCAGCATATATTTTATTTCAACATGCCGAAGTTCTGGATGGTGTGCACCTGCAGTAGTCTTGAGCTCGACATGCATGAATAGCCATGGTTGTACATATGAGAATGACGGGTAAATACCAAGCGAGAATGACGGCCGTGAAGAGACGAAGAAGCGCACAATTTTCGTCCTAATTAAATTAAGTGGCCGTGTAAGGTGCTAGGCGTTGCCACAAGGTTGGTTTCAAACTATACCACTTAACACAATAGTACCAGGTCAGCCACACCATGGGTTCGACGCTTAACTCAGATATAAACACTGGCTACGCCCTTGAAACGTGACCAAGCATGGTCGTATGTGTGTGTAGTTTTAATCTCGGATACACCTCGCTCTTATTGCGACATACGCCAGACCGCGTGCACACAATACGGCAGCTCGTAAAATACAATAACTAAGTGTACACACGTGCATACTTCGTTAGTAAAAAATGTGCAAAGCCATAACAGTCCATCTAAGCCTGTCTACTATTAACTTAGTCCTAACAACATTACATCTATACACTCTGTAAAAGTACCTGATTATGCTACCAGCGAACGTATAAGCAAAATGAGTGCTAATTTTCAGCATTTCTGACAGCTTAACCGCAAAGAAAAGCTCTGCATTGGTGCGAAGCGATTGGGCAAATTATTACTTGTGTTTTAAGGCAAATCAATTGTACCTGCTTCTTTTCGTTGCAACAATATTATAGCACACTACATTATCACTGTTTCATATATTAAACCGCAGAGCCACCACAACAGTATGGGGTGGTTCTTTGAGAAAGAACTCTAGTCTCAGGGCTCTGGTGACAGCGAAACAAAGAAAAAATAATTCTACATATGGCAACTCAACCATGAAATTGATGTACTACATAAATTATATTAGAAGCACTATCTCAATTCGGCTGCAATTCAAGAGAAATTTCGAGGCAGCCATACCAAACTACCCATATATTTAGAGACTTTGCCTACTTCACTCAGCCCAATGTGTGCTGCGTGTTGGTGTTACTGTGTTCTACGAATGGTGCTGAAGTCTAAATCAGGATGCTGACAACATACCACCAACAGTCAACTGAGCCTAGCTGTTTCAACCCAGCACCTCACATTCGTATATGATGTCTGATATATGATGCAGATTTCCTCCGAAATTGGCCTCATGTGGTTCAATCATTAAATTCCTTAGGAAGATGTGTAGATTTCGAATAACATACTGATAGTGATACCGTTCATCGTGTCTGATCTTCTACATATGCCATGCGGCATGACAAATGCCAGACATACATTTCAGCATTTTCCCCAGCATGGAATTCTGTCACTCGTCTCTCAACAACCTACTCATCGTGAGTTCATTAGGTGAGCACAGTTCACACCTGAATTCTGTAATCCAACATCTGAACAAGGTACACTGGTCAGCATAAGCAGGTGTGCATTTGATTTCCGAAAGCTCACCTGTCCTATCCTTGTGTTCTCCGCATCCAGTATTCAGCTCTACCCAGGCAGATTTATAGGTATTGAGAGCTTCCCATCTCCGAATACTAGATGCTGATAAGCCCTACAAGCTCATTTGTCTTATTTTTGTGAACTACGTAATATAATAATATTTTGTACAATGGTGCCAGGCCATTATACATATTCCCTCCACTTCGTGTTATTGATACACAAAAATACTACAATATGGAGCTCCCTTAGACCATGAACTCCGATAAAAACATTTGGGGATCAACAGATGCTTGCACGACAGTGTATGCTACGCCCCGCCGCGGTGGTCTAGTGGCTAAGGTACTCGGCTGCTGACCCGGAGGTCGCGGGTTCGATTCCCGGCTGCGGCGGCTGCATTTACGATGGAGGCGAAAATGTTGTAGGCCCGTGTACTCAGATTTGGGTGCACGTTAAAGAACCGAGGTGGCAAAAATTTCCGGAGCCCTCCACTACGGCGTCTCTCATAATCATATGGTGGTTTCGGGGTGTTAAACCCCACAAATCAATCAATCAGTACATGCTATTTCCTGAATATCAAATAAGAGTTCCACTATACATCATCGTACCACATCTTAAATGCAATTTGTGCTATATCACTGACTCGTCAAAGGAGTACATATGGCAGCCAATCAGTTCCCTGACATGCCCTAAAATCTTATGCCCACTGTCTGAGCACTATCACAGCATTTTTTGTGGAGACTGAAGCCAATTTATCCTCAAAAATATCAAAGTATCATGTGGTTGGCCCTGCAAACATATCCAGCAATGTGACAATGTGACTTAATCTTGAAGTGCCGCGAAGCAATCTACTCAGGTGGTACGTACACCCACCTGATGCTATACTACAGCTTATGTTATTTGCCTCGAAAAGCCTTTGGATTTTTCGTCTACTTAGGTGTATGTGAAAGACTCTCTAATTTTCATATACCTAATTGTGCTAACAAGTGGGCATAAATGGTAAGTGCTTATGTCATTACATTATTGCATCGAAGAAATTATGTGATTTATTTGTCATTGAATATGTGAGTACATCTCTTATTGGCACATGTTACACTCCCTCAGTTACTATCGTTGCATCCATATTCTCATGAAGTGCAGCAGATGTCAAAAATATCCGAAACATGTCATAGGAGCTGTCAACATTGTCATTGATGCCCTGTAACATAGCCCAAACAACATGTTCACCTGTCCCAGAGAAATATACACCTTAAAAACTTGGCGACTGGTTGACATGACAACAAATTCTGCCATCTTCAAGAAATATAAGCTTCGACGCTGCTAGACTTTCAGTGGTGCAGGGTCGTTTGCCAGTAACAGGAGACATATCAGCTTCAACACATGCTGTGACCCAATAACTGACCAATTATGGCCACTTGCAAGCACAAATAGGCATTTTACTGGACTGTATTTCATGCCCGCACACGCGGAAAATCCAAAGGCTTCCGTTAGCAGATAACGTAAGGTGTATGGCATCACGCAGGTTTACGTACCACCTGTGTCGAATGCTTTGCAGCACTTCAAGATTCAATCACATTGTGACACTGCTGGATATGTTCGCAGGCCCGACCACTTGATTCAGTGATGTTGCTGAGGATCTTACCGTGCCATTGACTTTACTGCTGCTTTGCAAAAGACAAACTTGAAGGCTTGTGTTGATTGCGTGGTTCAGCATTGGGTAGAATATATTCTTACTCCAGACATTTCTATGTCACGCACTGTTGCTCCTGCTTTTGTAGCTGCTGGCTGCATCACTCATGTCATCCTTGGTTCCAACATATATGGCCAATATGGACCGACAGTATTCCACCAAGCCCTACCTTCCAATGAGCAATGGAAATGGTTAAATGTATGTGCATGATATTCAAGGCAGACATTGGTTGCAACACTGTAAAACTTGCTTTAGGCGTGACTGTAGGTCTACCCAGTGACCATGTTGTTTGACTCTTATCGACACGAAGCCCACCTTCCAGCCAGTGACTACACATCTCGTCTACGTTACAACACAAAGAAGGTTCTACCTATAGCTGTGTAACAGCGCATTGGAAGGTACATATGGTAGCAGTGAACTAGACTTTTGTACACGCATGCATAATGAAATGGTATGGGCTAACCATCTCTCATTGGTATCACGCTGCCAACTTTAAAAAAACCTTTCTCTCAAGTACATTTACTAAAGCATTATGAAAATAAGACATATGATTCGCTTCCTAGGCAGAAGTCATCATCAGTGCAAAAATGGCCTGGAACAGCAAAAATATCCCACTTGCATAACATCAATAAGCACTCCCCACAATGCCATGAATAAAATTGCATGTTAACTGGTTGTCAAATCAATCTAGCAAGTAAACCATTTACAAGCACCATTTTTTCAGGCAAAGTGAAAATATTTTTTCTGTGTTTTACGCATTTGTTACATCTGAAATAATAATTTATGTGCAAAAAAAGTGCCCCATTGAATTTGTGAAACCTGAGTTATGATGGCTACAAAAATTATTGAGTAAGAGCTGTAATTTACCATATGATTCATTAAATTTATGTTTGCATGGGTTTACAAATGTGCTAGTTCTCGAGTGCCACAAAACAAAAGTAAGAATGTAATTTCAATTTTTCGATTACCTGGTATTCGCGCTCAAGTGCTTTGAAAAATAAAGTGTAACTTCATGTTTGCTGTGAGCTTGACCTTTGACCACACCTCACTTAAAAAAGGTTGAGGCACTATTCTAAATACCTGAATTTTCAATCAGTTGGAATAAAAGATGGTGTGGTAATGAATCTTGAGCTTTGTTTCATATGTAGATCAACAACTCATGGTCGTAAGTTATGCTTGATTGTCTTTCTTAACTCATTCACATCATAAAAGCACTGAAGCTTGTAAAGCCACATTTGCAAAAAGTAAAAATTAAGACCGTGCATGTGCCCCTGAGCAGCAAAAAGCAATATTCACATAACCAATGTGATGAATGCTGTGAACCTTGTCGTACATCAAACGGTCCTCCAAATATTTTGAGAGGTATGCTTGGTCATAACTCTGACATGGTTTAGTATACAACTATAGGAGCCAGAAAGCTTGAATAGGACTTACAGATTAAGTTGGTATGGATGCATGATATTTGAACAGTACAACGATGAAGATTAAAAACAAATGAGCCACAGGAACACAAGTGCCAATGCGTGGCTGAAGTTTATTCAAAATTACAAAACAGATATATACTACATCCACATGGCAATACGCAAATTTGACCAGCAATACCAAAAAAATAAAAAAAACAAGTTGTACACAAGAGTGAAGGGTTTGTTTACTATTCAGTATAATGGAAAAAAAGCTGATGCATGATTGTTTTTCATTTTGACTGTACCTTCTCAATTGGTTCCTTTTTTTTCAAAATATCATCACAGGACAAATCGGGAAGCCAGTGCTCACGCACGATACTCAAAAGTCTTTTTTCCTTCTTTGTCGTGCCAATTTAAAAACCGGAAAGCTTACTGGATCTCAAGATTAGTTATAGTAGTTCTTCCCCTACTTCTTTATGTGAAAATCCACTAGTATGAGCTTTTTTCGACTCCGCTGTTGCCGTAATTGTTGTGTATCTTCTGCCTGAGTAGTTATTTTTAGTCAACTCTAGCACACTGATATAATGCTGCTAATCAGACTCCCGGCACCTTTAGTGCAATCAACTGATTTTGTCGCTCACAGTAAGTCAATGCAGCAAATTTTCCTGCAGTTCACTGAGTCAAACACACATTCAAGGAAAATCAACTAAGAGGACAGCTAGTGATGGCATTTTTCATATTGAAAAAGTTATTTGGAGCAAGGCACAGCATTAGATTTTAAGAAAAACCATATAAATGAAGGAACATGTGATCCTTATCCATATACAATTAATAATAATAATAATAATATTAATGAACATGAGAGCCGAGTCTGACAGAAGCTATACAAGAAATACGTTGATTGTCATTCTCTGATTAGTTTCCAAGCCTCACTTTAGCTTATGCAAGCCTGGCTTTATACACTCATTGCCTGTAGAAAAATAGTAGAAACACAACACAAATGTTTTTCTATAATATACACAGTGTCATTAGAGCAACAGTTTGTTTTTTTTATTTCTAACGCAGTTCAAATATTAATAATTAAAAGACGTCTCAAAGTTTACATGCCTCTCCTACTGATATATATGTCTTTCATGCCTTTCATTAGGCACAACTACTACACTAACATGTCAACGTGAATACAACAAATGGCTCAGACATGTAAGGCGGTTAAAGATGACCATGGAGGCCATTGCTCATTTATTCGAAGAACACAATTTGCATGCAGGCCCACCAGTGCCCTCTGTCGTCTTTAATTTGAATACACTCCCAGCAACGATGAAGGGGGTGAGCTTATTAGAGAGAAATTTGGTGAGACGGTTTCTATAAACCATGAAGCAAGAGTATTTTATTCACGTAAAGATCAGTTGTGTGTGTGTATATGCCCCTGTTTCACATCATGGCGATAGGCAGCAGGTCATCGGAACATTCTTATCGTGTTTGTGAGGTCGAGATTTCAGTTGGGAACGTTGAGTTGTCACAAAGTTCAAGATTTATTTCGGCATCCACACTAACATAAGTTTATGGTTGGTGGTTGACGTGTTCATTGTGTCGCATTGCAGTCTGCCTTCATGTCTCGTCCACTTGCAGTCAGCACTTCTGAGGGTATGTTCAAGAGTTGTACTGAAGCCATTGTTAGGAATACAGGTCCAAGTATCTTCCATCAGTGCATAAGAGCCAGGTTTAAGTAATGGCTTTCTTCTCCATCAGTGTGTATTCCTTTTAATGTTGTTGTGCAAGGAAGGCATTAAAGGTAGATTTTCATGACTTTTCAGTGCTGTGCATGAACTGCTGGCATGCATGAAGGGTTTTTTTGTTGTGGTGTTGTCTCTGTCAGGGTCACACAGCCTCCTGTTGTTTTATACTACGCTTCGTAGGATTGCTCTTTGATTGCTTCTTCAGTACTTTGTACTATTGTGAAAGCATGTACTAGCAGGTGTTGACTGTGGTGCTTTTATTTGGTGTTCCACATACTTCTCGTTAGATTCATTTGCACACAAAGCAAGAAGTCAAAGTATGGTGGTAACATTTGCTTCGAGTTTCTTGTTGTTCCTATTGTATTTTAGCCAGGGTCGGTGCCAGGATTGTTCTATACCGGCGATGCATCCACAATAAGTGAGGTTCTTCAGGAGGAGCAGAGAGACGGGGAACTTGGCCATTGTGTTACGACTAAGTTTCTCTTGGGAGCATAGTCGTAACACATAGTCATAACACAACACAGGGGTCAGACGAAAATTGGAGGAGAGGGGTGGCTTCCAGTGTAGCCTCCCTGTGCCTACGCTGGCACCACTTCCGATTCCAGCCTGTGTCATTTGACTGCTGACGACCTCATGTGTCAGCTCTACCTCGTGCACTCATTGTTTGTCAGTTACTTACTCACCTTATCAGTTGAAGGTTGTTCATGTGATGAAGGCGAACATATGTTGGTTCCCGTTTTGTCATTTTCTTATGGCGTATCCTCAGTATCTCTTATCAGTGTACTCTTATTTTACTTGGCTGGAAGATCAGCAACGTTACAACCTTGAACTCTTAGCGTGTTTTTTATGGAATGTAAAAGTAATCGCTGCTCTTTTCTGCGGCATTCTGTTTCGGATGGTTGGCACGTCAGTATTTCTCCTTTCAGCTGGTGAGTGTTTTGTATGACTTCGTCACTGCACCCTCCTGGTACTGGATGTAGTGCTCACTCAGCCAGCCTTATTGGCAAAGCAGAAAACATGAAAAGTGTAGACTAATCACTGCAAGTGTGCCCTGTCTTGGTTGCGGCTGGTGTATCTTTGCAGTGGTGATGTCCTGAGTATGTATTACTAGCTCGACAGTCAAAGCGTCTTCTTTTAGTTAGGTGCAAATCACGTGCGAAGGGTACTAATAAACTTGCTAAGACACTAGCCCCTTCCGATGTGAATTATGATGCACTGTCAACAAATGCGGAAAATTCAGATAGCACAATCACAAGGCACTCAAAATTTCATTCCAAGAAAAAAATGATGTATTTTTTGTGTGATATTGAGCAGGCCATTACAATTTCTATGAAATTAAATACTTCATCATTCTGCTGTGAGTTATATTTAGTTTCGATATAAAAAGAAGGAAATCATAAGCTCCTGATGTATGTGTTTAGTTTTTCATTGCAATAATTTCAGAAGAAGAAAAGCAACACTTGACGTTGGTTGTAGAACACGAGTTGAATGACCCATCATAGATAAGAAAAGCAACACTTGACGTTGGTTTTAGAACACGAGTTGAATGACCCATCATAGATAACAGTTCCTTCACCAGAGTGATCAGGTACAATTGTGCGCAGCAGACTGAGGTCAAGTCCGGACATACTGACTAGAGAGAAGGTTCAGTTCATCTAATGAACTCTGTATTTTACTCTGTTCTGACCTCAAGTTGTAAAAACTAGCATAAAGAAATTGCATACACAAATGTCGCCACTGATGCCAAAGGGTTATATTTGTTTCTCTTAGAAAAATGTTTCCATTTGAAAACAAAAGGTCGCATAAACCTTGACAAAATGCTTGAACATGGGCCATGAACTTATAACCTGTGATACAGGCGGAACTTTGTGTGGTGGAGGGATAGGGGGATGACGTCCTTGGTCTTCAGTGCCAGCAAGTCGAGTATATGTTATTTTGTTCTCGGTATTTCAATGCTGAAAATTTCAAGGGTGGGCCATTTGCCCAGTGTCCCATTCCTTGGCTACACCACTGCATTAACTATGAAGCACACATCTTGCACTTTTGTGCCTTCCGTGGCTCATCAATTAAACTGTCTCTCTGGTGGAAGAGACCATTTCAGCCGTTGATAATACAGATAAGCTAAATATCTTGATGTGTATGTCAAAATAAAAGTGAAAAAGGTCGTTTCAGTTTGAAAAGCCCTGAGGAAACATGTTCATATACCACATGAATATGAAAACCAATGAGTACTTTATGTGAGTAGAGAAGTATAAGTCACAAAGATATCAAAAATGGGAAGAGTGATATGCACGAGCTACTTTAGCCAACTGAGCCGTTCCTTGCTTTTAGTTCTGTTTGACCATCCCACTGAATATAGGACGTCCTGAAGACACATACACCTCGAAATTGCACACAGAGTATGTGACAATTCAGACAAATGAAGTAGTTATTCGCTGATCAAATCAATCCTGTTTGTTCTTCGGCAATGAGTCTGGAGAAAGGAAACTATAAAAATATGACTGGGCTAGATTGAGAAACACTGTGAGAAAGAAACTGCGAGATCTCACAATCCAAATATACAAAAAATGCACAGCTGCTGACAACACAGGCAACAGTATTCAGTACTACAAGCAGTCACTCACTCGTATCTTAAGATTTCTTCATATATATTGCCTTTCAATTGTGAGGACCAGTCCTAACACCAGCTGTCGAATGATCCCACTCATGCTCTGGAGATTACAGCAATTTGTAACGTGTACGTTTATTGATTTCTCTAAAGACAGCCAGCTGGCCTGAGCCACCCCACTAAACGGCAAATTAATAAAGGACAGCGAGTGTGAAATAAAACTCTCTACTTTACAGGAAAAAACTTGCAAGATCTGTGCAGAGCACTTCCTTCTTTCCACAGTCTTTAAAAAAAGCAGGAGGGAGGGGGCGGAGAGGCGTCTGTGGTTCTGTATTTGAGAAAAGAACATGACACCAAAAGCGTGCGTGTTTCTTGTTTATTATAAATGATTTAGCTTGCGTGGTATGTCTTCTATGCATACGCACAAATGAACTCACGGAAACGTTTTTTTTGCATGTCATACTGCGGGTTAAATTAAGTCTACGTTCTGCATGAGCTAGCTTATGTTTTGGCTGCAGTAGAGCAATGTGTATATATCAAAATAATCAACGAAAAAACGTTCCACAACAAAATTGTAACTCGCGACGACCCATGGTGACAAGGTGCCCGACGCGCACGCACTCCACCGCCCCGCCGCGGTGATCTAGTGGCTAAGGTACTCGGCTGCTGACACGCAGGTCGCGGGTTCAAATCCCGGCTGCGGCGGATGCATTTCCGATGCAGGCGTAAATTTTGTAGGCCCGTGTGCTCAGATTCGGGTGCACGTTAAAGAACCCCAGGTGGTCGAAATTTCCGGAGTCCTTCACTACGGCGTCTCTCATAATCATATGGTGGTTTTGGGACAAATACCCCACATATCAATCAATCATCCCACGCACTCCACCACACTTTACAAACCGCTCGCTGCAATGTTGTAGGTAATTTGTGTGGTCATTGCGATACAAAATGCGAACGTCAGTGCGTGTGTCAGATTGCGGCAAATGCGTGTGTTGTACGATTCATTCACCGTAACGCAACTGATAACTCCAGTTCCCACACGTCAAGTACTTGTGTGCCGTTAACTGGTGCAGCGCTGTGAACGTAAAAAACACCAAATGGGTCGTGGCGATAGCATAGCAGGACACACGATACGATATGCTTTGCGTTCGATATCCACAAAATCGAAAGCGCTTGGCGTGGAATTGCCAGCGTGATGCGACGAAACGAACGCCGGCGCACGCGCGCGCCGGGTCACGTCGAAGTGGGTCACGTAGGGCAGTGGCACCCGCGGTTGCTTCATCGCACAGATTGCATGATTTTCATCTGGGAAAGCACCGCATCAGACGTCTGACAGGCGACAAACTCGATAGATGTTTATCAGTAAAATAGTATACCTTGCGCAACTTCAATCAACAATCATACATATCAACTAGGTGTGCATGATTTAATGACAAAAATATATTATTTATGTACCCGGCATATTACTCTCTCGAACTTGAAAAATTGACACGTTAGCGGGACCAGAGCAGCGCCAAAAGCAGCAGACGCAGAAATCAGCGCATACCGGTCCAATGTTATGCCAACGAAGTTGCCTCTTTAGCCGACGCCGGCAATAACGTTCGAACGGCGGGCCAATAATGCCAGCCTAATTGCATGGCTCCGCTCATAATGCCTGCTGGTTTTAAAACTCAGTCCAATGTGGCCGTTCTAATACGCTGGCACATCCAATAATGGTGGGAAGTTTTGAATGCTGGTCCAACTCCCCGTTCTATTCGGCTCGCACAGCTATTATTGGCGGAACGTTGTCAATTCTAGGCCATTCTCGGGCCATGAACTGCCGATATATCCCCAACCTTGGGCCAACGTTCTGTGCTGCCTGGGGAACTTCAAGCCTGACTCGGATTGAATACCTCGAAGACGCGTCTGGCTTCACATTAAAATGGGTGATTTCTTACTAAAATAGCACGGGATAACCTATTTATGTTTTGCCTTTGCACAAAAACGTGTTTTATTTAACACTCAGAACGTCTGCGTCAATGTACAATTTTCCGAAGCGTAAGCGTAAAAAAAAGAATGGCCACTAAACTTGGCAGGCAGATGACAAAGCGAGCCTTCCCTCTGCCACTTTCTGTTGTCTGTTTTAGGGGCGAAGCTCCTTAGGGCGTGGGCTGTGCGTCCCCTGTAGCCTGTATGTAGCCACCTCTAGTTTAGTTCTTGCAGTGTTCACTAGATGGCGGTACCGTCCCCTGTATGTAGCCACCTCTAGTTTAGTTCTTGCAGTGTTCACTAGATGGCGGTACCGTCTCCTGTGTGTAGCCACCTCTCGTTTAGTTCTTGTAGTGTTTACTAGATGGTGGTACTTGTAGCTGATGATGAAAAGATGCAAGATGTTATAAACTAGAAAGCGGTACTTGTAGTTGATGAAAGACGCGAGATCTTATAAAATAGGAATGATGTCACATATGGCGCGTGTCATTGGTTGAAGGCAATCGTTTTTCCTAATGAAGAGTCTCTCTGTCTCTCTTTCTCGTTTAGTCCTTAAAACTTCCGTGAATGGTGTTACTTGTATATGGTCAATATATGATAAGAAGAAGCGAAATGCGGTGCTTGAAGTTCACTAGATGGACGGATGGACGCATGGACGAACAGACAGGCAAGCAGACGGACGGACGAACGAACAGACAGACAGACAGACAGACAGACAGACACATGGACGGACGAAAGAATCAACGCACGGACTGATGGGTGCACGAACGGGCACACGTACTGGCGCACGTATGAATGGATGGACGCATGGACGAAAGCACGGACACATTGATGGACGCTTCGCCCCACTCATCATCATTCACTCCGTGGATATGCTGTGATTTTTTTTTGCTTTCGCCCATTGGTTGCTCCAGGGTGAGTGTTTTTCTTTATTTAGAATATAATACGCTGAACAAGATTCGCTTATAAAAGTTATATTTTCGAGAAGCTTCATTTGCGCAGTCATGTCCACTTTTCAGCCGAAGCCTCGCTCAACACCAGCCAACACAAGCCTCGCAGACACATATACCATCATTACCAGTGCTCCAACAAGATACCTTAAGAAATTCGCATAGACGGTGGTGCCAGATCGCCCTCTAAGTATTTTTGTAAGAAACTGTATGCATTACACTGTGTACTTGCGTATTTCAGCATGCTTACCACTTTCGCTGAGAAGGTTCGGTTTTAGCGTGTATTCACGTAAGTTTTGTGGTTTGACTGTACGTCTCGTGTCATCCCTGTCTTGTGCCGCACTTCGTGTGCACTGGGCGTGGTCAGTTTAGATTTTGCCCGTGTAATGTAATGATGACTATCTCAAACTATGTGCAAGTTCTATGATCTTGAAACAGCGGGTATGCCATAAAGTGGCCACGCACTACACCATTTTCATACAAAAACGTGCCCCCGAGTCAATAAATAAAATTAATCATCGAAATGATAGTAACTTGTTGCAACAGTGTCATGTAAACTGCGCCAGAATATTTAGGCCTTGACATGGAGTTTATATGGGAAAAAGACCAGTGTCTTACTGTAATAGGATCCTTATAATGAAAAAGTTTGGCAGATCTCAGCTACAGTGGGAAAAGAATGAGGAAGAAATAAAACGGAGAAGGCAGGGAGGTTAACCAGAAAGACATCTGGTTGGCTACATTGCACAGGGGAATTAGGGAATGGGACAAGAAAGATGAGAAAGAGGGAAGAGGGGGAAAGAAAAAATGGGGGAGAGACTGACAGTAATTTCACTGCAGCATGTAGAACTCTACCGCATATCAGAGGCGTTCACACAAGCCGGTGTTTCTCGGGAAACACAGCATGGCTTTCACTGCTTTGTGGGCTGTCGAGGCATGTGGACGTTGCTGTAATAGCACCTGTACAGAAAGAGGCCGATCATCCAGTCACCGCATTGCGTTGGCAAGTACTGGTCTATCTGAGGCAAATCGAGGACAGTGGCACAGCAGGTGTTCGATATTTTCGTCGGTGCCACAAACATCGCACACCGCACTGTCAGTAATTCCGATTAACGCGGTATAAGCTTTCGAGAAAGCAACTCCTCGTCAAAGGCGCTAGAGAAGCGAAGAAGTCGATGTAGGCCGAGTGTAGGCCGGAGTTGTAGTGAAGGGTCAAGCGCGTGCAGTCTTGTGCGTCGTATGCCTGATGTGTCCCACTCAGTCAGTGTGAGACTGCGGGCCAGTTGACAAATCTGCCTCACTTCATCCACTCTTGAAAGCGGAATTGGAAGGCTGTTTGCTTCTTCATGTGAGGTGCGAGCAGCATGATGTGCAGAATAATTTTCGCCTATACTACTATTCCCGGGTAACCAATGAAAGACGATTTCGTGGCCTTTTTTTATTAAAAAGTGGTGAAGTTTCACGGTTTGGTAGGTCAACTGGTCATGGAATCCGCGTTGGAGAACTGATAGCAGGCACTGTAACGCTGGTTTTGAGTCAGAAATTACGGCCCATTTACCTGGTCTTTCTTCCGAATGGATCCGTTCTAGTGTACTGCGCAGAGCCTCGAGTTTTGCCGTCGTTGACGTTGTCACATGTGAAACGTACAGTGGGAATCGATGATACACGAACACGAATGAGGAAGGTTTTTATGGTACTTTAAAGTCCGCATAACGTTACCACGTGGACGTAAATTATGCCGTACACGAATAAAAATATATAGGGTTAAAAATACGCATATATATACACATATATTTGTATGTACAATAATAGATTTACTCATGGACACTATCAATCATATTTTAATAACATGCCCAGTTTTTGAAAAAAGAAGACACGCTTATTTTAAACAAGTTTACAGCAAAAAACACCTTTACAACTAATGTTAATACTATGAGAAAATGCGATCAGCCCAATAGAGGATGTTTTTCGATTTTAGAAGCCGCAGATCTTTTAAACAAACTGTAAACAGAAATCTGTTCACACCTCACGTTTTAACTCTATTATTAAAATCACTTAGTGTCTGGCGCATCATAGCCATTGTTGCTTTTGCGCCATAAAACCCACCATGACTAACTATCATGCACACAGTCTTAGTGTTGCAATACAATCGTTCCGCCTCAGATATCTTCATTTTAAGAGAAGAAATGGGCCCTTAACAAGGAAACGCAAAACTATGACATATAATACATGCAAACATGCCGGTGCTGAGTCATCCACCAGCTCTAGCTGTCATTCGACTAAGTTATAAAGAAGAGCAAGTCTGTGTGAATGCCCACGCTCATTACTTCCCCCTTTCATGGTAACGGCAGCTTCACCGCAAGCTGGTTTGTGGAACGCCTGTGGAAGGACTTGAGGCGAAGAACACATACGGTCTCTGTCGCGCAGGCCATGGGCCATTTGGGGAATCTATACGGGTAACATACTAATTCACCGGCCTGGTATTTGTTATGGGTTTGTATGAATCACAGTGCCGAGATGGAAGCTTTTCTCACGCAAGGGCTTTTGTAGGGGCCTCAAAAGAGTTCAACGTCACCGTGACGGTAGAGAACGATGTGCTGAGGGGTGCATGACGAGTTTTAGGCTCCTGCATGGCTGGGTGTTGGGTTTATGCGGGCTCAAAAGTGAAATTGGAGAATACGAGACGGAAGTTGGTCACAAATTAAAGTTGAATTTCTGTAGCTCTTGAAACCAGTGATGTGATTATGAAGGACACTATAGTATGAATATAAGCCTAACTAGATATTTAACCAGGTTCTCGCTAAATGCTGGCATTAGTAAAAAAACTAGACGTAAAATGTTTGGATTTTCAGCTATATGTAGCACGTTTACTGGTACCTGATTAGGAGTCTCATCATTGTTTTAATGTGATGATGGCATCTGCATATGCAACAGTAAAGTTGGTTAGCGGCCCGAGGGACTAAGATCGTATATATTGATGTCCTTATTGAGGTGATAGCTTTGGTACCGCCAAATGAATGTATCGCTCAAGATAAGATTTTTCAGGCAGAAAACAAAGCTGGAGTGATCGTTCAGCCAGATGTTGGGAATTAAGTGTTTCCAATTGTACGTAAAAGATTAGTGACCTGGGCATAAGCGCTGACTGCCACCAAGCAATAACCACCTTCAGCCTCAAGATCATATAAATAAAGTTGTTTAGTCAGTGCAGTTAAAAAATAATTTTATTTCGCCCATTTCGCTTTGTTGACAGTGAATCGTCAAAGCATTTCTTATGTACAAAACAGAAGTGACATTGTAAGCTTGCTAAAGTAAAGCGCCAGTGTGTGCACAAACGCTATACTGACACAATGTTCAAAAGCGTAGTTACTCTGAAAGCTGACCGTAAATACCGTTCATATATAAAGCCATGTTCATACACCATTCGATGCAGGACCTCCAGTATCAGCAGTAAATGCAACTAGGAAATATTCATGTTCGTGGTCAATTCGGAATTGTTAATTCCGGTAACACGTGCATGTCTGCTTGATTAGGCCAGCGCAGTAGCCACCCCGGCGCCGAATGCTGCGGCAGTGTCTGTGACAGGCTCCTTGGTTAAACGGGCATCCGAACCCTCGACCTGCGAAATGAAGAGAACACATTCAGGATTGCCAAGACAGTCGGTGCCTGAATGTTCTATCACAGTGCCACGGACACGTGTGACAAATAGCAATTCGATAATTTAGCAATATAAGATTGTTTTCAGTAGGTTTCATGATGCATAGTACTGCATATTTATTCGGCAGCTTGCGCAATAAAACTGTCCAGTGTGTACCCAAGAAACTTTCATGAAATATCAAGGCGAATCGGCACAATCAGAAGAAGTGTCCTGCGGAATTAGAACTGCCGAAGTGAGTCTCTTAGGTAACGTTGCAGTTTTACTCATCGGTAAGGTTTAAGAAACCATAAGACATGTTTCACCTAATTAAAAGTTGTGCCAAGGTACATAAACTAAGAAGCATTCTGACTTTCGGTGATGAATTATTTTTACACTCGTATTTTCGTAACTAGTCTCACTGATGCAAGCCCAAGTTTATCTCTTGCCCCACAATTTCAAAAACAAATGGCACTGTTCGTTCCGTCTTTTTCGCGAAGACGACGCGCAAAACAGTTTTATGGCTGGTGAGTAACTGTTAGTCTCACTACCTTGTATTTAACGTCAAGGCTACGTGCGTGTGTGCCCACACACACTCGTTTCGCGCCATATGACATCGCATATCTGACGTAAATGACAAAAAAGAGGACGCTTGTGTTTTGCGCTGACACGCTGGAAGCATACATGCTATAGTGGCTTAATGGTTGGAACATTGCGCTCACCTACTGAGGTCGCCAGGTTTCTACCATCAAGCGTGTAATATTTGATTGCGATAGTAATTAATAAAGACAACAGTTTTCTGCTAGTACTTCTGTTGGCGATTTGTCAGCACATGGCTTATCAACTGACAACACCCGCAGAAGGTACATACTGCCGCCTATAGTGTTCTAGATTTGAACAGCACACTATAACGCTGACGCACTTTTTTGTACACAGCTTAACTGCTTGCTGCAGTGCATTTCTCCGTGTGCACGCAGAGAACTCTCAGACTTTGCTTGGGTGCAGTGTTGTCTGGCGTTTCGGAAGGATTACACAAGAACCAACCATTAAGAAGCCAAAGTTTTTGACACTTCTGGATAAGTACATGCTCATCGCTGAAGCTGAGAAAGGCAGAAAAAAGCGGATGTGTCCGAGGAGTTGGGTATACCGGGCAGCATGGTGTATGCAATTTTGAAATTCTGAGACAGCATGATAACAGTGAACAAAGCTACAACAATGAATTCGTCCAATCAATTCATGTTGGGTAAGAAATTGGTGTGCGCACATTTCTGTTTTGGCAACAACAAAATACTATCAAGAGCGAACCAAAAACGTCAGGAAAGTGTTGCACTGTGACAGGGAAAGCTCGAAAAGCGTCAATTATAGAAGCCGTGGCTAACTCTCTAGGGGACATTACGAGCTAATCATTTGAACGCAGTATTGTTTTTGTTTTTTATTATGTTGCTGCTCGTTTCAATGCATAGCCTGTGGAAGATGCGTATGTGGCACAGAAATACACGACACAAAGACAGATGCTAACTTCAGCGTTGGCAAGAATCAGATGAACAGCACTCAGTGAAAGCTACATTTTGAGAGCAATGTAGGACAAAACAAGGTCAAAACTGCTGCAATGGCTGTTTTAGGCTCTATCAAACGCACTGGACTGGATACGAAGCTGTATGGTGCTATGCTAAGTGGCTATGGTACATACACACCACCTCTTCTTGTCCCCTATACCATCTCCATCCCTCGTTCTTTCCCCTTCCCTTATCCCCAGTGTAGAAAAGCAGGCTAGAGTGCACTAGCTCAGGCTGACCTCTCTGCCTTCTAACAAACTGTCACTTTCTCTCTCTCTCTGTCTCTCTGAACCAATTATTTAGTAAACAACCAGCTTCATTTGAATGGCATCTCATATATGCGATGTACACGAGGAAATTGAGTTTCAAACAGAATGATACATTGTGTTGGAAAGGTTTTCATTCTTGCCGCCATTCTAGGGTATGTTAGGAAAAATGTCATTAATGTACTCATACTAGAGATGGTGAATTCATTGCTCTGTGCTTGCCATTTTGTCGCGATGGAAGCCGAAGCAACATTTTTAGTTCTATGTGTGCATTGAGTTACAAACATGTTTAACTTTGAAACACTATGGAACAATATTCCAGTGTGGCGTAAGGGTAGTGTGTCGGGCTTGCAGTTTGATGAGCGTCTAAAGAGCGTGTGTCCTAATCTCACCCACCATTTTTTTCAACATTTCTTCTTTTCTTTTGTCGGAGTGCTCGTATTTAGCCATAAATATGGACTGCACGTGGGAAAAAACTGTCAGAAACAATCTTAAAGCACAATTTTGGCTCGAGTAGTTCTATATTTAGTGGTGTACTACGACTTCCTTCGGTGAGGTAACTGAACGCTGCTTCTGGCAGCGTTCAACTGCTCTGTCCAGGTCGAGTACTTTGACTATTTCTGTGGTAATCGCTATACACTACCTCAAAGAAAGCTAATTTACTCTGCAAAAAAGAGAAATATGAGACAATAAAATACTCTCTCAAAGGGAGTACCCAGCGCTCTTGTAGTTCTTTGACTGTAATACAAACATGCTTCCAACGTACCCATTACTCCAAGAATTGATCTATTAGCTGATAGCAATCACGGATTATGGCCGAGGTTTTTGTAAGTTGGAAGCATTGAACGGCTGACTTGTTGCGCAACTCATATTGTGTAACACCCAGTCATACGATTCGCATTCTGTGATGCTTAATTGTTAATTCCCTTTTCAAACACGCTCTGTGATATATGTAAAGACAGTTCCTTCCTGACAAACCGCTTGCATAGGAATTTCGTGCAAAGGAGCCTCGACTACAGGCATAGCTTCCTGGTAGAATGATGAACTGCCACAAAGCCTGAATATATATATATATATATATATATATATATATATATATATATATATATATATATATAATCAAATTGTATCAGGAATTCTGTGCACTATTTTTGAAAAATTACAGAAGCGAAACCTACGTGCTGCCTGCGGCGTTCCCACTATAGTGACAGGAGGCATCTTCAGATGCTTACAAACTATATTTACAACATGAATACAGAAATAAACATAGTTAACCTTTGAACCGGTGGAAATAACTGATCGAGCCAGATAGCCAAAATAAAGTTTTTGCTGCGATTAGTCCCTAGCCACCTTAAAATTTCTGAAATGCGCCCACTGGCAATTACAGCGGAGTGATGACATCTGGCTAGTTTACCAGGTAAAATAGAAACCGATATACCAAACAGCGCATTTACCATTCACTTAGTTGACGCCTTTAATGGCGAAACTGTTTTCTTCTGCATTATCAACCGTCGATTTACATATTTTGTTTCGTGTGTCAGCGCTTTTCTGGCACATAGCCATTTGTCAACGTTCCCTTATCCTCCTCCCTTGATGCGAAACATTTAATTGACAGGGTTTTCAACGTGATGGTATATACGTTGTTTGGCCCGTCTGTTTCAGTTTGGCTTGCATAATAGCCAGTCTTCATTACCCCACAGTGATTACCAGTGGTCACCTTTCAGACATCTCCGGGTGGCTATAGACTATTTGCAGAAAGGACTTGAATTTTACCAAATGACTCAATCGCTTATCGCCACCGGTTAAAAGGTGATGAGGGTAAATTTCATATTTACTGTGGTAAATATTGTTTGTACGCATCTGAAGATGCCTTCTGTCTCAGTAAATGGAACACCACAGGTAGTACGTGATTACCTCTATTCCAGGGGATACATTTCTTGAAACATGACGATGGCGGCTGGAGAGACGAGTCGTCATGAAGTCCTTTGCCGTGGTCCTCAGGGCTCTCATTTTAACGCTCTTCAACATTACTCTCATTGGACTCGGCATTGTGGTATTAGAGGCCACCAAGATGAGGCTGTACGTGGACGACATCTGCATAAGAGCTTCTGGTGTTTCACGGCCTCAGCTGCATGCCAGACTACGACGTGCTGCGTCGGTCACCTCTAGATATTTGCCTTCACGAGGTCTCCAGTGGGTGACGGTGAAGTGTGCAGCCTGTGCGTTCGCACTCAAATAGATGCAACGTTACGTGATTAGGATTGATGGCACTTGCATGCCTTATGTAACGCATCACCGATTCGTAAGAGTCGTGGTGGACCGCAACTTGTCCTGGTCAAAGCACGTATCGATTCACGTGTTGTTGCTTAGGTCCAAATTAGACAGAGTCTTTACTGGCTTAAATAGATAACAGGCACAAAAGGCGGCCCATTAGAAAGGTAGTTGTTACAATTGTATGAGCTGCTTTCGTAGACTACCATTGATATAGCTTCCTCATTATGAACAGTATTGGCGGGTCTTGCCTGCGTAAAATGCAAATCTTGCAATCTCTGAGATTCAAAATATATATTGGGCTGTCATGCTCTACTTCTGCGGTAGGAGTAATTGTGGAAGCACACATCCCTCCCATAGATAGGTATCTCTCATGCGAACATTTAAGCGTATATATCCGACTGTTGACCCGTCATGATCGTCACCCTATACCAGCCGTCCATACCCCCCCCCCCCCGACCCAACAGCGCTTTTGAAGTAGCAATGTTGTGCCATGAGAGCATCATTCCCTCAGGTTTTGGTTCGGCAAAAATTGCAGAGGTACCAGCATGGACTTTATTACAACCTGGGTGGCACCTATATATTTCCGTACCGGGTAAAACATCACGTATAGCTTCATGTTGCCTGAAACAATTAACTCTATCGTATATATTGGCATATTATTCCTCATCCACGCGCTAAGGTACTTGCCTGCTGACACGTCAGTCACAGGACCGAATCCCAGCTACGGCGTGAGAATTTTTGATGTAGGCTAAAATTCTAGAGGTCCGTGGGCAAAGATTTGGGTGCACGTTATAGAACCCGCGGTGGACGAAACTACTAGAGCCCTTCACTAAGGCGTCCCTTATAATCCTATGATAGTTTTGGAACGTTAAACCCCACTTTACAATCAATGCCTCATTTACAAGTCTTTATTGGCGGGTCTGTGTATGTATACGCACAGCTTCTTCAACGGCGTTCGTCATACCAAGTTTGAAAACCAGTGAACGTTTCCATCCGGACCATCGAACATGATCGACGACGGCTGAGGTTGCATAATGTTGTGGACATTCGTGAGGCAATTCCTTATACATAGACGCAGCCTCCTCGCTCTTCGATCATGTTTTTTTTATTCCCAACCAGCCCATCAGGTCATAGATTCGGGGCTTAAACGGGGGCCATAATTGTTTTTGCTCAAGAAGTGCCCGAGTGCCCCGCCGCGGTGGTCTAGTGGCTAAGGCACTCGGCTGCTTACCTGTAGGTAGCGGGATCGAATTCCGGCTGCGGCGACTGCATCTCCGATAGAGGCATAAATGTTGTAGGCCCGTGTGTTCAGATTAGGGTGCAGGTTAAAGAACCCAAGGTGGTCAAAGCTTCCAGAGCCTTCCACTACGATGTCTCTCAGAATCATTGGGTGGTTTCGGGACGTTAAACTTCACATAAATATCAATCAAGAAGTGGCCGAGTCACACAATGTAGCCCTGAAAAATGGCCATCGTATAGGATATCAGCGGATTCCAGGGCACTACGGCCCACTCAAACAAAGAAGCCGTGACGGAGGCAAAAATGGCTCGCGATAACAGCAGATTATTTACAAATTCATTTTCATGACCAGATACTAACACCTTTTTGTATACACTAATTCGAGAAACTACAGTACGATATTAGTCTTCAACAAGCCACCGTCACTGCCGTCTTCACGAACTCGACCCAGATATGCGCGTTAGTTTACCGCCGACCATGAAAAGGTGCAGCGCGAGCTTATCGCTCCAGTTAGGAATAGGTGTGGCGTTCACTTGTTACCTACAACTTATTGGCCGTGCAGATGGTCTCAATTTGGACGCCTGTGGCACCTTTGATACAAGTGGACATATATTAAGCGTTATTTCACCATATATCACAAAAAATTCAATGGCCTCCATCTTGTACCTTGTCCAAATGTACAAATAAGCAGGTTTTCGGACGCTGAGAGTGGTCACAGAAAAGAGCCTCTGCATCGAGCTGTGTGTGTTTTCTAATTTTTTTGCCAAGATTTTTCAATAATTGACACAGCTCGGAGGGACGTTCTCCCTTAGAATGGAGGCGCGAAACCCCATTTAGCAACCAAGATCGGGTCGACCACATCATAGTGCGTCTGACGCAAGTTCTCAAACCAGCCCATTCGTGGTACACGTCGACAATTTTGATTACTCCTTCGTTGAAGTTATGGCTTCGAACAGCGACTACGTGGTTGTACCAAGCCGACGCCTGAAGATAAAAATCAGCCGGACATCACCGACTGGCCGGCAAGCACACACAAAGGCGAGTAGCGTGTGGTCGTACACCATTTCGTATGTGCCGACATTGCAGACAGGCATCTTGAACTCTCTGAATAGGCAGAGCCTATCGAAGTACTTCGAGCTCATCACACAAGGGAAAGTCGTACAAATGCGCATAAATTCTCGAAAGAACATCCTGCCCGTGGAGGTCCCTACGAAGGCCTCCAGTTCGCGCATTATCCGCGTATGACAAAGAAACGACAACAGCAGTTATATACGATGTGGATGAGGAGATAACAGACTCTAGTTTCGAGAAACTGCTGCCATCGTCGGCTCGCGTGCTTGGTTTCTACCATTTTGGGCGGACGCGATGTGTTAAAGTAGTGTTTCAGTCGAAGGCGTTACCCATACATGTAAAAGTTGGGTACGTGAGGCACTCGGTACGTCCTTAGAAACCAAAACTTCTGCAATGTCAGAAATGCTTGAAATTTGGGCACGTTAGTGCAATTTGCAAGGGTGCAGTAACCTACAAGCATTGCGGTGGCCTTCTAGATGGTGATAAGTGCAATGCTGCGGCCAAATGCCAAAACTGTTCAGGCGCCCACAACGCAACATCAAAGGTATGCCCCAAAATGAGGAATGAACTAAAATGAGGAATGAACTAAATGAGGAATGAAGAAGATGGTTCGAGACCACTGCACTCACACAGAAGCTGCAATGGCTGTACCACGCCGCAAACATCGTTCATGACACCGACGCAAAGCAGCAGTTCTCATAGCTTATCACATTCAACACACAAGACTGTGCCCTCAGTACCTCCTAGCCTACTTTTGTTGGCCAAAAAGGCAATACACAGCTGCCATAGCGCCATCATCACATAGTGCCCCTACCCCCAACGACGAATACAAGAAGACAGACAACGTAGCTGTAAAATCTATGCCTAAACATTTGATGGGTTCGATGCGTAAGATCGTCAGCAGCCTAAACACTCCGCTGCTAAGGCGGCTGTGCAGCTACTTGAGGTTTTGGAGCCTCTTCTAGTGGTTCTTCATTAAGTGAATATGGCATTGATGTTCGAAGAGCGCATGCGCTAGTCGCTTGTTATGCAATGGAATGCTCGTGGTCTACGTAGCCGTCTGCCGGCATTCAGACAATGGGTTTTTAAATGTCAATTTCCTGTCACCATTATATTTGAACCGAATATGGTTTCAAGTTTTGGTATATCAGGATATATCGAGATTTGGTCCCACAGTGATCAACGTACGAGCAAAGTTCTCGTTTGTATACGCCATGATCTGACGTTGTTGAGACATGATGTCACGCCGCATCCCAGCAATGATTACGTGAGCCTGCCTATAACACATAAAAAGCGTACATTCTCAGTAATAAGAGGAGAAATAAACCCAGCGCAGAGATAGATGGCTTCCACCTGGGGACCATTCTTCAACCCCCACAAAGGCCACACATTGTGATTGGCGATTTTAATCCACATAACTCTCTCTGGGGTAGCATTACAATAAATTATCGGGGTAGGAATTTGACCAATTTTATATGCAACTATAAACTGAGTGTTCTCAACGACAGATCACCTACATTTATTTGTGGCACGTCCAACAGCAGCTGCCTCGACCTCTATTTTGTTTCCAGGAGCCTTATCTCTTCTGCATGTTGGTGCACAGATTTGGACACTCGCGGCAGTGACCACCTTCAAACCTATGTTTAGTTCAGGTTGTTTCACCACACACACACGCGCTACTTCCGTCAAACAGACTGGACACTGTTCAAGTCATCTGTCAAGTCCGGCTGTGAGCATACGACTCATCCATCCGAGGTAGAGGACATCATTGATTCTTCACTGCGTGACACAACTAAAAAGGTTAACCTACCGATGCAGAGATGAGCAGTTGACACCCTATCGAGGCCCTTCGTGCAATCCGTCGCCGCGAAGAACGCTGACACAGACTAACGAAGTCACCTTCAGACTTTTCCGCCTGTCGTCGAGCTCAACAGCATGTTCATTGGCATCTTGACAAGATTGACAGGCAGCATTGGAGAAAATTCTGTGGATCTCTGAACCCTAGGCAATCACTAAGATCTGGCGGGTGTTACGAAGTTTGGAGACACCTCTCCGACAACTTCAACCATTTCAAGCTGTTGCTCTACTTCAAGGGAGGACAGTAGTTGAGAGAGTCAGTGACTACTGTAGCCTCATTGTGGACACCACTCATGATGTTGCCACTAGTGAGCCTCTTACAACCATTGTGCCTTCGTCGTCTAACGGGCAACTTGATCTGCGTTTTACAATGCATGAGCTTGACGCTGCAATTACTGCCTCCCGACGCTCATCGGCACCAGGACCTGACAGAACCACGTATGCTGCACTCCACCATCTTGGTACAGACGCATGACAGATCCTGTTATCTCAATATGACACCTCATGAGAGTCAGGAAAAGTACAAGCTAATTGGAAACGCAGTCGCATTATTGCGTTGCTTAAGCCGGAGAAATGTCCTAATGCACTTTCCTATTACAGACCAACCGCCTTATCCAGCTGCATCGGAAAAGTAATGGAAAGAATGGTACTGTTCAGGTTAGAGTGGCTTCTAGCAAGTAACAACTCCTTTCTTGCATTTATAAACGGCTTCTGAAGAGATCTGCCATTGACGGTGGGGTCGACTTGATTACCAGCGTTGAAGAGGAAAAAAAGCCGACGCAGACTAGTGGCGGTGATCTTCCTAGACCTTATGGGTGCCTACGATAATGTGCTGCATAAGGCGATCGCTATGTCTTGTGATATTGCCTATGATAACGCCAATGCTTTGTGTTCAATTGCTTCCATCGTGATATTCACCGTTGTGACGGAAATCGATGCTCCCATCGAGGTACCAAAAACTTGCCTGTATTCATCACCCTCGTACGCGAAGTAAGTGTTCATTGATTGATTGATATGTGGGGTTTAACGTCCTAAAACCACCATATGATTATGAGAGACTACGTAGTGGAGGGCTCTGAAAATTTAGATCACCCGTCGCCTAGACAATTTTAGCCTCAATCAAAAATGCACCTGCCGCAGCCGCGATTCAATTCCACCTCTTGCGAGACAGCATGAGACTATTGTTGGACAGACAAAACCATAATAAGGTTTATAGCTCAGCGACTTTGAACGGTGTGCGATCCACCCATGTCGTGTCCTTATGAAGCAACTATGTCAAAGTTTCTACAACAAAGTCGGCATGAATGGCATGAAGTAAAGAGGGAGCAGACGTCAAAAGAAACTGGCACTCTCTCAACGTCCACAACGATTCTTCTAATTTTGATTATGGAGTCATTGATGTTCCGGGGGTTAGCTTCGGTCTTGATTGCCAGGGGATCCATGATGTCATGAAGCTACTCTAAGAGGCTGTACAGTGTTGAAATAGTGAACTCTACAATGGGCATGAGGGGCGTCCCACTCTTGTGAATCTTCGGTAGCCATAAATCGTTGAAGCAGAACCATTGCATGGTGCACAGCGTTTGATAATACGGCCTTTGACAGCGAAAGCGGTTGTTGGCTCAAAACATGGGTCACCCGCAGTTCCGTATTGTTTTCCGCCACCGCTGCCGTTGTCCGTGACCACTACCACACAAAATAAGAAAAAAACTTGAATAAGAAACACCAAAGACATGTGGTGACATAGTGATATTCAAACCCGCGTACCATGCTTGCAAGCCCAGTACTCTACTGCTGAGCTGCGCTGGTGCTTGGCATTCGTTCGCGAATTTGTCTGAGGCAGGCTTGATGTCGGGAAAGGAATTGCGTCAATATGAGCAATAAAGTGTTTTGTAACAGCAAAGCAACAACGAGGGGTAATACAAGGTGAATCGTGTGACGAGTGGGTTTTCCAATGCTGCAGCCAATTACAAAATCTTCTTATTCATCATTTGTTAATTGTGGCACATACCCAATTCAGGCGTAATTCTTCATCGCCGTCAACCACTGAATGCAACACAAAATTCATTACAAGTGGTTTACGGATACCAAGCATCTCCAAAGAATGACGAAGAATAGCGTAGAGTTCATGACTGCTTGCCGACCGTGCAAAAGTTATTATTTATGGCTTAGTGGGTGCCTATTAGGTGTGATTCTAGCGTTTACCCGGAGAGTGTTTAAAAAAGCCTCTGAAAGGCTGCTGTTCATGCTTTTGCTGTGACTGTGGTTAGCCTTCCGCGCCGGTCCAGCGTTTTTTTTGCTAATGCAGGGAGCGTCTGAAAATTACCATAGATTGCCTTTTGCAGACCTGTTTGGACTTCCGAAGTAGGATTCTTGTCAAACTTGGTTACGTTATCCCCCCCCCCCTCTATTTCCACCATCTCCGAGTCATACGTTGACCAATGAAGCACTACTGTCACTTTGCCTTTATCGGAAAAAACGGCGGCAATCTTTTTGTTTTTGTACAACAACTTGGCTACTTTTCGCTCGTCTTTCGAGAACTCTTGCTGGCAGCCAGACTTACGAAGCCTCAATAGTATTCCTCCCTCTTTCGTCCAGACTTAGTTTCGATCATTTTCGTCAAGTAGACCTATGGCATTTTTCACAGCACACACCACTTTTCACGTGTCCGGTTGATTTTCTTGGTTGAAAATGAGATTACGACTTAAAACATGCCGCACAGCAGAAGCTAGCTCGTATGAAGGAAATTTCTTGATCTCGAACTAGGGTCCCGTAAGTTCCCTTTCTTTTTCTAGCAAGGCCTTCTTGGGAAGCTTCCTGCTTTTCCGTTCTTCGTCGCGAAGCTTGGTTTGCAAAAAAATGTATTTCAGGGAGTAATTCAGGCATGATGTACTCCAGTTGGCGTGCTGTGAAGCAAATCTTACTCTCAAGGTGCTCCACAGTGTGTTTTCAGTGTTCTATCTATGCCTAAAGAAGCTGTTGTAATGCTTTCGAAATTACTTGATGGCTGAACACCGATATCGCTGGGTGCTTTTGATGCAAAGATCCCGGGATGAGTTGCTAGGACTTACAGGTTAAGATAAAACGCATGTGCGTCTTCAAGGCCGCTTGTCACGTTGATGCGCTCAAAAACTGTCAAAAATACCAGTGGTAGCCTGTTGTCCATAGTAGTTGCTGATGCTAACGTAGTTGAGACTTCAACGGTATAGCTGCCATTCAGGTAAAAGCAATGTTGAAGATGAAAGTCAATGACCAATGTCAAAACAAATAAAAAATATTGTTTCAAGATCCGTACGAATTCCTTGTTCTGAATTAACTGATGCAGATCAACAATTTCTTATGTAACGTTGAGCCTACAACGCGAAGTCCTAGAATATACGTTGTTTAGTGTTTCAGACGATACAGCGCGATGCCTGGCATGACTACGCGCTTCAACCACGCAATAATGTCACTAAACGTTTCTTTTCGTTTTCTTGTTACTACCCTCATGCAATATAACTGCTGCTCTGCCCGGAGCACGCCCGAATGACTGGGAATTTTAAATAATTCTAGAACCTACCAATTCAATCACTTGCTCAAAGTACACGTTTTGCGCGCTTTCTGAAACCTACGCGACCGCTATCCAAAACGCTGGAATGTTTGATGATACATGTGTCAAATTTTACCAACTTGACTGCTTGTAAATTTAACGACTACCGACGTTTTGTGCGCAGTTATCAGTGTACAGCGTTCAATGATTGTGAATTTTTGTTTTTCAGCAAGAAGTTCTGTCAAATAAAAAGTGCCATCTTTCATTCGTCAACTGATGTGTTTTTGAACGCCACAATACCGTGACAATACTCCAATTGGTATATTGTGGCTCCTCCCACTACAGCAGGCGTCTATGGCTATTTTTTTCTATTTCCGAAACTTTATTAGGCGCACGCGTGCATGGCTTTATGAAAAAAACGCATGACGGCTGTGCTGAAAGCCTGAGTTCGAGTCAAGCACAAACCCCTGATTTTTTTAGTATTTGCATCCATCACAATTTTCGGCTACCGCACAATGCCATTTTTTCACTCACAACCAACGTTACTGATACCTAAATTTCTGCGACGTGGATGAATGGCAATCAGGCACACTTTAATATATTTTTATTAGCGTATTCACGCTAATATTCCTTGACGTGCATGCTGATGTCAAGCATGTCTAAAATTTTATCCTAATCCACTAGTGAAGCCGCCGCTTTCAAAGTAAGACATCAATGAGTAAGTTATTTTCAGTAACCACACGATATAAATACATTTTCTGCTAGCTATTTTGTCTCTGTATAGTAAGTGCGAGAGTATTTGTGGAATATTAAGAAACAGGTTGCGTGCGTGACTTACGGACACGAAGATGAGCCATCTCGCTTTCTGCTGGAACAGCAGCCAGTCCAGAAACAAGACCTGCAAGCGCGAACAATCAGAATCCGTATGAGGGTCAATATTGTCACTGGTAAGAATACCTAAAAAACTTGAAAGATACCACAAAAACAATTCTATGAAAATAAGTGCCCACTGTTGAATGTTCAAAGCTAAATATAT
Source organism: Rhipicephalus annulatus (assembly GCA_013436015.1). Lineage (NCBI taxonomy): Eukaryota > Metazoa > Arthropoda > Arachnida > Ixodida > Ixodidae > Rhipicephalus > Rhipicephalus annulatus. The sequence continues at coordinate 200,303 of WOVY01014874.1, read as the reverse complement.
AACTGGAAGCAGAAAAGAGTGTGAGACAGGTCTATCTGTGCATTCAGTTGCCAATTGTATGTCACGGCACGATTGATTTGCGCCGTCATTGCAGGCATTTTCTCAGCGAAAAGCTTCTTTTCTGTGTGGTTTCAACAACAGAACTGAAGCCACATACCTATGGTGATGAAAAATGCCACTAGAGCTATGTGGAGTGTAAGACGTAAGCTATGTTGTAGAGCTCTTCAAATTAAAAACGTAGGATCCACAGCCTTAATGCGATTCATTAAAAATATACCAAAATATTGCGAGATCCCCAAATGGCAATATATCGACACAAGTTTGAACGAGCCCAACGCCTAGCAGCTCGATTCATCTTTAATAAATATCGTCGTGGTCACTCTCCTACTGATTTGTGGCAAGATACAAATATTACTGCTTTCGAAATAAGCACAGCAGTGGAATGATTAAAAGCCCTTTTCCTGATTGCTCGTAACAAGCTTAAGATTAACGGGCTCGACTTTTTCACATATTCACACAATCAGCGTTTCAGGCACAGGCATGGTATGTTTATTATAGCTCAACTGATGTGAATTGGCTCCTTCAGTATATCTATTTTTCACGAGTAATTCATGGATTGAACATGCTGCCTGATTCGCTGGTCAGCTCACCTTGCCTTACTGCAATCTTAAACGTGCTCCATACTCTTCCATATTCACGTCACTGGGCGTTCTTGAACACTAATAATTAACGTCACGCCGTAGACGCCACGAGTTTATTCGTGCTTTTTCTCCTCTCTTTACTCTTAGGATACCTCTGATGTAAGCAATGACCTTAAGTTCAAGTTCTCGTTTATGTCGCGTGAATGTTTCTTATTGAAATGTATCTGATTGTTCGTTCATTTCTGTAACAACCTTTCTAGTGTTAATTGTATTACTTAACGAACAAACAAACAGAATGCCACAAGCCGAACGAGAGAGCTGCTGGCAGAATAGGCCATGTGTTCATTTCAGTGTTTCGGAAACCCGGCTGGTTCATTAATTTAATACAGTGGGGGCGTTACAAAAGCTACCCAATACACATAAAATTCCAAACCACCCAATATGCCCAATTCGGAAACATTCCCTGTTTGTGGAAGCCATGTCAAGCTGCGCTTAAAGGGGGCCTTGACAGCTAATTTTTTATCAAAATCTACGTTATTTGAGTTATTCCTTGTGTATTCGCAAATAAGCAGGCAAAATGTTAACGCATTTGGTTTGGTAATTTAACCTACAACTGAATATTTTATAAACACGTGAGCGTCTTGGCAGTCGGGCAACATTTGTGCAATCGTGAGCCATGACAACAGAAGCATCTAGCTGTGCGAGCGTGTGCATTCCGCCGAACGATATTGTTCTGTGATGTGCCACGTATGATATCGAGTTAGCTTTTTTTCAGTTCAGCACAGAAAAGTGTGCCTTACAGTGGCTGACACTTTGGTAGAAAACGACGCCTGCACTCTATGTGCCCATGACGGCACATGTGCCGTGGCGAAATGGCGGTGGCCTCTAGTGGGCAGGGGTATGCAGCTGGTGGCTTATATATATATTTTTTCTTACGGAAATATTCATTTACGAGCCACTTATCTTGTTGTAGAGGCATAGTAGAGCCTCTACTGTTAATTGTTGTTGAAAAATTCAAACTGTTCACTGTCCATGTCACGGCCTTTTTTGGCAGGCAGAAGGTTTTGGCGAGAAACGTATATGTTTTAGCGAAAGGAAAAAAAAGTAGGTTTTGCCCGTGTTGAGCGCTATTCAAAACGACCAAAAAATTGTGCCCAGCAATCTTTTTGAACACATTATAAGGCTGCCAGATTATGAGGGGATGCCTCATTTACACCAGACGTTTATGTTTATTTTCGCTTACGCAAGTAATTCAACTTGATAATCAGTCGAGAAAAATTTGGTAGAGTACCCAATTTAGCTCACAAGTAAGGCTAAACATGAATGGATGGCATACGTCAGCTTCCATTATGTATGAAATTTTCCTGGTTGAGCTTCTCATTGTCTATACTATAAGAGACGTTACATACATGCGATCTCATTCATAGGTATTATGTGATGGGTGAAATATATTATTTGAAAATATTGTATTTGTGTACTAAAACTTACCGCAAACCAGGACGAAGACAAGGCATATGTAAATTCCACGCATTTTAGCAACCTTCTTGCAATCCCAAACGGTCAACAAACTGAAAAACAAAATATAATATTCGTATACAACTGGCAATTATACACCTTGGTTGATACCGTGCACATGAGAGGATGACGAAGAAAAAGAAACACAAGCTCTGTGTATCTTTTTCTTCATCGTCTGCTCGTGTGTGCTGTATCAACCAAAACGAATGCATACGATCTTGTTGTAGCTTCTATTCCTACGAAAATAGTACTTCATCAGTCTTGTTAACATATAAATAGGTCTCGCCCCAATTTCTCAATTTCCGAAAATACGCTGGCCTTATCCCTCTATATCGGACAAATACTTATTTCAACACTGCTGTTTGAACTCGCTGAAATTGATTATGCATTTATATCTTTAGCTCCACTTCATATTGCTTCGCATAGTAAAAAAAAATTACAGTACACTCACTTTCCATTCTCATAACATCGATTGCCAAGGTACTTGGGATTTGACAATTCCTTTTCTTAACACTCTCGCGTTACAAATACCACTTTCTCTTCTCGCCACTTCCTTATATCTACTGTCAATAATTTGTGACGTATCCGCCCATGCAAGAAATATCGGTATGTGCCACGCGTGTGGCGGTGGGAAGAGAGCGATGAAGTACGCGACCGGATTTTTACATTATTCTTGCCATGATCAGCAAGTAATATTGGTCAAATCATCTTACCTTCCCGTACTAATTTTTTCTTTTACCAAAGTTGAGCGGGTGAGGACGAGAGCACCCATAATTAGGCGGCTAGATAGATAGATAAGCCGATAGACAAGTTAAAAGCGACTCCAGTGCGCAAAATTCTTCGCATTACACAAAGGTGGTGGTCTCCGGCGGCACTGTGAATCGAGCATGGTACCTCCTGCATCGAAAGCGAAGGCTGTAGCTACTCGGCTACTGTGCACAGCGGTTTGGGAGGTGATAGCCGAGGCAACATACACAGGATGTCGGACAAGGAGGCGGGCAACAGGGAATGAAGATTAATAGGGGAGTGGGGCCTGACACGGGTTTAGAGGGGGGGGGGGGAGGCGATTGCCCAAACCGCCTCCTTTCACCGTCTGGGTGCACCACTGGTACAGAGCACTTCAGACAATAATTGAGCAATACAAGGGCTACAAAACTGATTTTATTGCACAATATTGTGCCTAGCAGAAGAGGCACTTTGAGCCTCGTCAATTTTTCAGAAAAGAGAAAATACGAATCGTTCCTTTAGTCTGGCTCTGATAACTCAGTCCTAATGGTTTCGCCTACTTTTCCTTTCAATCCTTGGACGTCTTGCCAGTCCTAGTGCGCCTCCCACGCTTAGACGACGACCGGCTGCTCCAAGCCTTCCGTGCCTTCCCCTGCATCGAGAACGAGCGACTATGACCGTGGTGCCGCTTCTTGCCGTGTTTCGAGCGCAGGCTGCTGGTCGAAGATGTCATGGACCAGACATGACGGTGGCTCCTAGGGTGCCTCTTCTTTGGGTGGCTTGCTTCAGACGATGCAGAAGAGCTTTTACGGCCTCGGGCTTTACGAGCGCGTCCGCTATGGTGACTGTGCGATGAGTGGCTGGATCGACCACGGCTCACTCTTTTCGATCAGTGACGCTTTGTCACCTCACTTCCCGTGTCGTTTTTACTCCTCGAGGAGGTGCTTCGGGAGCACTTCGGACGGGTCACTCTCGGGGCTTTGGCTTCCACTTCCTTGCTGGACGAAGGGTTTTCACTTTCGGGCTACGTCCCCTTGCGCAACTTCCAAGCTGGCGTGGGTGCAATGGGTGTCGGGGCGAGCGGTCATTCCGACAATGTCTTTGGTAGTCGGCCGCGTGGATGCTTCGTAGCTGCAGTCTCGTTAGAATGACCAGTTCCATTCTAGTCAGCGGCAGCCTGATGCTTCCCTCGCCCGGCCTTTGGCGGACCGCCGTTGGCCTCCGCCTCTTTCTTCACCATGGCGTCGTTGCTCCGGGACTTGTCGCCTCAGTCGTAAAGAGCCCTCCGTGCTCCTCAGCCTCGGAGCTTACCGGCAAGCAGTCGACAAAAGACGGCTTTCGTGAAACAGGGGCGATAGCCCGGAGCATGCAGCCTGCTGGTTTGAGCCCCTGCCATTGATTAAGGGCGCGTTCTGTTCTCGTGCACCGCGTGCATGTATTCCCTCTTTCTCTTCTCGCGGAAGTCTTTAGAGAATGTGCTCCCAGTGAAAAAGGTGCCGGACTCGAATCTTATTGTATTGACAATAATTTTTTGTGTTACGCTTAATTCACAGTGTCATGTTTAGTGTGAATAAAAACGTATACAAGTTTACTATTCAAAATTAGTGTTATTTATTTAACAACTGCATTTAGTGATCTTCGACTACTTGATTTTAGAGTTAATTGTTCCTGGGCATTTGGTAATCACGGAGCGTAACTATAATGTAATAACAATAAGCGCTACACCACCACGGCGGACTAGGGAAAAAGAAAAAGCGGAAGATAAACTACGCACGGAGAACAAATATAAAACAGATAGCCTGATAGAAAAAAAAAGCGAGAAATAGAATGACTAAAAGTAAGAAAACGACGAACGTGAAAAGAAAGATAGAAAGAACGAGAAGAGAGAAAGAAATGGGCAGCGTTGGCGGGGTGGTGCAAAAGAGCACTAGCCCCCCTCAAGCCTTATGAGCAGTTGCCTCCGCCCACCACGCCCCCTCCCCATTTAACACCATCGCGCTCCCCCTCTTTTAGAGCGACACAGCTTGCGTTTGCACCCACCAAGACGAAATCCTGCCAACGTCTATTAAAGTAGCGAATACAATAGCAATAAGTTGTGTTATACCCAAGTCCTGCAATGCTTCAAGGACTCTGGATTATCCGAAGTGTAAAGCTCAGTCCTTTAGCGAACATACGTGGTTGCTGCAATGAATTCTTTTTGTAGTGGGTGTGGCTTCGACGCAAGCTTTGCGATCGGACCACAACGATTTGAAAAGTAATCAAGCCGTCTGTTGTTGTCCTCGATACATACACGCGCGCGACTGCGGGTGACAACGCACACTCATTCAAAGTACACATTCACTGCCCAAAGCACGCAGCTCTTTTCGCCTCTTCTCGTCTTATCTCTTTGTGTATTTCGCATGATAAAAAATGGTCGGCACGTTTTCTCGGCCTGAGCACGTTCGTCGGCAGCCTGGCACCCTTTCACTCGTACATAGATGATGAGACGCATGAGACCGCGATGTTAATTTACGGGACAGATAGGCAACATGACGGTGACAGCAACGGCGAAAATGTGCCCGTAGTCTCCTTGTAATTGCTATATCGCAATAAAGCTATCTCAAAAGGAAGTCTGAGACAGTCCGAATGAATGCGGCTCTGACAAAAGTTTGTTGAGCCATAGTTATAGTCGTTCCATTGGGCAATCTGTATTTATTAAGTTATTTTGATTGAGTTCTTCATGTTTTCTCTAGCCTAACTGCTAACCTTCAGCATTTCTATCAGCCTGACGTGGATTCACGTGTACACTCTTGTCTACAGACGCGCATTCTAAAGCCATGTCGTTCATACAGAAATTTCAATATTTATCATTCAGAGGCGTTTATCACGTACGGCGGTGCGTGGAACTCCCCATTCCAACTTTTCCAGGAAAACTCTCGACAAATATATCTCATGTTGTCATCTAATTTAAGAAAAGTGGCCTTCCTAGTTTGCGAGCAGTCACAACTCGTTTTTAGAGGAATTATCCCAAAAGGCGCCAAGAAAGGCAGCGATTGCGTAAAATATCAGTGTTAAAGGGACACTAATGTTAATTGCCAATTGACGTGAGAGTTAAATATTAATTTATGGCAACGTCTAAAACGACAATATTATCAGCAGCAGCGCCCTACTTACCCTGAAATTAAGGTAAATGCACGAGGCCACATGCGCCACAGTAGGGCATTCGCAAAATGATCTCAATGACGTAAGAGCTTTAGCCTAAAATTAATACCTAGTAATCGAAATAGCTGCAACTCCAAATAGAACCTCCAATGCATCAAGAGACATAGTATGCTGCATGTTTGTTTCTATTTGATTCATGGAAAAAATAACAGCCGGACGTTACGATGAGTAACGACGCGAGTGATTCAAAAGTTCAATTTTCGCCTGGTTAAACTGGACTGGTTGTGCCATCGAGTGGTGCCAATTTGATTCAAGCACGTCTACCATCTTAGAGCTAATGACAGGAAGTTGTTCAATGGCCGTTATTGCTGCTGTGGTTCCCGCGGCTGTCGTTCTCCTTTTACAGTGTTTGCGGCCAAGCAGTAAATCTGGGCAACGCTGTGCACGGCAACAGCGACGTAAGACGTTCTGCTTGAGGCGCCTAATTTGAAGTACCATAACCTAACATGACTACTAAAACTTCATTTTATTTTAAAATAAGCACTTCATTGGCACAAACGTAACACTGCGAGGTTTCTGGAACACTATTTCAACAATCAACTTCGAGTAAATATTTGGCTTTATTGTCCCTTCAAAGGGCATTGATCAACTCATTTAGGCTCTTTCAGACCCATAACAAGCCATGAGTTCAAGTGGGCAATATTTTGGTGAGTTTGAGTCCAAGTGAATCTAGTTCAAAATTTTCATGAGTGTATTTTACCCGAGAGTGGTTCGAAAAATCTTTTCATCATTCTGAGTGCGAGTGAGCCCTAAGCGTAAGATGTTTTCACAAATGGACTGAGTGGACTCCACAAGTTTTGACGACATATGCTTTATTGCCACGCAGAAGGAAGGGGTTTCATTTTCCAGCACCCTGATTTTTATCCTTCGCATTTCTTTGGTCAACGCTGCCGATGTCAGCTTTTCAAATGAGAAGCATTTTTTGCGTACTGCAGCAACTTTGACTACAGGCACTTTGACACATAACCACAAATGAGTATGTACCACAGCTATGTGGTTATGTGCCACAGATATTTGACAGTTTAGGTCTACCCAGGGATGCCTACAACGGCCTGGGTAATTTTAACACGTGAGGGTGATAAAAAGTTCCTATCGGCCTCGCTCACCCAACGAATGCAAAGAATGTATACCAGGGCCTTAGCAGGAATAAAACCCCAGAATTCTGCATGGCAACCAAGTATTCTATCAAAGAGCCGTGCCATGTATCGGAACTATTTCAAACAGAGACTATAGTGTTCGTGAAACGTCAACTGTGATTGCAGTGCTGGCTATCCAATCTTATGCGCATTACATATGTACTCCTCTGGTACTGCCGTCATGTTGGGCCACGTCAATTTAAGTTAAGTGCAATCCGCCTAAATTAATTCATGACGCAATGTCCAGAGATAACATCCTCGTCAGCACTAGTGCTTCATATCAGCTTACCGCTTTCAGTGTTGAAAATATCAATGTTACTCTTGGAATCGTTACAAAACTGTAAATATGTCATACAAAACATAAGCGGCTGTTTAAACACCAACTTCGGTGACTTTTCGACGTCGATTAATCACAATGAAATTCACTAGATTTGTTCATTGGCACGTTTGCGCCTTTATGCCAAATGGCATGCTTGTACCAAGTGGCAGCAGATTATTTTCTAATGAATTTTATAGTTTGCCTCAAAACGCTAGCCTGGCTTTCCAATATTATCGGCAACATTTTGTGTGTGACGTTGAAATTTTCTTGGCCGAAGTGCCGCTACTTATGTGCCGCTACAGCGTCTCCTTGTCTACTATGGATTGTGTGAGTTTGGCCGATGCTTGGTTAGTTGAGCGTGTGATATACTTTTCCGTGTTGGCGAGCATGCGATAGGTGGCAAGCGGTGTTGCGTTGCAAGCCACAGACGATTTGGCATGTATTCAAAATAACAGCGAAATTGTTTTAGCACATCGCAGCAGATGGTGTTGATAGTGCCATCTGGCGAGAATCATGTGGAATCAGGCAGGTTTAGTCAAATAATTACGTCACACGTAAAAGCGCACTCGCTTGGGTTTCGGTTTCGGTATTTTAATTCTCGGTAATTAAACAGTTCTTTAAGCATTTATTGAGCATTTTAGCTACTGAGTGCGTGCGAAGAGTGTCTCAAGAACATACAAGCACCATTATCTTCACATGGTCATAAAATTGGTGGAGTGTCCCTTTAAGGGGCGTGACAAAAGAGACGGGAATGAGAAAAAATACGTCCATAAAGCTCTTGTCCTGTGAATATGATTTCTTTTTTTCTGCATGGTTTTGGCACTTTTTAAGCATTAGTTACCTCATCGGAGCTCGCTCGTCCATAGACGTAGACCTAATATTTTCTGATCAGAAGTAGTCAACAGCACTTTGGTCGACTTAGCAATGTGTTTTCAAGCACCAAGTTGCAAATTCGATTTCAGACAGTGAGTGCCTGGGCGAATGAGAATAAAAGAAATTTACCTGCAGGCGTTCAACACAGTGTGTCATATACACTTGGCAATTTCGAAATGTGTCACCTTGTATTTACATTTGAGTGTGACAACTGACCACAATTATTGTCCGGTGCTAAAAGAACACTATAACACCCACGTACATTTCTTGTCCATCGTAAGGTGAGCCTTCATTCGAAACAGAAGCCTCGCGCCCAAGATTACGCATATAAGAAAAGGTCTGGCAGTGCAAATGCTGGCCGCATTACTAGCACACACTACTATGTCAAGAGAACGAACGAACAAAAACTATTGATAAGTTTTGATCCAGAAATCTCACACCATTTTTGCGTACCACCACATCAGTGCATAGAATGCTTTAAATATTTGCAGAGTGATATATCAATGTATATATGTTTTAATTATTATATAGACAAAATATCATTGCTGCTTTTGTACCACTTGCTACTTGCATTTATCACAATGCTGCTTAAACGATAAACATGTTATTCTGTCCTACATAACATAATTTTTGCTCACTGCGATACCCAACTGTGAGCTCGCGACATCTTAAAGGAATTCGTATGCCATGTCTTACAAAAATGCGGCCAGAGAGCTTGAATCTGGCGCTTGCCTATGTTTCGCTTTACGAACACAACACTCTGCAAAACCAAAGGGGCAATACGTGCATTCAATACTCGCCTACCAAAATTTAGCAAACATAGAGGGAGTGAGCTCGAACGTAACGCTGAAATTCGAAAAAAAAATTATTTTATGGATACATTTGTACATAAAATGTACTACACTTGCATATAACACAAGCGGGGATGCGGGCGTAATGCCCTTTGTGAGCTCCCAGCAGTGTTTTCGAGCAAGAACTAAGTAAGTCAACCAATATAACATGTGTCCACAACATAGGTCGGCGATCTTACTCAGGGGTCGACTCACTCGGACTTACTCAGGCTCAGATCGAGCCATGAGTCTGAGTCTGGGTACGTCCGGGTGAGTAACACTTTTGTGAGCATGAGTCCGAGTGAGTTCGTTTGAAAGAAATTTTGGTGAGTATGAGTCCGAGGGAGTTAAGCTCAGGAAAATTTTGGTCTGTCTGAGTCCGAGTGAGCCCATTGTGCAAAACATATTTCTTGAGTGAGTTTGAGTGAGTGATCTCTTTTACAGACCTAAGGTCCTGTCTAGTAATCTTTAGGACTACTATCAGCTTTACCTGGACAACTACTCACAGATATTGCAAAGCAGTGTCTTTCATAGAGGGTTTCAGTAGTAATTAATTGCAGGTGTGAGCAACCCATTAGGGTGCAATCGACCTCCGCTTACCAACTTTTCCAGAGAATTATATCTTAGACTGTCATCTCTTCAAAAGAAAAATTGATTTTACTAGTTTCTGAGCATTGAGAACTCATTTTCAAATCTACCATGTAAAAGGCGTTAAGATGAGCACCAATTACGTGAGATATTGGTCTTAAACAGCACTGAAACCACGGTCGAAGAAGCTAATTCTAGGCTGTCGCACTGATGAGTCGACTCACTCAGACTCATTAAGACTCAGATCAAGCCATGAAACTGAGTCTTAGTGAGTCCATGTGAGTAAATTTTTGATGAGTTTGAGTCCTCGTGAGTATGGCTCAGGAAATCTTTTGTGATTCGAAGTCCGAGCACGTCAATGCTCGAAAATATGTTTTATGAGTGAGCCTGAGTGATTTCAACAAGTTTTGCCGTCCTATGGTCTACATAGAAGTAATAGCCATCGTTGTCGCTGGAAGATAAGCGTGTTTAAACACAAAACAAGGCAAATCAAAAAATAAGTTTTCTGCCCAAGCAATTTGTTTTTTATCCACTTTTCTTTCTTCACATATACATGACAATTAGGTCTAATAGGTTCCCTAGAACTTTCCTAGCAATATTGTTTCTTAGATCACCTTAATATTGTGTCTAACAAAAAACGAACTCTTAAGTATTCACTTCCTTCCTAAATTTATTGATGAGGGTCTCATTCTGGCAGACTTGGTGCCTTTAGGTAGTATACGAGAGATTACTGGTCCGCTGGCAGCTCGCAATATGTTTATGGCTACATGACGCCAAACAGGCTAATAAAGAGTGTTCCACACTCACTGCCATGGCTGCTGGTGGCACTTACTGACCCTCCCACATTTATTTCACATATAAATTCATTAAAGCGGATAGGGATCTTGCCGCCATGGTAAATCAGTTGGTAGAGCATCGAACACGTTCTTTGAAGGTTGGAGGTTTGCTTCCTGCCCATGGCAAGTTATTTTGTCATTCACTTTTCTTTCGCCCCGCCGCGGTGGGCTAGTGGCTAAGGTACTCGGCTGCTGAACCGCAGGTCGCGGGTTGATATCCCGGCGGCGGCGGCCGCATTTCCGAAGGAGGCGGAATTATTGTAGGCCCGTGTGCTCAAATTTGGGTCCACGTTATAGAACCCCAGGGGCTCTAAATTTCCGGAGCCCTCCACTACGGCGTCTCTCTTAATCATATGTTGGTTTTGGGACGTTAAACCCCACATATCAATCAATTTAGTTTTCTTTCTCCCCATTTACAGGTCAATTAGGTCTACTATCTTCTCCTAATCTTTCCTGGTATTATTGTTTGTTAGATATCCCTGATTCTGGTCATTATATATATATATATATATATATATATATATATATATATATATATATATATATATATATATATATATATATATATATAGTGTGTGTGTGTGTGTGTGTTGAGGGCCGTATTTACACAGGTGTAATGCGTACGCATTCTTCCTCTACGTCGTTTTATGCGTGTGCATGGGCACGTGTACACGTCTGTATTAGCGTCACAGTGTAACAAATGAAAGTCGTTGCTCACTTAAACTACGTACGCCCCCACAGTTACTGCAACAAGTAACTATATTTCTCAGTTTGTGCAAATTTCTGCAAAGCGAAGATAGTACGTGCCATTCACCACAAAGAATAAACACACCATTTAGTAGACGCATAAACTAAAACTCATACAGCCAGCACAGTTATAACCACACCATTCAGTCGCACAGAAGCAAACTCCGTCAGTACAGCCACGGCATGCAGAAACCACTTCATACAGTACGAATAACGGTAACGGTTACACGTACCCAAACCGAGATATGAATATGGGTGCTGTAGTAGAGGGTTCCGCCAATTTAGATCATTCGTTTCTCCGTAGAGTGACCCGAAATCTAAGGACATGGGCCTCTGGCAAAAGGGGCGTTTAATAATCCACATGCGCAGTTCCTTGTGCTGTCCACTCTCTCGTCTAATGTGGATTCCTCTCGTCCTTCAACTGGAAACGTGATCCTAGTTGCACGGGCGGGGGCTTGTCTACTGTGCACGTTATGTCGAGACTTATTACGTTTCCAGGATCATAGCGGAAATAAAGTGGGCTTCAACACTGTTTTATTGTTTGGGGTGCCGCCAATACATGGGCTAACTGCATCGCAGGAAAGCTAGCCTTATAATAATGAAAATCTATTCGCCTCTATCAAAATGTGACTGCCACGGTTGGAAATGGATAGCGCAACATTGGGACGCTAAGGAGTACATTGGTTATTACACCATTGAGGCGGGTACCACACTGTACAATTGAGGTAAAAAGCAAGCACAGAACCGCTGATGCAGCGGAAAAAGCCGTATCATACCAATTATGGACGGCTTATTTTGTCTTAAGTTTGTCATATACTGCTCAATACATAATATTGCTTAGAAACTATCATGAAATTTCTCTCGAGGAAATTTCTGCTTCAGTTTGTACAATCATTGGCTGAAAGTTCTGGCTAGTTTCAGCTGCATTCTGGCACGGTATCTATTATATTATTATTATTACTATTATTATTATTAATATTAATATTATTATTATTGCCCACTCATCTGATTATCAGATCTTGTTATGTTGCTGTAACTCGCCAATCGTCTTTTTTGTACACAGTGACTAGTGCAGTTCTTTAACGGTCAGTATTAGGCCCAAGCTTATTTTATTTTGGGTTCACGATGTTTCTTTTGCAATTTCGTATTTTTGTTTTTTTTCGATTGCATCAATATATTTAGGAAAATTTATTTAATGGACGAATGCTCCTTGCTGCAGTCAGATTTGTGTTCTTTCTACTAATGTTGTGGCAACAACCTTTGTCTGAATACCTCATAGATCAAATTCATGAGGACATATCACAAAGTATAGTGTCATTTATGTACAGCCGTCAGCACCTTTAACACGAACGCCTTGCCGTGTGTCCTGCAGCAGTTTGGTTGCTGACACCACGTACGTTTGGGTTATGTTGCCAAGAAGCTAACCATACATGCCTACATACTATCCAAGCCTACCAAGGTATTATCTCGGCAAAAGCACCCAGCCCTTCGCGGCTGGTATCAATCAAACTAGCTCTGGTCACGCATCGATGTGTTCGTGTTAAAGGTACCGATGGCTGTACTGAGCAAAAACCATGTAGTTAAGTCAGGTTTATGAGTTAGGTGATCTTGGTGTCCTTTTTGCAGCATGCTAAATATTTCTGCTCACACTAAACGTGCTATCATGTGAAGCCTTGGTTCACGCAGCTGTGTTTGCAGAATTTCTCGAGAATTCAGTTCCTCTACAGCCTTCTGCAAATTTTACACTGCAATGTGTCTTCCTCAACTTGAATATACATCTGTGATGTGGAATGGCATTGCTGAAGCTGGCAGTGACGCCATTGAGCAAGTCGAGAAAAAAATTAACATGCATTTGAAATAATCGTTTCGCAGGGAAATGACTCGGGATCTCATTTTAACACTGCCAGATTATTGTCAATGTTATCACTTCACTGCCAACAAAATTGCGCTGACCTTCTACTTTTCACAAACGAGTGACAGTATGATATCTTGCCCACTTTTCAGCTGTGTAAATTTTTGGTTTCCGTGCACGTTAACCAGAGATGGTAGAGCATTTTATGTGCCTGCGAAATTCTTTCAACACTCCACTGTTCAAATAATGCAAAGTCTGTGTAATGTCTTTTTTTATGATATGGACGTTTTTCACAGTCTGCTGTCTGTGTTTTTCTTACAGTTCTGCACTGTCTTAACATAGTTTTGGCAATGTACAGATTGTTTCCTTCTTCGTTTTTCTGGAAGGTTTCTTCATAGTTCTGTATATTGCCCTTTATTTTTTACTCCCATTTTATGATTCTCGTCTTTCTTTTATTCTTCCCATTTCGCACTAAATTCTTTTCATCTGTGGGTTTTCAATCTCATTATTTGATCGTTCTGAAGAGTGTCTGTATTGTATTGTTTATTATTATTGCTTTATTTTTGCGGGTGCCAGCATGAAGACTTCATGGTTGTTGCAGTGCACGTACGTGAAATTAATCAGCGGCTGAATGATTATGAATATGAATATTGCTACTATAGGAAAATTTCTATTTATTTGTTATGATATTATAATTATTCTTTTGTATGTTTACGACACATAAAAGACAAAATTCAATAGAATGACGGATCAGACGAACATCAGTCACCTAAGGGGTACACGCCTCCATATTTTTCTAGGAGGAGTAGCTAAGTATACAATATGTAGGTATACCTGAGAGGAAAGATATATCATATCAACAAACGATGTCTGATATGAGTGACCCTTGCAACCCATTTCAATAACCCAAGCTTTAATCAGGAATAGCGGCAGCTCTTGATCTTGCAAATGAGTATCGCGGAAACCCGCAAGGTGGCGGAAGGGTTAAGAAAGGGAAACAACACAATCACCCATTTGTAGCACGAAGCGACAAGAAAATCCGTAAGAATTTCTGAGAATGGAAAGCCTCTTAGTTGCCAAAAAATTGTCTTGGACCGGGGTTAGAACCCGGGACTACCGCGAAAAGGCATTAGTCCCGGGTCCTAACGCCAGACCAGGACAAATTTTTTGGCAACTAAGAGGCTTTTTTTTTCTGAAAAATTTATACGGATCTCCTTGTGGCTTCGTGCTATACAAACGAGGGGTTGTCTTTTTTTTCTCTTTCTGAGTTTTTAATCTTGTTTTTTTACCACGAATTTTCATAACGCAAATTTCGTGTACAATTGTGGTATGTGTTATACTTTATGTCCAGTATTTTTCGATGAATTGGTGCCTACGCAGTACTTTGCGCTTTCAAATCTGGATACTCGCAGACTTTTTTTTTCCATCCATAATACTTTATTGAGCCCCTCGTGTCTTTCACGCGTAAGTTCATACATGCGAGTACATTTTGCTCTAAAGCGACAAAAAGTTCTCGGTAAGCTTGCGTAATTCTTCAAATGTTGATAAACATGTTGGCTTATCAATATATGTGATTTTTAGGAAGCTTAAAAGATATTTTAGGGTGAAAACGCAGTACCACTGGGCTTTTATTGAATGTAGATATAGTTCTGCTGCCTCAAAGTGTATATAATAACAACTAATAAATAATGCAAAAATAATAATTGCACCTATGACAGAGGTCATGAAAGTGAATGTACAATTCGCCCACTCCCACTTTTTTGGCACAAAGACATCAAAATAATATAAAAAGATTTCATAAACAGATATTTCCAAGATGGGCAAAAACAGTAAAAACTCCGGTCCTAAAAAAAGGCAAGTGATGTTATTGATTGACTAATTCGTAAGCAAATTCATTTTTCAAGTTCACAGAATTATAAATCAGATGGTCATCACTCCTAATATTTGATGTGAATGTTTTTTTTTTCATAAAAATGTTTTATGCCTGGTTTTTCCAATTTTCTACTGACATCAATTTTGTCACATTAGTCACATCAGAAAGGCACGGTAACAGGTGGCAGAGAAAAGGCAAAAAGAAAACTTACGTTGATTTGCATGATCCTCGGAGTCGCATAAACCTACATTTACATTAGGATTATACGTGGGGGGCATTCTCTCAAATGCTCCTCTAGCTTCCAAATAATAATAGACATTGTACACGACCTTATACATCTATTTACATAAAAAATCAACTATACTAGCGTGAGGAAATAGTTCACTTCCGCGTCATACGGATACCTAGGACGGGAAGGTGAACTTTTCTTTTTGCGAAACCACTGCGTATTCCAGAGAGTGGCTGAATACAAAAGCAGAGTAAATCGCCCTGCACTACAAAATAATTTCGCATTGTAGGCACTCTCTTAAGGATGTCCGCATTTTTTAAATTTTTCTGAGTATATCCGTAGCAGCAACGCGATAAACTAAAAAGCGACGCGCTAAAACGATACACCTTGTATTATGTTAAGAGCCTTTTATTGACTCAATTTCAGCGCTGAGCCATCTGCACTATGCTTCTCTTCCTGTACAGTAAGACAGCCCTTACCTTTGTGATTGTAGTCGACTTTTCTGGTTGTCTCAAACCGGAGTGAAACACACCCGTGCTTCACCGCCTGTATTTATACGCAGCGGCACGCAGCTGCAGTAGTTATGAACGGAAATTGGTAGATATGCCGAAGTCGACGCGGAAGATGTAACTGCCGGGAAGTATCATATCCTGGAAAGCTTCGAGCAAACACTTTTTTTTTTTCATATAGTTTATCTGCATACGGCAGCTCGTATAGCAGTTGATAGGAGCTTGAAGTAATGTCCTTGACTTATGCACTAAAGAAAAAAAGGTCGCAAGTTTACGGACATAAAGTGGAATTAATTTTTTTTGTTCACACCTACTAAGTACAGAGTCACACGCTTATTTCTATTACGCTTTTAAAAAGAACGTAGTTCCATGCTCCATATAGAAAATATCAGCAGTGTGCCATCAGCCTCAATTAAGCATTATAACCCTTCAGTGGTTTGGTTTGGGAAAATTTTATGGTTTCTGAAGTTACTGGTCCAAAACATTTTTTTCCAATAATTCTGTCAAATATTTAGACAGACATACGGAGACAAGCTCACCGCTAAGAAGAACGAGGTTGACGTGGTGCTCAGTCACGGCAAAATGTATCTGCCTCTGAATTCATCGCCGGAGTATAGCATGACGGTGACGTGCGAACGTTTTGGACGTTGCATTTGTTCGCGGAAAGGGTGTAGGAACGACTTCTCGTTAACCACAGCAAGTTGATCATTGATTGCGTCTTCTCCATAGAGCTCAAAAGACGGTACTCTTTGCAAAGACTCGGGCGTAATCGAAATTAAAGGTAGAGTGAGAGCTGAAAGCGTAGAACCACAAGGGCGTATGGTGGGGAGTTACACCGGCTGCGGAATCACTGTGCTAATACATACTTTTGTCCTACAGATGACAGACAGGTTGGCTGGCGACAGGTCTGTTGAAAAACGAAGCGGTATGAGAGTTAAAAAAACGCTTATTTATGCAACCCATAAAAGATGGCTGCATGCTGCTACATGTTTTATCGTTTGGTTGGTGTTCTCACCAGCGTTAGTCAGCATCAAAGTTCTTGTCGCCTTCTGCTTCTTGCAGTAACGACAATTTCTTTGAAAAGGTCGAGCGCCATCGGGAGCAATTGGTTTACGCATTTTTCCAATCAAAATTGGGCAAAATTACTCACCTGTTGAAAAACATATCATACTTTGGTGTGGCGTATTTGAATGGGCGATACATTTTCAGGTTGACTAGAGAATGTTCAATGCGTGTAGGCACCAATATAAGACGCCAACCTCAGACAAAAGTGCCTACTACCAAAACTATGCGTGCTAGCGAGAACTGTCACATGTAGAAACGTAATTGCTAGATGGACGGAAAAATGGCACCGTGGTGTCATAACCGGTAACAGAACTACAAGCCAACTGTGCGCACGTAAACTTCTGTCCCATCGCGCACCCACGGTTTCGCGCCAATTTTATGTTTGCCTTCTTAACTTATTTCACAAAATGCACTACAGGAGGTGCGACAAGAATACTGGTCAAACGACATCGCTACTATTCAAGCGAAGTTTGCAGTACCCGGCTTGTGAGACTGGTGAGGTTCGCCGCATTCCTCCTCACACCAATTGTAATCAGGAGCTGCCTCATCACCTTAATTATTTTCCTCGGGATATGTCAATAAAGCTAGTACTTCTCAATGTCACTGTCACACAACAAACCATGCTAACCCACAGTTGGCGCGCATATCCAGCTTACTGGAAGGTTAGTAGAATGCCCGGAGATAATACAGTGAGGTAATAAAAAGTGTCCTTTCCCAACGAAGCGTACTTGAAGCCTTCGCGGCAGCCCTCTCTTTTATCACCATGCCCACTTCCACTCATACGTTCCATTACCCCCCCCCCCACACACACGTAGTTTGCTGTGTGGATGACACCTGCTTAGCCAGACAGAGCCTCTGTTCTTGGGTGATCATAATTTTTTGTTTTGTGGGAACGAGGTGTGAAAGGGAAAATGAACTAAGCGAACGTTGGGCTGAACTTGAAAAAAATGGCAGGGGGAAGGGAGGGTGTACGCACTAAATTGATTATAAGGGCGGCCTCACAAACAGACAAGACTGGAACTATGCTCTCACCTGTTCGTGTCGATTTGTTTTATTATCAATTATTCTTTTGATTTCTCTATTTGCTGCATTTCATGTTTTTAAATTAGGTTTCCAGTTTATTTTTCGAGACGTGCTACTGTAGTACTTATGAACCATGCCACTGGTGTTACAATAAACTTCAAACCAACCACCTCTCCTGCTTCCGAGAACGTCACCTATGACAAAGAAAAACGGCCTATCCAAAGTTCTTCTCTGTCCTTTTGTATTCATTCTATCCGTGGTTTTCCATCTTTAAAAGGCACTACGCCATGTCCTCTGATAGAATATCAAAAATATGCACTGCTTTTTTTTCTTTCTTATGAATTACTACATAAGACTATGAACCAACCAACTTGCCAACCTATATGTTATTCTATTGATACAAGCAGTGTGTAAGGCACCACCATGCCAAGCCTTGTTTGACCCCTTTGCCCAATAAGATAAGGGCACCTGAATATTTTGTTTAGTTCATTTTCAATCCACAAGGGCAGGCAAGTGCAGCCGTTGTCTCTTGGGAAGCGCCCCGCCGCAGTGGTCTAGTGGCTAAGGTACTCGGCTGCTGACCCGCAGGTTGCGGGAACGAATCCCTGCTGCGCCGGCTGCATTTCCGATGGAGGCGGAAATGTTGTAGGCCAGTGTGCTCTGATTTCAGTGCACGTTAAAGAACCCCAGGTGGTCGCGATTTCCGGAGCCCTCCACTACGGCGTCTCTCATAATCGTATGGTGGTTTTGGGACGTTAAACCCCACATATCAATCTATTGATCTCTTGGGAATCTTACGCGTGAATGAAGGTTAGGCGATATCTATAGTGTAAGAATCGCTAGTTGCAGCGAGATGCATTATTCTACGATGCCACTCGTGCAACATACAAGCTACAGTGAAATTTCGCAACAATGTAAAAGTTTGCCAGGAACACAACGAGGCTCACACTTTGTGGATCTGGATAGTTATTTCATACACAGCGAAGACGTGCTCACAACTTGAATAGCTGATTTGTTAGCTTATGACTTGCGATTCTCTCTAATGTGCTCCTAATGGACGCTATACTAGCATTTTCATATTCTATTCATTATAATGCTACCGCTCCAGATGAATCAAAAGACGTCCTTACATGTTCAGCGTTACAATATCATGTCGACTGACAAATCAAAGCAATTAGTTGCTTAAGCAGCGAACCCGTGAGGAAAACTTGTGCAAACGCTGGCACAGAAACAAGATACCACACAGGATGAGAAGACGCATACTATATCATAAAACTGCGTTATTGTTGATGAATGTTTGCTCATATGTGTGTCGCTGTCACTTAGAGTACAGGGTAAGGGGAAAAAAGCCACCAGGCATGCGCGGAACGCGCAGCACTCACAGCGCAACCTGAAAGAGCGGCCTTTCAGAGTCTTTTTAACACACTTATTGTAGATGCTGCAAAGATACCTGCAAGGCACGCACTATGCCTCAAAGTAACACATCTGTCAGGCATTCGCGTTCTTGTTTTTGTTCGCCTTCTCTTGTGGCTCATACCCACTGTGGCGGATTGGCCAGGACTTCGGTATCCATCCTTTGCCAATCTTAGGGAAAGCGAAGTAACCGCAACACACCTGCAAGACTTTTTGTGCAATTTTGTATGCTGTTGCGGACGCCAAGAATTATGCCAGAAGATTAAGTACAGCATGAAAAA
Source organism: Rhipicephalus annulatus (assembly GCA_013436015.1). NCBI lineage: Eukaryota > Metazoa > Arthropoda > Arachnida > Ixodida > Ixodidae > Rhipicephalus > Rhipicephalus annulatus. The sequence goes on along the minus strand of WOVY01014874.1, from coordinate 180,646 downwards.
AATTTTTTGCAAGTACAATTACGTGTTAATGAATTTATCTGCACCTGTTATTTTTTTTTCTTTTGGAGCCTCCATTTCTGGGTTTTTCAATGAGAAGGTATGCATGGCTGTCAAAGACTATATTTATGAAACTAAATGGTTATGTAACTAATCAGTACTACATACCAAGATGTCTGCAACATTATATGTGATAAAAATAGGCATAGGGCTTTATTCCATTCGCTCTTATTTAGGAATAGATATGTACATTAGATCAAGCACTATAATTACCTTAGTAGTCCGTATTTTTTCTAATATATACAATGCCTTGTTCGAAATTTCCCAATATTTTACAAAACCGCTCAATTCATGGCCAATTACCCACAGTAGGTATGCACCACAGTGAATATGCGAACAAGAACAAATTTCAATATTCACTTGGAGCATTTGAAACCTACTCATTGCGCGATTCGCATTGTGTGACGTCTGGTTGTTCCTTAGCTGTTCTAAAACGCTTTATTATTGATCAACGCGATTCTTTTACGAACATAAGTACACCTAATACTATAGTTTCTGACAGAGTTTCAAGCAGTAACATGCCTCAGTGGAAGAATAATGGACTGACATGCAGGGGACCCGAATTCAAATCTAAGTGTGTCGTTTGTGTTTTTACTTATTATGCTTTTTTGTATTTCGCGCGATATATGTTACGGACACCGGCGGCGGCGGTGCACGTGACTCTTGCTGTCATTTCTCAACAGCTTCGCTGGTAAACATATTTCAAACTCGAAACTAACAAACACATTAATATGGTAGAGGTAGTGGTGAATTGTCTACTATCTGACGCATTTCCTTTTTTTACTAGTTATGCAAATATTCTGACCAAAGTTTATCTCGCGTATGATGAGCATAATAAAGGGTTGACATAGACGTATGCTAAATTCCCCCTAATCCTTTAATAGACCTTCAATAGTAACAGAAGGAGTCATCATTACATCACTAATTCAAATTTTGAGCTCAAATCTTCCAAGTGCAGAATACACAAATTCTAAAGTGAACACGTATGGCGAACTAGTTTCGGGCAGCCCTTCTGGGACCGGACGGTTTCTCAAAGACGTCGCGTGGCATATTTTTGAAAGGATCGCTGCTGATGAGCTCAGTCTCATGGTAACAAACCAAACGCGCGGTGTTTCCCCCAAGTACATTACAACATCGGCGAACCCAATGGTGGCGGCGGCCCACAAAGGATTTTGACTAGCTCGCTCATGCAATCTATGCCAAGAGTCGAAGCCAAGGCCAGCTTGTGCTGAGACTGTTCCGGGATCATGGAGGTTGGAAGCCACAACATACGTTGTCTTTGGTTACACATGTGTAGATGTAGACAGACTGCCATTGAAAGCCACGGGCAGAAGATGGACGATGCGGCCACTGCGTGGCTTCATGAGTATGATGGCGAAGGTTTCACCTCCAAGGTGTATGTAGCGATATAAATGTTTTCATTCCTATAGCATACTGAGCTGTTTAAAAGACACCCTTCTTTACGAATACAATTTGCACGATAATAGCAGAGCTGTAGAATTTCTTGTGCTTTTAGCATCTACCCTATCAGAGCGGTTATTTTTTTTAAAGCTTTATTTGGGCATCATCCTATGCCATACACGTCACCGTAACGCAATAGTTATGGCAATTTTTCCTCGGGTCAATGCTTCAATCTCAACAGCGTCCGGGAAATTTTAATGGGGCCAAACTAAATAAAATGGAATAAAAAGACTCGGGTGCGGAGATTTCAATCTAGGTCGAAAACCGGGATTCCAGAATAAATCAGCAGGTTCCTCTACCAAATGGCTTATAATGATATCGTGATTACTAGCATATCTGAGGAAATGGGGGCGATTTCATGGGAGTTCAAGCCTCTTGAAGCCTCCTAATTCAATCGGTAAACCTTATATTTGCCTTGGAAAATGGCAAGAATTGTCGCTCTTTTATTACCTTATGCCTCTCAATTAGAGACTCAAACTATTGTTAAACTAGGTATAATAAATTAAATGCGAAGCGTTCCTTTGCAGGCTTCATCTAATTTGAGCGTAATAATCTACCTATCTATTATCTATCTATCTACCTATCTATCCTATCTATCTATCTATCTATCTATCTATCTATCTATCTATCTATCTATCTATCTATCTATCTATCTATCTATCTATCTATCTATCTATCTATCTATCTAGCCACCTAGGACATTTAGCTCTCGTGTTAGTTTCAATGATGATATCTACACTAAAAATCTTATGGATAATATGACTCTATGATGAGCATAAGTGACAAGTCATAACATGAAAATCATGACACGTATGTCATGAATGTGAAGATTTACATATCATTGTCTTGCTGCTCTTGTGGTGGTTTTGTTGAAATGAGATATTGCAAGACTGTATGGTATGACATGACTGCATGGCTAACATAAGCGGTAGGTCCTAACATGGAAGTTATGACATGCATGTCATGTACTTTATGACTACACGCCGTACGCTCACGGTGCGCTCGCGGTAGTTTCGCTAGCTTCGCATATACAAAAGTTGGTATTACTTGTTGCGAACGAACGACGAAGGTAAATTACACGTCCAAACACGTTAACCATGACATGCGTGTCATGTGAGAACAATTTTACATACTACGCTCATGGTGCGCTTGCCGACGTTTCCCTTGCTTCACACTTACCGTATTTCATATTACTTGACGTGAATGGAAGACGAAGGAGAAACACGTTCGACATCATAACCATTACACGCATGTCATGTGAAACATAACTACATGCTATGCTCATAGCACGCTCCCGGTCACGCGGCCATGGTCTAGTGGCTGGGGTACTCGGCGGCTGCCCTGCAGGTCGCGGGATTGAATCCCGGCAGCGGCGGCGGCATTTTAGATGGAGGCAAAAATGCCGTAGGCTCTTGTGCTCAGATTTGGGTGCACATTAAAGAACCCCAATCGGTTGAAATTTCCGAAGCCTTCCACTACGGCGTCCCTTATAATCATATGGTGGTTTTGGGACGTTAAACCTAATATATTCATGAATAAGCGCACTCCCGGCCATTTCACTAGCTTTAGAAATACCAATTTTGGTATTTCTTGATGCGATTTGCGACGAAGGAAATGACACGTCCTAACATGATAATCATGAATTGAAATTCATGTAAAACGTGACTAATTGCTGCACTCATAGTGCGCTCGCACACGTTTCGCTAGTTTCACATATACCGAATCAGGTATTACGTGACCTGAATGCATGACGAATTTATATGACTGGCGCAAACATGATCATCATAATATGCGCCACATGTAAAACATGACAACATTCTACGCTCACAGCACGTTCGCAACCGTTGCGCTAGCTTCAAATGTGCCAAATTTAGTATTACGTGACGCGAACAGACGACAAAATAAGAGACCCATCCTAACAGGATAATCATTGCTTCGCTCATAATGCGCTCGCGGTCATTTCGCTACCTTCACATATACCAAATATGGTATTACATGGCATGAATCTACGACAATGATTATTGACACATCAAAACATGATAATCACGATATGAGTGTCATGTAAAACATGACCACAGGCTATGCTCATAGCGCGCTCACGGCCGTTTCGCTAGCTTCACATATAACAAATTTGGTATTACGTGACGTGAATCAACGACAAACACAAATGTTAGGCGCAAACGTGATAATCATGACATAAAAGTCATGTACGGCACAATTTACATGCTTACCAATGCGGAGGCTGGTAATGCAAACACTAGTGGTACTGCGGTTACCCAACTATAAACAACATACTTGCATCTTAATCTTATACCTGAGTGCGCCTTACATTTCTACTTGTGCTTACTGTGTACTAATACTATGCACCTCGTAACGTTCTAGTGATATTAAAGTGACATATCAACCTTTCTTATTAATATATATATATATATATATATATATTAATGCTTCACTTATCATTGGTTCCCACTGTACGTAGGATCTGCCAATTTTTCTTGTATAATACATTATTCTTGTGGTGGTATCTTATATATCGTCATATGACATCACATTGTTCACTAGAAAAGTTGTAAACCCTTTGTATGCATATACATATAGCAATGCTACTACTCAATACTACGCTCAGATGGGCTTATAGTGCTCAAGTGTTTGATATCAAGTTCACATAATGTGCAGTCACAGTTAGGAGAATACGCGTGTTTGAAACAGTAGGAAGGCACTCTATCGCCTAAGTTTTTGTTACGATGACGTTGCATGAATACGACAAAAAGCTGTCTCCAATAATGGAATATATGTTTCTAGTTGCCTTTGCAAAGGAGCGTGGTACTGAAACGCAACGCCATAAATGTGTTCATCATCCTACGTTTGTCCAGTTGAAGACCGAGACCAGGCGAAAATGTGTTTTTTCTAGTTATCTTGCCTAAACATTCGGTCACTGAACTACCACTGGTCTCTATCGGTTAAGAGAAACAACATCTGGCGAAGTCTTCGATGCAGCCACTAATTCACTGCGTGAGTATCGGTTTAACGTATAGAATGGCCATTTGATAATTATCATTACCAATGGCCATGAAGCTTAAGAATGGCGCAAGAGCTATTATTGTGCTTTGAAGCATGAAACGCTTACTATAGACGCCCTTAGTCGCTGCCATTACGTAATTTTTTAAAGCAGTCAATTTACACAAAGCTCTCTTATAAGGCAAAAGTTGTGAGTTGGATCTGTTATTGTCGTACCACTTATGCCCAATATTGTATGCGCCGAGACTGAAGTGTACTACTGAACTGTTTGAAAATTGTTCTCACTTACTCTTTTTCATATCTTAAAGGCGACGATGCCATGTTTCATACTTTAATGAAAAGCCCTTGATTTCAACTCACTTGGGCTAAACATATAAGTAGCGTTCTGTAAAGCCAACCTATTCGCTAAGAAACGCTGCTGTTTATAAAGAGCGGGCATAATCTCAGGTTGCTGACAGACCCCACGAAAACAAAAAATAATGCATTTGTCTAGCGTGAACTTGTACAAATTAAAGTGTAAATTTAAGGGCTCGTTTACTTTTTTACACACAGTATAATTGAAAGCTAACAGACAATATTGCCAGAGAGCGCATAGGGGTTGTTATTAGAAGTAACTTTAATATTATGGAGAAGAAATAAAAATTAAAAAAAGATACTTTGCCACCGGCGGGATTCAAACCTGCGACCTTCAAGTAACTCATCTGATGCTCTATCACTGAGCGACCAATCATCCCTTCGTCCACTTCATAGGTTGTATATGTGCATTTTAACGTGGAGAACTTCTGCCAGCATCATCTGATGTCATTGCCGCAAGTGTGGAACACCCTTGTTGCTTGTTGTGGCGTCACGTATTACGTGATCTTATTATAAAATGGCAGCTGACCAATAATCGCTCACATACATCCTCACAGCATCAAGCCTGCCAGAACGAGATTCCCGACATGGATGAAGGAAAGTGTAAACTGAAAGGATCGTTTTCTTTGTTAACAAAATGTAATGAGAACTAGCAGACAATAATGCAGGGGACGGAGAGTATAACTCATAATATTAGAAGTAAATGTAATGTAAATGTATAAGAATAACGAGATTGGGCGCATGGAATCGTGGTCAAGGCTCTTGAATCTGGTTCAAGGGGACGGGGGCTCCAATCCCATCCCCTCATAGACAAGTTATTCAGTTATATTTGTCAATCCTACCATGGTTGTCTGTTCGTTATGGTGCTCGGCGTGAGTTACCGCTGATTTACAGGTTGTGAGATTGAATTCGGGCTGCGAAAGCGGCATTTTTATTACAGACAAAATGCTTAAAGGAAGCATACTTACATTAAGGTCTTTGTTAAAAACTGTAGGTGCTATAAATTCCTGGAGCACTTCACTGCCGTGTCCCTTATAATCATATCGTGGGTTCGGTACGTTAAAGTCCAACAAATATTATATTGGCATTCTTTAGAAGACCCAAAGTCATAAACGGCTTTGATTGAAACAGGCCAATCACTTTTCAAACATATGCGTAAATCTTGCTAGCATGAAACCATGTATGACTTCAACTTCAGGGCGTATGGCTCCACATATTGGAGACCGAAAGAAGAAATACCATAATAATGAAAACCAACAAATAATGAGCCTGAGGTAGTATAGATGACGTTAATTGTACTGTTTTCAGTGTCATACTGAAATTAAGATATAAACGTGAAGTGAAATGTACTAAATGACGAAAACACATACACCCGATAAACTCAAGTGATATAGGGTAAAGCATGTTTCCTCCATCCCCAGGTTTTACTAGCGTGAAATCAGGGCACTGGCAAAACGTGCAGATAATCAGGCACCACAAGTGCCTCTTTGATCAGACACTAGTGGTGCGAAACCTGAAACCCGCCATGTGGAATACGGTGTTTTTGCTCCAATAACGTCGTTCATAAAACTGCGTCGAAATTCTGCCGGCCCTAAGGCAAAAGTTGTGAGTTGCATCTGCTATTGTCGTACCTTATATGCCCAATATTGTATGCACCGAGACTGAAGTGTAAGTCAATTCTTCTTCTTCTTCTTCTTCTTCTTCTTCTTCTTCTTCTTCTTCTTCTTCTTCTTCTTCTTCTTCTTCTTCTTCTTCTTCTTCTTCTTCTTCTTCTTCTTCTTCTTCTTCTTCTTCTTCTTCTTCTTCTTCTTCTCTGCATGCAAGCTTTAATTGCCCAAGAGCATGTAGTGAATGATATTTCTGCCCAGCTAATGTCACCTGTTGAGTGGTTCAACAGTTCATTTTTAGTTTAACGAGGAGCTTTCCGGATGCTGCAGATAGGTTCGTACCTGTCTTGCAGCCTCTCCAGGCACTTTTCTGGAGGCATAAACCCAGAATGCACTAGCTCTGAGGCGGATAATTGCACACTCGCCCACGTATTCTGGCAGTGCCCGGCGTTAGGAAGCAAAACGTTCGGCACACAACATAGTTGGGAGAAGGCCCTCAAAAGCATCATGTTCTCAGTCCAACTCTCAGCGGTCCAGGAGACCTGCGAGTCGGTGCAGGCTCATGGTATTCTAGTGCCGGTGGGCGCGCAGCCAGAGACAGCTGCTATGAACCATGTGTAATCGGGGTTATCTAGTACCGGTGGCGAGTTGTACGATTGACTCTAATTTTGTGGTTCATACTAGTATTTATGATGGACCATGACTACATGACACATCGTACCGATATCACACGCCGAGAAGCCGGAAACCCTAAGATTCGTCGCTCCCAGAACGGAATTTTGAAGTCTTATTTTAGTGTTGTTTTTAACGCACTTATTTTATGACGTTGATTATATTCTTTTCTACCTGAAACTTCCAAGCAGTTAATCAGTAAACGTACAACAGCTTCTGTGACCTCTTCGTTCTTCCGATGCATTTCTGCATCCGCAGTGTGACTACATAAAGACGTGTTCGCTACCTCTTCCGCCACGTGTGTCATGAAGAGCAGCACGTTTATCGAGTGCCTCTGATGCACACTCACGGAAACTTGACAACAACCGGTCCCGTCTTTGCGTGCATGAATTCCGGGAAAGGCGCCTGGCAACGATAACTATTGTGACATACTGAGCTGCTTCTACGTCCAGGACGTCGGAGCAGATTATCATATCCTATCGCACTGTTGAACCGCTGATCACTAATGTTCTAGCCGATTTGAACTTCTTCTGTCACTCTGAGTACTTTTCCTAAAAAATAAACAAAAGCTGATTTATGAACGTGGTATAACTTTAAAAACTACCAAAAACAAGGAAGAGAATTCCATTGCAGGCTGTAATACGCTGTAAGCACCAAAGAAAAAAATACGGAAGGTCCCATGCGGCGCAAATGAAACTGCCAGACTTCAAATAAAGCTCATTCATTCATTCATTCATTTTTTTTCATTCATTCATTCATTTAGATCCAATGTACCAAAGGAATCAATGGTATGCGAAGCATGCGGAGGAAAGATGACTGCTGCGAAATTTCTTTTTATTGAGTGAATCGTTACCAAATGGCGCTAACATTATGCACAAGTGTGGTACGCACAAATGTATGCTGAACAGTCGTATGTCTTTTGTACAACCATTTGTGGCAGTTCCGCAACAATACAAAGAGCGAAGTGAGAATTAACAACACTAGAAACGGTAAGACGCTATGCAGTTCTTATGTTCGCGAGGATGGTAGCCCTGGCTAGCGCTACGTAGACCAACTTCAGTAGATGACGTTACCACGACGTGACACCTGTATAATAGGAGTTGAAGCGAAATCTAATTAGACGAACATGGCCAGCACGGCAACCATATTTGACATTTCACCCGCAATATGCCTTGAATATGGTATTTTTCCAAAGCACTTTTGCGACCTCCCATTTCTCTATGATAAAATTTTTGACTTCCATGCAGAATATTCGGCTTCGATTCCTCTTAAGACCCTGATAATTATTTATTGAAATCATTGGGTCAACGGTGCTGATGTTTCTTTTTCTGATCGCTGTCGTTTTTAAAAACCAATTTCGCTTTCGCCCTTTTTGGGTAGATAAGAAATGTCAATCAGCAGCGGCGCAGACGGGCAAGTGCTACACGTGTCTGGATAAAACGGCGACGGCGTACGTGACGCCATTTTCACATTATTCATGTCATAACAAGAAGACTTGTTTTTAAATGCCTCCCACCCTCCCATACTTCTTTTGGTCTCTCCCATGTTAACGTGGCAATAACAAGAGCACCCAGATGTAGATAGATAGATAGATATTACATTATTACTAATATTGTTATTATTATTATATTATTATTATTAGCAATAATTGTTGAAGTATACAGTCCCAAAACCACTCCATGATTAAGAATGACACCATATTTCAGGGCTACAGAGATTTCGAGTAGCTGTGATTGTCTAACGTGCACCTAAATCTAAGTAGACGAGCCTCAAGCATTCGCGCCTTCATTTAAAATGTGGCAGCCTCAGCCCAGATTCGAACCAGTGACCTGCGGGTGTAAAAGAGTGATAAACTATAGGTTGTGGTAAACAGCAAGACGCTATTGAGTACTGATCCTAGGTCAAATTACCAACCAATAGTGATTGCCAAAGTTGTAAAAACTTAAGGAAGCTTCGCACTGGTGATGTTAAAAAAGTGCGGAACTAGTTGGTTTTCTTTGCGTCTCTTTTATTTTTCTCTGTTCCTTTTTTCTACTAATTTTCAAATTTTCTTTTTTCTTTCTTCTTAATAATTTTTATTTCTCTGTCGTACTAATTCCTTATTTCTCTTTCTTTATTTTTTTTCTCTCAGCGTCTCACTTAATTTCTAATCTTTTCTACCATTTTCTTTCTCCCTGTTGCCTTCTCTCTCCTTCTTTGATTCTTTCTCCGTCGGCCATTTGCTCTATTACTCTTTCTTGTTTCTTTTTTATATCCCGTGATTTACTCTCTGCCCTCCAGTTCACCCTCACTTCGTTTTCCCAATTACTTAGTATTTGTTATGTCCGGGGTTGTCGCCGTTCTATACACGTATTCTTGGAACGGCAGTGAAAAAGCATAGGCAACCTCGAACGGTTAAAAGTTGTTTATTCCTACTGAGACGTGGGCAGCAGCCGAACTGCCGTGGGTAAGCGAGCCGCGGATCGTTCTGTTGAGCGGGAGACGGAGGATGAGGAGGAGTCTTGATTACCAAAGTCATAGGCAACCAGTCGTCCACCGCTTTGTACCGTTCGAAGGTTCGCTCGGAAGCCAGGGGTGGTTTGGGACACATCTCCTGCCTCCTTAAATTGTCGCTTGGAAGTGATCTGGGGGCCGCCGTTGTAGCGTGGACGCTCTGTGGGGAAAAGGAGCCTCAGCTCGCTGAGTGTCATTTCTCTTGCGTGCAGTGCCGGTTGGCGGCACCACTGATTCATCCAGTATGAGATGCTTGGCTAAGTGGGACGAAGCTGCTGTCGGGGTGCCTGCTTGAATAGAAGCATCTCTTAACAAACTACCAGGACAACGTAGCTGATTAAGGTAGCGGTGTGTGGCCTTTCCACCGATGTTGACAAGCCATGACCGCAAACCTCTGCGTTTGAGAACCGGCGCTTCAACTAGTACTTCAACCCAACCATGTCCTCTGTTAAACTGGCGGGCGTATATGCGTTTCCCTTTTTCAATTATCCTGCTATGTGGCAGGGCGCAGGCACTGCGCCGTGCATCAACGGGGCTGCAGAAATCAGGTGTTTTTCTCTCCTTCTAACAACTACCACACCGTGGGAGCTTTTCTTCCTTGAACAATGTCTTCGCCGAGGGCTCCGGTATAATTGCGGTCAGCTGGGTTCGCATTTCTTCGCCAAACATCAGTTTCGCCGGCTTTCCTCCTGTTGAGTTTTGAACAGTGTTGTGCTGTCTGAAAAGAAAGTGCGCGGCGTGGCGTTGCATTGTCCTAGCCTGATCTTTAGCGAGGGTGCATTCGAGCTCTGCAGCGTTGCGCTCGGCTCGCTCGTTGGTCGCCGGGTGGTAGGCCGATAACGTAATAGACGAGACGCCGTGTGCTCTATGAAAATTGAGAATCTCCGTGGACACAAACGAAGTACCGTTGTCGGAGGCAACCTTGCGCGGTAGTCCGAACGTTGCAAACAACCACCGCAGGGTGTCGATAACTGCGACCGATGTCAATGTGGCCATTTGTTTTACCTCCAGCCATTTGTTGTATGCGTCAACAACCACCGGGACTGAACATGCTTCGATAGGTCCAGCAAATCTGTGCACGGTGTGCCAAGGCATTCTTTGTCTTTCCCATTTCGATATAGGAGCTTTTGTTGGGGCTCAGTGGTTGCGATAGCAAGGCTGGCATACGTGAACGGTTGATTCGATGTCACGGGTCGATCACTTCTGGTGCACGTCATAACAACAATGCCTCGATGACCTTTGTGGACAAGTGACATAGCTTGTTTGTGAATGCCACACGCATCACCACCCTTGATCCCAAGGTGACGCAACCACGATGAGTGCTCAACTCCATAGCTCCCTTGTGGTAAGCGTTGAAGTGTTCACCTTTCAGCTTGTGCACGTTGCCTTACTATATGGCTGCGTAGACTTTCTTCAAGAACGTGCACTCCTGCGTCGATACCGCTACCATGTCAGCCGTTAGCGGAGTGTTCGGCAGCACTTCAAACATGAGTATATCACCTGGCGGGGGTGGTTCGTCTATTGTGGTGTCTAGCGGCAGGCGGCTTAGTGCGTCGGCATACTGGTGTTTCTTGCCAGTGCGATGTACCAGTTCATAATCGTACACCGACATCTTGATACAGCATCGTGTCATTCTTGGCGACAACGTCTGTTGCATAGGTTTCTGGGAACACGTAATACCCAATAAGAGTCGGAGCGGTGATCAGTTTTGAAGGTCCCTTTTCTGCCAGTAATACACTGCCGAAAGTGGTCTGCTGTGTAGACAATGGCAAGTTCCTCTTTCTCTAGCTGATAATTTCGTCCCTGGTCATCAGCTTGGGAGAGGACTGCTCTCACTCCGTATGGTGATGCGTCACAGGGTAGCAGTAGGGGTCTGTTTTCATCGCAATGTCACAGAACAGTAGACTTCTGTAGCAGTTCCCTAGGGGTAATGAATGACCCTTGGTGGCGTGGCGACCAAGTCCATGGGACTTCTTTCTGCCGGCGCTCATATAGATCAGGCCATTATAGCTCGATGTTTCAAGAACCGGTCGTAGAACTTTATTAGCCCTAAGAACGATTGTAATTCTTGTTTATTAATAGGTGCTCGTGCTTCAGTGATTGCTCGCACTTTGTCTTCAGTAAGGTGAATAGCCTGCCCGTCAATCTGATGTCAAAGAAACTTCACTTCAGGCACCGCAACAACACATTTTTTTCTTGCTTACGCGCAACTTAGCATTTGATAGCCTTTAAGAATGAGCTCCAAACATTTTATGTCCTCTTCATTGGAGGTTCCCCCGACAATAGCATCATCTCAGTAGACGCAAACTCCTGAGATCCCCCAAAGTGTAGACTTCATAAACGTCTGGCAAACTTCTGGCGCTGCAGCTATGCCGAAGGGCAGCCTTATCACTTTGTAGAGACCCTTACTGGTGCTTATCGCGAGCAGTTCAGGAGTTGATTCGCTCACCTTTACTTGCTGGTCGTCTGGGGTCAAATCCAAGGTTCTGAAAATTTTTCTACCTGAAGCGTGCTAAATACCTCTTTTACAGTCGGCAGTGGGTAACATAGTGCTGTTGTAGACAGGTTGATGGTGCTCCGGTAGTCTCTGCAGAGGCGTAGGGTACCATTATTTTTTCAGACGACAGCGAGTGGTGTAGCCCATTCTGAATGTTGCGTCGGTCCGGTGATTCCTTGCTCCCGCAGTCGTTCAAGCTCATTTTCAACTGACGTTCGTAGGTCAAAAGGTGCCGACATGGCTTTAAAAATTTTGGCGTTGCATCTTTTTGCAGCTCTAGCATGACTGGAGGTCCGTTTATTTCTGGTATTTCTTCGGAAAAAAAACACCTTGTACTTCTCTTGAAGCTTCTCCACTGACGGATAGCTGGGTGCATGGTTAACCGATTTCAGCCTAAAAGGCTTGATCTGGAGCTGTGGACGACTAGCAATGGCAGATGGTGAGTCTGGCCATTGTAGTATAGCTCTACAGTAGCACAACCCAGTAGTTGAAGGGAATGTCGTGACCACGTTCACAGCTGTGAGTCGTCTTTCTGGAGAGTTGGCGCGTTCTCAGTCCAAGTAGCTCGGAACTTATGAGCGCGCATGCTGCTCTATAGAATGCACCTCAAACTTGATGGGGCGATGGTGAACAAAAATTTATGTCAGTATCTTCGGTCTCATGCCGAGATTCGCAACGGCACTTAAGTCGTATAGAGCCGCTGACGTTAGTTATGTTTTGGCTGTGCTATCTTGTGTCTGGAACTCTTCAGCGTCGATATTGTGTTTAAGTTGCCCTGAACCCTTCGGCCTGGGTTGTTTGCACTTGGTTATGCATGCCTTTTCTATGTGTCCACGTTGTTGGCAAAAATTGCACGTAGTTATCTTGAATCGACTTACCTGGGGATTGTGCATGTCGTCGCATCGTCAACAGCGATGTGTTTTTTTCCTTGAGTGGGCCGTGGTAGCAGAATGACCTGGCTGTTGACTGGTGTGGTGCACTGGCTCGACGTTCCCTCGGATATCCCTCTGCTGATGACCAGCGCTCTCCGCTCATTGGGTGATGTCGTACGCTAATGTGAGACCCGTATCTGTGAACAGGCTTTGCTGTAGGCCTTCGTCACGCAGTCCGCACACAAAACGTCCCCGCAACATAACGTCCAAGGGGAGCATAGTGGAGTTTGCAGGCGTAGTAGTCAATCCTTCTCCCTGCGCAGTAGCTAAAGTCGGCGTCCCAACATTGCAGACAGCAGCCAGTTTTTTTAGAGCCACCACGTAATCGCTAACTTTTCCGCCTTCCAGTTGGTCTCAACTTTGGAAGCGGGTATGGCTGTAGACTTTCTATGACCTTGGATTATAGTGCTTTTGTAGCGCAGCTGCGGTGTCGTTGTAGTCGACAGTTGCTGGAGTGCGTGGCTGAATTAGGGCACAGGCTGTCTCATATGTCTGCTCCTCACACAGCGTTAGCAGGTTGTCTCTCTTCATTGCTGCACCAGTGATCTTGTTAGCCTGGAAGTAAAAGTACAGGCATCCAAACAGCGATGACCATGATGAGCCGTTGAATTCGGGCAGCTGATTCTGGAGCCCGTGCATAGCCGAGAATTGTTTGCCGAGAACAACGTTGCTTAATGCAGGTTCTAATCTACTTCCTTGTCGCCACTGTTATTTCCGGGGTTGTGGTCGTCCCGTACACGTACTCCTGGAACAGTTGTTTAGACAATGGCGTTCCAGACACTGCGATCAGACTCAACTCCGTCTTTAGGGTATAAGGCAAAAAAAACTTGCTTATTTAACTGCGTTCGGAAGCGCTCTGCTGTCACTTGAGCGTCCCCGCGTCCCTCCTTCACGCTCTTCTTCTTTCTCGTTTCCTTGTCCCAGCCCATAATGTGAAAAATAATCAATATTCCCGGCCGCGCAAAGTTAAACACATAGTTCAAGTGGGTACAGTCTTTGTATCGGCCTGATCGCAAGGTCACCGCCTTGCAACTTGATCTTGCAAGAACGAATGAGACCGTCTGCACTGCGGTACACTTCCGTGACCCTTGCAAGCTTCCATAGCTGGCGTGGAGTGTTGTCCGCATGCACGAGAACGATGTCCCCTTGCTTCAATGCTGTATTTGATTTCATGTCGGCAAAGTGTGCAGATCGTAATTGCAATAAGTATTCTTTTTGCCAACGCTTCCAAATACTTTCAACTAGCAGCTTCCTGTAGTTGTGTCTGCGTATGGCGTCTGATCGTTTGGAATTACTGTTGACATCGTCAGCGGTGGCATACGGTATGGAAGTCAATCTTCGTCGAAGGAGAAGTTCGGCTGGCGTCAAAGTGCAAGGTTCTCCTGCATCTGTCTCGATGAAAGTCAGAGGCCTAGAGTTTACGACTGATTCGACCTCCGCCAGCATTGTCGATATTTCTTCGTAGTTCAGACGAGCTTTGCCGATAATTTTTTGCAGCGGAAGCTTCACTGGTCGTACAAGGCGCTCCCACCATCCACCCCACCAAGGAGCATTTGGTGCTATAAACTTCCACGAAATGCCGTTGGTGCTTAGGTGACCAGCGACGTCCTCTTCAGAGAACATTCGGTTTAGCCGCTTTGTGTGTGCCGATGTCTTGTGAAAGCTTCGTGCGTTGTCAGAATAGATCACCCTAGGTAATCCTCTCCGAGCTGCAAATCGTCGTAGGCACAGCAGGAAAGCCTCGGATGTCATTTCCGAGACAAGCTCGAGATGCACGGCTCTAGATACGGCGCACGTAAAAAGTGCAACGTAGCACTTCGTGTCCCCTTTCTCCGTGCGTGCATACAGAGGGCCCGCGAAGTCGACTCCTACAACTTCGAACGGGTTCGTTGGTGTCACTCGATGACTTGTTAACGAAGCAGTCTCAGCAGTTCCTGGGCCCGCACTGAAACGCTTGCATATATTGCAGCCATGCAGCACTCTTTTTACCAAAGAGCGAGCTCGACAAATCCAGTAGCGTTCCCGAAGCTGCGTAAGTGTATCTCTAACTTCTCCATGTAAGACTTGAAGATGGGCTCTGTTTGCCAAAAGTGTCGAAAAGTGGTGGCTTGACGGCATTATGATTGGGTGCTTGACATCTTGTGTGGAATGCATGAGGGATAAACGGCCTCCAACCCGAAAAATTCCGTCTATGTCTATGTAAGGGCGTAGTTCAGCGATTCGAGATGTAGACTCGACTGGTCGGCCGTTGGTCAAAGTGGTGAGTTCTTCAAGAAAGCCTTGCTCTTGTGTACATCTTACCGAATACTGTTCAGCGTTCAGGATTTCTGTTGCCACGAGATGTCCTGTATGATTACTTCTTTTTCTGCATCGGCCAGTAAATCTGAAAATCCACGCAGTGACTCTGAGTAGGTGTTGAAGCCTGCTGTACCGTTGAATATCAATTATCGGAACTGAGAAGCGTGTCATTAGTGCGACGTGTACTGTTGTAACTTCACCTTGGGTGGCTTCCGCTATGTTTAGTTCACAGAACTGTAGGGGCCATTCAGACATCGGTTTAGTTAGCCACTCGGGACCATGTCACCATTTTGAGCAGCACAGCAGTCTTTCAAGCGTCGCGCCACGTGTGAGTAGGTCAGCCGGGTTGTCTCTTCCAGGACAGTATCTCCACTTTGATGGATCTGTAGTGCACCTAATTTCATTGACTCTGTTGGCTATGAAGTGTTTCCAATTTTTGACGTCACCTTTTATCTATGACAACACAATGGCGGAATCTGTCCACATCGTGTAGTCAACTTGAACATTCCTCAAAGCCCTTTTCACGTATGCCAACATTCTTGAGCCGATTAAGGCAGCCAGCAGCTCCAATCGTGGCAGCGTTGTCTCCTTAATGGGTGCTACACGGGACTTCGCAATCAACAGTATCGGTTCCTCAGGACTTGATACGATGTATATCGCTGTTCCGTATGCCGCTGGACTGGCATCGCAGAAAACATCTACTTGAAGCACATTGGTCTTCCTTGCTCCACCGCCCAGATAGCGAGGAACGACGACGTCTTGCTGTTGCGGCAGCTGGATGACCCAATCATTCCATTTTTTTGCAGGTCATTGGGTAGGACTTCATCCCAGCCAATTCCTCGTATCCACGGTTTCTGAAACAATATTCGTATGTCAATAGTATATGGTCCTACAAATCCCAACGGGTCAAATATCCTTGATGCTGACTGCAAGACAAATTGTTTTGTATTCGTCTGTGCTGTCAAAAACTGGAGTAGATTTTCAACCGAAAAGTTGAATTCATCGTTTGCAGGATTCCAAACCAAACCCAGGATCTTGACTGACGTTTCGTGATAAACGACCGATCTCATTGCTAGTAGATTCCACTTTATTTTCAAGCGTGCGCATCAAATTTGCTGAATTTGTTGTCCATTTTGCAATGTCATGCCGGCCGATTTCAATATTGTGCGCGCTTCTAGGCACAGTTTTAGCGGCTTCCTATTCTGTGTCGGCACCAGTGACTAAGTCATCCACGTAAAATGACTCGGCAAGAGTTTGCGCTGTTTGTGCCATGACAGCCGGTGCTCTTTTCACGTGGTAGAGAATAGTAGCTGTGAGTAAAAATGAGCTACATGTAGCTCCAAAAGGCACTCGTGTCATCCTCCACTCTTGCAGCTCGCCATTGGATAAATCTCCTTCTGCAAACCAGAGAAAGCGGAAAGCGTCTCTGTCGTCCTCCCAAATCGAAATTTGAAGGAATGCCTTTTCTATGTCCGCGATAACTGCCACCGGGTGCGTTCTGAAGCGTAGCAGAATTTGCACGAGGTCTTGGTATAAGTTGTCACCCTTTTGAAGGCAGTCATTAAGGGACTTGCATCCTTTGGCATGTGACGAAGCGTCAAACACCACTCTCATTTTCGTCGTCAGTGCTTGTTCACGCATGACTTCTTTGTGCGGCATGTAATATAATTTCGTCACCTCTGCTGGTACATCACTGACTGCTTCGGCGTGTCCTGCCCTCAAGTACTCCCTTATGGTACGGTCATACGTTTCGAGCGGTCCTTTTCTGGAGTTGAGACGGTTGACAAGCTTGTCCAGTCGAGTACGGGTACTTGCCTGTTGTTTGCAAGCTCGAAATTATCCTTCCAAGGGAGGGTCACTTCATATCTTCCGTTTATAAAACTAATCGTTTGCTCAAAATGCCTCATGGTGTTGCTCATTTCAGGTGGCTTGTTTATCGTGTCCGTAATTCCTAAGTTTTCAAGTTCCCAAAAGGAGCGCAATATCTCGTCGGAATCGGTAGCTTGGGCTTTTAGCACGCACACCATCATTTGAGAAGTAGTTGGGTGGGACACCAAGTGCGATGTGCTTCCCTGGAAGGTCCATCCAAGCTTGGAGTTCAGTGCGATCAATGATTCGTTGCCTTCGCACCGTGAAACTTCGCCGGTCAACACTTTCCACATCTGATCGGACCCGATAAGTACGCTGATGCCACTCTTAGTTACGATAGATGGATGTTGGAGCTCATCGGCAACATCGTTTCCCAGCTTCTTGAAAGACGCAACAAAGGCTACGTCCATTGCAGTCTCTGCGATGTCTTGGCAGATGCTTTGTATCTCTATTGCAGTTAAGACTATTTCCGCGTCGGAAAACTGGCTTCGCAGTCGTAGTTCTACTATGCGACGCCTCTTAGCCTCTTGGTCCGATGTATTTGCGAAAGTATTGAAGGCTATTCGAGTTGCTCCCACGCTTTTCAGCTTGAGGTGCTTGGACAGATCTGCAGTTACGAAAGTCCTCTGACTGCCACCATCAAAAACGCCTCGTATGTAGCGGCAGGTGTCGTCATTGATGGCCCATGCTCTGAAAGTCTGAAGAAAAACGCAAGTGGTAGAGTCTTCCTTGACGGGTCTTCTTCCAAGTGATGCGCAGACTGTCGTAGTTTTTTGTGGTTCTTGTTAGCATAGTCTGACTTCCGCGAACAGCTATCGGGATCGCACATGCTTGTAGCGTGTCTAGCTTGGCATCTGGAGCAGGAAATCCTCTTTTTGCAGTCCCGTGCCCGATGTCCTTTGGTGGTGCAGCGGAAACACCTTTTGTCGTTGGAAAGCAGTTTCTTCTTCTGCGTCAGTGACAAGTCAGCTGTGCAGGCTTCCGATCCGTGATAGCTGGACGAGCAGAATACGCAGTTGTCCTTTTTTTTCTCGTACCGAGTTGCTGTGAAGCACAGATGACGTCGGTTTCCCACGCCGAGAGTACGTCGACTGACTAGCCACGGGGAGTGTTCCATGTTCTCGTCCTTTGGCATCCCTAAAATCACTCTTCTCCAGGCTTTCCAACTCGATACACAGGAAGTTGAGCACACGTTCCAGTCCCACGGGTGTAGCTTCAGCTCTCGAGTCATATGCCAACTGGACGGCGCATGATCGATGATACTGCACGACTATATCCCGTGGAAGAGCACGCAGTAGGATGTCGCAGAGCATTGACGAGAATGACGACTTGTGCACACCCAAAGTCTATAAGCCTCGGATATTCACGAGAACTTAGTCTTACAAGCTGCGTAGCGCTTTGGTGTGAGTCAATGAACGGACAGGGCTTAACATCCGTAGCTTGGCAAAATATTCTTGCTCCAGGTGCGTCTTGTCCCCAAATCGCTTCTGTAGCAATTTGATGGCGTCACTGTAGCAACTTTCTGTCGTCGGAAGGCCCGCAATTACTGATGCAGCGTCTCCTTTAAGATACAGTCGAACGTAATGGAACTTCTCTGTGGCGGTGATGCGATTGTTACTATGAACAATTTGGTAAAATTGTTCCCAAAATTCGGTCCACTTGCATATGTCTCCAAAAAAGGAGCTATTGTCAGTTTAGGCAATTTAACTCCAGTTCCGTCTGATGGTGCTACGAGTGTCTGGGCAACTGTTTCTTGAGTTCCGGTCGATGTCCTTAGCATGGGATTGTTCTTGCTGAGAATCTCGGCGAGAATGCGCGTAGCAACGTCCTCGTATTGTAAGACAGCGTTATACTCGACCTCGAACTCCTCATCAGGTATATGCGGCTCAATCTCGTTGTTCAGGTTTTTAAGCTCTTCGTTATTAGCCTTCAGCCTCTCATATATGGAGTTGAGCTGGTCATAGGAGGCAGCGTTAGCGAGGAGCTCACTTGCCTAGTTTATAATCCTCGTGTTCTGTGCTCGCCGCGACGTCCGCTTCGACTTCAGTCGCTCCATGCCGCTGCAGTTGACTGGTAGCCGTCCGTAGGGTCCTGGTTTTCAATCCCGGTTCTTCGGCACCAATGTTTAGACAATGGCGTTCCAGACACTCCGATCAGACTCAACTCCGTCTTTAAGGTATAAGGCAAAAAAAAACTTCTTTTTTTAACTGCGTTCGGAAGCGCTCTGCTGTCACTTGAGCGTCCCCGCGTTCCTCGCTCGCGCTCTTCTTCTTTTTCGTTTCCTTGTCCCAGCCCAGAACGTGAAAAATAATCAACAACAGCAGTGAAAAGACATAGGCAACCTTGAACGGTTAAAACTTGTTTATTCCTACTCAGATGGGGGCGGCAGCCGAACAGCCATGGTTAAGTGAGCGGCGAATTGTTGTGTCGAGTGGAGGATAAATTGATTGATATGTGGGGTTTAACGTCCCAAAACTACCATATGGAGCGGGGGATGGAGGAGGAGTCCTAATGACCGAAGTCGTTTGCAACCGGTTGTAGACTGCTTCATTGTGTAGCGCTCGAAGGCTCGCTTGAAACCAAATGGCGGTTTGGGACAAAACACTATTCCATACTAACCAAGGCTATCCTCTGCTTGTGAGCCTGGATAGCAGGCTGCGACGCTCGCTATCGGATTATCAGTAAGTGGGCTCGAATGCCACAGAAGAATTTTTTCTTCAAAATGGGTCTTCGTTTTTTCATTTTTTTATCTCTTTCTCTCTCTCTCGGTCGGAACTTAGATCTGTCGGCCAACAGAGTTATTGCATCCAACACCGGAAAAATTGGCGCCGGTATCCTGGTAGCGAAGCAAAAAAGAAAGTGGATGAAGCGAGAGCGTTCCGATTCATGGCCATCATCATGACTATTCACCCGTCATGTACGGCTTTACCAGTAACTTTGTTAAAAAAGCAACTGAACCTCATCGTTAAAACTTCAGTGACGAAAATTCATTGAAAGCTTTGTTGCCCTCAAATAATTCAGCTGGCATAGCAAAAAAATAGAATAGCCAAACTGAAGCATGACGTAAAAAAATCACATAGTACCAAGTTTCAAGAGACGACTAGAAAAAACTGCAAAGAGTTTGTGTATATATATCAAGGAAAGCATTCGTACTTAGGAATGGCATTCAAGAGGATATATCTCAAGGAATAAATACGTATAGGAGGCATCCTGCTTACGCTTAGCGTATTTGTTTACGCTTAAGAAAAGCATAACACAATGGTGAACAGCAGAAAACGTGCTAAAAAGCTGTTGAGGACGTAGGCTTTCGCATGCTTATTATTTATTGATAAGGTGTCGAGCGCTGTAGAGGCCTGCGCTGTCGTAGCAGTCTTCGCATCGTGTAAATTAACGTACGTGGGCAAAATCCTGTATAACGTACGTGTCTTTAGCATATCAAGTGCGCTAGTGCCAAGAATTTTTTCGTTCTCTTGTTCTTTTAGTGCCTTGATGCAGATATGAAAGTGGAGCCCTTTAAGGGCCTGGGCTTTCCTATGCTGTTGTCGCTTGATACAACACAGACAAAATAACGTAACAAAAGTAAAAAGGAAGCAAGTGAGAAATAGAAAGAACCATAAATAGAAACAAAAAAATAGGGAGAAGGCTAAAATAAGTAGAAGAGGAAAATACAGAGACACAAAAAGACAAAAAGTTACATATTTGCGGCAAAAGCGAAACAATGCACTCGATAACAACAAATTGAATGGTCACGTGCAGAATAGTAAGTAGATCGAAGCGTGACCCACGATTCTCATGCACGAAACGTACTTACAGGTACAAAGAAACGCGAATAAGCGTCTCAGTTGTCACTCCACTGTGTCTGAAAAACGCACGCTTTTCGCGAATGGAGACTGTGCAACGATTGCAGTGATCTTTGTGCACCTGGTAAATACAACATAATTGTTCCAGTAAAATCCCAAGGTCATCCAAGGCTTACGATTTTCCCCACCGTGAGATAAGAGCACCCGTGAGCGTCTACCGTGCTCCCTCTTCGCGGGGCAAAGTACTTACGCGCGGGTTATGAGAGCACGCGCCACCGTGTCTTGACGATGTGGCGAGGCGCTTATTGCGCCATCTTGCTGGTAATGGTGAAAACACGATAGTTCCCCATGATATGCCCTTCACCAGCGTTAAGTGGTATATATATAGTTTGCCGTTTGAATATTGAAGGTGGTGCTGTTTCGAGACTGAGTGCTGGTGCTGTTTCGAGACTGAATGTTCTGTACGTGTGTCTTTTACTATAAAAGGCATGCATAAGTAATCATAAGGACCGTAGCATTTATCACGTTCTGCTGACCAGACAATGCTTGCACGAAAATGCAAATGTTTCCAACGCTTCGCTAAGACGACACGGTGGTGGAACCTACCGGTCACCCTATGTTCTACACCTTATCACTTCCGAGACGAGCGCGCAGGGCGCGCGCGGTTCGTTTCAATCTAACTGCCAGATATCACTCATGTCTCACGTGTGACGTGACTTGATGCACTCGTTCACCTCCGATGCACACTCGAGGCACTATAACGCAGCGCCTCCAGTATACCATCTACCGATTATCTTGTGCAGAACATCAAATAAACGTTTTGTTCACTCTCTACAGACACAAGGCTATCGTCTTTCGACGACATTTGCGGTGTAACATGCAGATACGGGGCCAATTATTTCCTTGCACTTTCATATATGCAGACACGTATAGATACACATAGAGTCGTGGCGACGCCGGCGGTGGAATCCAGCCGAGAGTGTTCCTATATACGCTATCGCAATTAAAAAAGTGAGAACAAAGGAAAGAGAAAACCAAAAATAAATAAAGAAAGCTATCAGGGTGTACACTTCCTTTGAGCTTGGCGGCACTAGTGTGAAGCTATTTCAAATTTTATTTACTGAATACTGCTGTGACAAATTTGGAAGCTTGGAGCGGGATTAAATAGGTTATGTTTACGGCACTAATTCACTTCGACAACGAAGAAGCTCGCTCACATAAAAAGCTAAAAAACTTATGTCGTGTGTTCTATTTTATGAGGAGAAGTCCAAAATCAAATAAATTAGTCTACGGCAATGAGACTGGCAATAAAAGTGGCCCAGGCAGTATCCATATTGAAATAACTGAGATCGTGGAAACTTCCGTAGCTTTTTATTACGGCATTTCTGATAATAATATTGTAGTTTTGGCATGTGAGAATACAGATAATAATTGTGTTATCTTAGAACAGAGGATCATTTATATTGTAGTCTTTCAACATAGCGTGGTTCCATGCTTTCCTGATAGTAATGCTTGCATAGTTAAGAAACGGTTTCCGAAAAACTGCATCGGCCATTGATGACGCAGCCACGCATAGTTAAATTCGGAGCTCTGTTCACCAATCTGTCACTTGTCACGAGAGTTTGATTAGATAGACGTTTATCTTTCTAAGCTAATTGGAAACCTAAAATAAATACAGGTTAAGAAGTCCATAGAGAACCAACCTTAATTACCGAAGTTCGGCATCCGAATACCTCTGCTACTGAAGAAATAATTCGGCTCATACACTCGGCAATGCTCTCTGAAGGGAAGGTCACCGGCTGTCATGCTCATGACGCCAGTTTGAAGTGTGCGTCTTTTGCTATATTTTTGTGTGCATTTGCTTCAGAGGAGGAAATGCAGCAAACCGTAAAAACTTTACCTGAATATCGGCGTTCTTACTGATTTTCATGAGCCAAGCCAGAGAATGAAATATTCGCTAAGTAGGCGTAGTTGTTATAGGGGCCCTGAACACTTTTTAGTCATGGTCATAAAGAACCCCTGGTCGGTAATCAAGACTCCCAGGAACACGCTACTGATACAGCGCAGTTTTCACAGCCTAAAATTTAAAAATAATTATCAAAGAACCCCAGGTGGTCAAAATTTCCGGAGCCCTTCACTACGGCGTCTCTCATAATTACGTGGTGGTTTTGGGACGTTAAACCCCACATATCAATCAATCAATCAACAAATAATTATCAAAGACAGCTAGACACCACTTTCATTTCGCGCTACAAATGAGGTCATATACCCAAATTACTCGCCTTGTACAAAAAGCCCACGGACGTTGGCTGAGTTGAGCACCGTCTGCTGCATAATTACCGTGAACGCCGCCACGTACCACTGCGTGCGCGGGCGCGGTCACACTGAACGGTAAAGAGTGCGTTCTTAACTCGTTAGTACGTGACACAAGGATCCGACAAGGAGACGCCGACGACGCGCCAAGTACGACTTCGTTGCTCCTGTTCTTGTTCATGTCTGCCTGCATGGCTTCTGACGAATACATCACTTCTATTCTCATAGCATTGACGTCTGCCTGCCGTTCTCGCAAATAAATGAAAACGGAGTACCCAAGGATATGAAGTGCTCTGACGAAAGGAAACATCTTTTTGCCCCTGATCATCAACCTCCTCTCCCTCTGCTTAGCTTTCAGGGTGCTCGCTGGTACGAGAGGAGAAAGAAAACGCCTAAAGCATCCGCAAATGACTCCCACCTCAACTTGTACTTGACAGATTGGAAAAATATTTTACGCTATAGTAAATTCAGAAGTCGATTACTTTTCTAATGAAATCATCATACGATTACTTGAAAAAGTGTTGCTGGTAACTTTGAGGGGCTTTTAGCAATAACAGTTTCTTACTCATACACCTATGCAAGTTGTTTCACCGAACCTGTACAACGCCCTAAGCCTAGATGTGCGTTACACACCTGCAGTGAATTCAACATTTTTCGGTGTGCGCTTGAGAAATTTATCGTGCTCTCTTACTATAAAGTTATGCAAATATTGATCACTTTTTAAATTTTTCTATAACGAAACCTGCTTGTGAGTTCGTAAACACTTCATTGAGAAACATCCCAGACAGGTGTTTATGTATCCCGTCGTGTCTCTTTCGATGATTAATAGAAATCGCAAACGATGCGAGAAAATATGTCCTTTGTATCTACTTATCCTCCCGAAGACAGTGGACCCTCAATAAAGCTTCCAAATAATGATCTACGTATAATAAACACAGACAGGGCGTATAACAGTGTGCAAGAAAATGAGATGAATCGAGGGTCACTTAGAGGCATTTTGTTTTGCTCACTTCTCAGTTAGTGTCACATAAGTGCGTTCAATGAATGTAGTGGTGAATATTACGCCGGAGAGTACATGGAAACTTTGCCGTAGCTACTGCTCTCTCTAGACTAGAGCCCACTATTTTCGCACTCAGATGAACTGAGTATGTACCCTCGCACCGGGATGACTCGTCATTCTGTGTTAAGTTGCCACAGTCTGTATGGCTATGTAAACAAGAGTGTAAACTTTTAGGCTATATATACAGTATGAGGAATATGCCTGCTTGGGTCACTACAAAGTTCGAGCCCTCAATTAAAGGACGTCATGCAGCGTTTTGAGGCAAAACTTCGCAAGTACAAGGATCATACCGTATACTCAGCACTGTCTGCGGCAAGTTCGACAGACGGGGGGAGTGATGCCGTTGCAATTTTTCATTAAGGTGCTGCGCTTTACTATTTAGTGCGTTTAGGTTATGGACTGTATAAACTCGAAAATGAAAGAAGCAAAAGTGAAAGGATCAGATAGTTGAAAGCTGCTTGTCTTATGCTTCTCATTTCTTAAGGTAGTTTGCCCTATGGCATCACCGTCTCATCAATCGTGAGGTTCTGGGCCAATTTTTTTCTGCATATATCGTAAATAAATTTGGTCATCATATTACTTTCTTTCTGACGACAAGTGAACGCATGTAGTGCTCTTCTTGTTATCTCTCTTGTTTTTTTCTATGAGCTTGGTGGGCAATAGGGTTTGCCGCAAACAAAAATAAAGACGAAAACATTTTACACCACATGAACTTGATGCGGTAAAGATGATGTTATGAGCACAAATATTCATTCGTGCAAAGACGGCGACTGTATACGGGTACGCTGAATGCCATATTGTACACGCAAAAAAAACTGCACCTCGGCCATACTAAAAGCTGTTGCATTGTTATTTTCTTTTTTTGTTTTTTTTCAGAATTCTTTACTTACGCAACGAGAAAAGAACATTTCTTGTTAGTCTTTGCCAATTTACACTTCATCAAATCAAATGAAATTTTATTTTCTGCTCAGTAGTAGAGAAAAAAAAAGACTGGAAAAAGCTCTGTTTTAAAACTGCTTGACAAGTTCACAGCCCTGTACCAAATAACAGCATCTAAATAACTAGAAAGCAAAAATCGGAGCGGTATCAGAACCTCACGAGCAGCGCGCAACAACCATGCGTATGCATTGTACTTAGGATTTATTACTTATATGTACTGCATATTGAAAGCGAAATTAATAAACGGTGTGAAAAACAAACATGATAACGCGATTTTCATCTAGAAGCAAAATATAAGGCACATAATACTCTACAACAAAAAGACATGCATTGCCCATTAAACACTGTATTGATCATAAACCCTGAAGCACTTACATGCAACCAAAAAGCTAAATGTATATCCAAAAGTTTTATTTTGTGACTGAAAGAAAAAGTATACAACCAAATGTTTTGCTGTTTCAAAGCTCAAATGTTACTTATTTGCAAATAATTTAAGGATTCCGCAGTATGAACAGTTCATTAAGTCAAAATCTTTGAGGTAACACTGATTTAGAAGAGCTGGAAGTGTGTAATATAAACGCTGCTTGTCTAAGTTTAACCGTGTTATATAAACCTCCCATTTCTCTCCTTGATGGGGGGGGGGGGGAGGGTTGTTTTCATTCCTTGCACGCAGTATCGCCAGAATGCCGAGATATTTTATGTGCCTGAGTATTTTTTATCTGAATTTTTGTCCTAATGCATAACTATAAAACTGGTGCACCTTAAGTACTCCTGTGCTGCAATATAAGGGTCTAGTGGATGCCACAAAATGAGCATTGTTATATGCATAATACATTTACATTTATATATGTCCAATACATGTAGTAGCGTTTACTGGCACTAGCCCCACAAACGGCGCTACATCCTTCGAATCATCGAAAAGCCAACACCTATGTACACAAATTACTGCAACATACAGTATCATTAGAAGAGTTTTCACAGAGCTGCATTGTGTAACTTTTTTAGTTAATGCCCTTGCACTATTCACTTAAATGTGTTTTAGCGCGAAAAACGCATATGGCTAGGAGAAACAAAAATCCCTTCGGCAGCGGTGCTATGAATGGTCTTCTTTGGCTGCACTATCAGTTATTTCGTTCCTAAGCACGCGCACCATTGGCAGCGTTGTGAGTGACGTCGTCGCAGCCTTGGCGCCGATCTCTCGGGCAAGTTTCTCCCGAGTCTTTGACGCCGACTTGGCTCGTGATGTCAGACGCTTGCAACAATGCGGCGTTGCAGCGTCTATGCGATGATTGCGTAAACGCGTTCACCACGGCGAACGTCGCTTTTGGCGGGAGTTTCTCCAGCAGCATATTCGCTTCGGCTGCGACGTCTCTTACCGCCTAGGATTCGAGAAACACCACTTTCATCATTGCATAACAAAACGCCCTTAACCACTGATTGCATTCCTCTATGACAGCAATCTTGCAAGACACAATGTGGGGCACGTGAAATAAACACTGTGGTAAACCAAGTGAAATGTGTGTCTAATCTCATCATTAAGCACGAACAAGTAACCAGTGATTGTGAAAGGCTTCATCGCCATGTCGAGTTGTACCCACTACTAAATACCAGGGCGGCCCGTTTCAGATTTCGCTGGTTAACTAATTGTATGGAGTGATTGGGCGGTGATGTTTTTTAATTGCGAAGCACTTCTTAGCGAACTTCAGCGACTTTGAGCGTATCTATCTATCTATCTATCTATCTATCTATCTATCTATCTATCTATCTATCTATCTATCTATCTATCTGTCTGTCTGTCTGTCTGTCTGTCTGTCTGTCTGTCTGTCTGTCTGTCTGTCTGTCTGTCTGTCTGTACGTCTGTCTGTCTGTCTGTTTGTCTGTCTGCCTGTCTGTCTAGCTAGCTAGCTAGCTAGCTAGCCGCCTACGACTTTTACCTCTCCCGTTTCGATAGTGGTATCTACACCGAAATATCTATCGCATAATATAAGTGTATGACGTGCATACGTGATTAGTCATAACATGAAATTCATGATATGTATGTTATGAATGCTATAACTCACAGTTCATGGTCTTGCTGCTCTTGCGGTGGTTTTGTTCACATGACATATTGCAAAATTGGTATGGTATGACATGACTGCATGGCCAATATAAGTGACAGACCCTAAAGTGGAAATGATGACATGTCTGGCATGTAGGTCATGACTACACTCCACGCTCACGATGCGCTCGCAAACGTTTCGCAAGCTTCACATATACCAAATTTGGTATTACGTGACGTGGGTGGATGATGAACGTAAATGACATATCCAAACATAATAATCGTGATATGCTTGCCATGTAAAACACTACTACATAATACGCTCAAAGTGCGCCCTCGTGGTTGTTTCACTTCACATATACCAAATTTTGTGTTACATGACGTCAATGTACGACGAAAGTATATGACTAGTGCAAACAGAATTCACATGACATGCCTGTTATTTAAGCATATGACAACATACCACATTCATGATGCACTTGCCGCCGTTTCTCTAGCTTCACATATACTAAATTTGGTTTTACTTGACGGTGATGAACGACAAAGGTATATGACCCGTAAAAACATGGTAATCAGGACGTTCGTGTCTCGTAACCATGACATGCTACGCTCATAGCGTACGCACGGCCGTCCAGCGAGCTGCACATATACAAAATTTGATTGATATGTGCGGTTAAACTTTCCAAAACCACGATATGATATTGAGAGACGCCGTAGTGGTGGGCTCTGTAAATTTCGACCACCCGCGGTGCTTTAACGTGCTCCCAAATCTGAGCACAAGGGCCTGCAGTATTTTCGCCTCTATTGGAATAGGCCAAATTTTGTATCACGTGACGTGAATGGACGACGAAGGTAAATGACACGTCCAAACATGATAATCATGACATCAATGTTATGTACGGCATAATTTACGTCCATTTCATTAAGTTTTGCTAATTTAAGTTACATATCAGCCCTTGTCGTTTCCTGCAGGGGCGTCTGTGCAAGCAGGCGTTTGGTATGTAGCGACACCACGGACCCGAGCTAACGGGGCGGGGGGGGGTTCGACTCCCTCCCACGCCCAACCATGCGTGGCTTTGCCGTGTCCGGAGAAAAAGGGATCCTGGGAGTTGAGCTGACGCTGGGTGATCGGACCTTTAAGGCCCCCTGCAGAGGCAGCACACCCCTTCGGCCCCAGCTTCACGTAGA
Source organism: Rhipicephalus annulatus (assembly GCA_013436015.1). NCBI lineage: Eukaryota > Metazoa > Arthropoda > Arachnida > Ixodida > Ixodidae > Rhipicephalus > Rhipicephalus annulatus. The sequence goes on along the minus strand of WOVY01014874.1, from coordinate 152,050 downwards.
CGGCACCCCTGGGCTGACCCACCCAGGGAAAAAATCGGCAGTCACCTTTTCCTATCTCTCTCCCCTACAAATTCGTCTTTTTCTCTCACTTTTAGTCGGTCCTGTCTACTTATCTCTTCTCTTTACTTCCAATTTTCCTGGCGGCAAGGGTTAACCCGGTGAAAATAGCCTACCTTGGCCTAGGTGCATTGGGTTATGGCACAGTTGTACGGCTGACGTCTGCAAGCTTTCAGCACCTGCAAACTTGCAGCGTCCCCTTGTTGGGCTCCGTGGTGGGTGGCCAACAACGCTGCTGAATAAAAATAAGACCGGCATGCATGGAGCATTCCCCCTACTGTCTGATCGTACCGGCTTAAATCGGGTACGCACCGATGACATAAATATTTTAACCAGCCAATACAAAATATTCCCCACGTCCACGTCATTCACTGTTAGAAACTGGAAAAGCAAGCCAAGACCATATCTCCTTTCGTAGTTGCCAGGTGTCTTACTGAAACTCTCGGGGATGGATACAATGTAACCAAAATGGCTAGTGGAGAAATTCGGGAGACTGTTCTTTGTCCCGAACACCACACAGATCTATGACCATAGCTCGTGGAGTGGTATCTGACGCAGACTTACTTGACCTGGCCAAAACTGAACTTTTGGAGGGGTTGAAGTGCCGAAATATCACTAATGTACAGTAATTATCATCAGAAGAGATAATAAGGAAACACCGACGAAACACTTAATACACACGTTTGCATCCAGTAAACTACCAGATTCCATTCAAACAGGGTACACGAAGACATCTATCAGGCCGTATATACCAAACCCTCGTCGTTGCTTCCAATGCCAGAGGTATGGCCATGGCTCCAAAAGCTGTCGTGGTCGCCAGACTTTTGCACAATGCGGAGTCCTAGGCCACGTGTCTGAGAACTGTAAACAACCGCCACACTGTGTAAACTGTGAAGGAAACCATGCCGCATATTCACGCTCCTGCACATACTGGAAGAAAGAAAAAGAGATAATTACATTGAAGGTGAAGGAGAACATTTCATTTTAGGAAGCACGGCGAAGAGTCGCACCATTCTATGGACCTACATACGCTGATGCGGTGTGTCAGGGGGTACCGCCGCACCAGCCCTCGCCACTCCTTCGGTCCGCGCATAGCGAGCTGGTGGTTGGGGCACCTGCCCCTAAGGTGGCTGTAGTCTACGCTACACCACCTACTCCAGAACAGAGACCGGAGACTCCAGAGTCATCAGGTCTCAAGGCATCTCCTCACCAGGTGAGGCCCACAATTTGAACTAACAGCTCGCACGTGTGGGCAACCAGTGCCTCCGAGGAGGCAATGGATACGTCAGTACTCTTGGTGCCAAAAGAGCGGCGTGGCTCCTTGGAGCGCGCCGCTCCAACGAGCGGCGTGACTCCAAGGAGCCACATGATTTGGTCCAGCTTTGATGAGCAAACTAAACGCCTTACGGAGGCTGGTTTCCCGATGTACGTTTTGACCGCGATTGCTGAGTGTCTACTCCTAGAAATCAGAATGAGCCCAAAGAATAATGCTCGGACCCGTACAAAAGAAAAGGGACGGGAGAAACGAAACCTCGTCGTCGAAAGTGGCCAGCAGGTGCGACGTAGACCTGGTTTTTTCTGCCCCAGAAAAGCTGCCTAGGTTGTGCAGGGCCGTGAATCCTGGTTCCATGGGAGAGCGAGGCTGCAAAGTTAACCATCGGAAGAAGTACATTCTATGCATCGAAGGGGTGGTGTACTCTCTACCCCTGTCCTGCGGCAAGTGGTACATCGGCCAAACTGGCAGGTGTTTCAATGAGCGGCTGAAAGAGCACGCTCACAACGTCTCCTCTACAGTTTCGGGTCACCTCGGCATTCATTGCCGAGACTGCGATTGTGTCCCCAATTTTCAGCATTGTACCGTCATTAGGCTTTATCGGGACTAGATGATACGTGAAATTTATGAGGCTGTAGAAATACATAGGCTGGGAAGTGCATGTGTCAGCAGGCCTTCGATTGCGCTATCACAAAAAGAAATGGATTTTCTTCAGAACGTTGGCACACGTGTTGTTCATGATGCGTTATGAAGATGATTGCGCGGTTATTAGGTAAATTCTGTTTTTGTTTTTTTGTATTTTTTTCTTTTTTGTCATATACTGCTCAAGTATATATTGGGCGGTTCTAGCAAATAAATCTTGTAGGTCAGTGCTGCTGTCCGTCTCCTTCTTTTCTCATCCCTCGTTATAGGCGCTAATTTTTATGTGAATCAGATAATAGATAATAGGTGACGGCCCTGTTACGTAAACTCATACTCCCTGTCTAAACAGCCACTCGCTTTTCGTACACACAGCACTATTTTACATTCTTCAAGAACACTCAAATTATACAATGGAACGTCAGAGGCCTTCTCAGAAAACCTTGATGACATCCAAGAACTTTTGCACGAACACTCACCAAAAGTGCTTTGTGTACAAGAAACACACCTTAATTCAAAACACATCAACGTTCTTTTTAAATACGTTATTTTCCGAAAGGACCGTGATGATGCCATGACATCATCTGGAGGTGTTGCCATTATAGTGAATAAAGGGATTGCATGCACACAAAACTCCAAACATCCCTTGAGGCAGTGGCTGTTCGAGTGGTTCTTTTTGGTAAACTGATCACAATTTGCAATATTTACATTCATCCTAGCTATCAGATGCAACCACGTGATTTACACTCATTAATTGATGAAACTCCTGAGCCTTATGTTCTCCTTAAAGATTTTAATGCGCATAGCTGGCTATGGGGTGACTCTCATTGCGACGCGCGAGGTCGACAGATTGAACAGTTCCTTCTCTCGTCGAGCGCATGTCTCCTAAGTCGAAAAGAACCAACCTATTATAATCTCGCTAATAATACCTACTCCTCCATACACCTAAGCATAGTATCTCCATCTCTTGTGCCTCTACTTCAGTGGAAAGTCATCAGTAATCCGTACGGAAGTGACCACTTCCCCGTAGGTTTGAGCACAACCACAGCAACTGAGTGTCCACACGTGTTCCCAAATGGCTCATAAACAGAGCCGACTGGGAACAGTTTTATACCATCGCTCGTTTAGGTTGGAGTGACATATGTACTTTGAGCATTTATGTTGCTGTCCACTACTTCACAGCGTTTTTGATTGATGCTGCAACAAAATGCATTCCACAAACAAATGGACACCCTGGAAAACGGCGTGTACCATGGTGGAACTCTAAGTGCCGAAACGTGCGCCAAGAGCAAAACAGAGCGTGGAGGTTGCTTCGGAACTCACCGACAGCCGAAAATCTTCAAATCTTTAAAAAAATGAAGTCTCAGGCCAGGCGAACGCGTCGGCAGGCTAGAAGAGAAAGTTGGCAAAAGTTTTTATCGGGGATCAATTCATACAGAAAGGAGGCTAAAGTCTGGAACATGGTTGGTAGGGTAGCAGAAAGACAAGCACACACACTGCCACTCGTATACACACAGGGTGACACCTTGGAAGATCAGGCGAAATTCCTTGGTGCACACTTCGAGCGGGTGTCGAGGTCGTCACACTATACTGACGCTTTCCAAAAATACTGAACAAGAATAAAAAAGCAGAAACTCGAACACAAATATACTAGATACGAGGCGAACAACCAAACTTTTAGCTTCGCTGAGCTCCAAACATCACTGAACTCCTGCATTGATTCCGCTCCAGGTTCTGACTGTGTTGTTCAAGAAATGTTAAAAAAGCTACCAATCTGAAGTAAAAAAAACCTTACTTTGTACAATGCTATCTGGTTCTCTGGCACTATCCCTACTTCTTAGAAAGAGGTTTTTGTTGTTCCCATTTTGAAACAGGGCAAGCACCCTTCTTTAGTTTCGAGTTACAGGCCTATTGCGCTTACAAGCTGCTTATGCAAACTTCTCGAACAAAAATGATAAACTGCCGACTTGTACATTTCCTTGAAACGAACAATTTGCTCTACCCATTTCAGTTTGGGTTTCGAGAGAGTAGATACACCACCGATCACCTTGTTCGTATCAAGGCACAGATCAGAAATGCTTTATTTCATAGGCAATTCTTCCTCTCTGTGTTCTTTGATATCGAAAAAACATATGATACAACATTGCGCTTCGGACTACTAAAAGACCTGTCCCACCTTGGCGTGCGTGGCAGAATAATCACTATAATCGAAAGCTACCTGTAAAACCGGACATTCCGAGCTCCAGTAGGCAGCGTTCTTTCCCAAACATTTGTCCAAGAAACAGGCGTACTGCAAGGTGGTGTACTTAGTTGCACACTTTTTCTCATAAAAATTAATTCTTTGCACTTGTCCATTTTTCGCACTATGTTTTATTGTACATATGTTGAAGACGTCCAGCTTGGCTTTAGATCTTGCAATCTGGCCATGTGTGAGCGCCAGGTTCAGCTTGGTTTGAACAAAGTCTCTAATTGGGCTGAAGAAAACGGGTTCCATCTGAATGCACAGAAAAGCACGTGTCTCTTGTTCCACGGGAAAAGAGGCATTCATCCGGAACTCGATATTCAACTGCATGGTCAACGTCTTTCTGTTAATACTGAACACAAATTCTGAGCATAATCTTGGACATCAAGCTAACCTTCATAGCACACATCAAATATTTAAAAAACAAGTGCATAAAAGCTATGAACATTCTAAATGTGTTGTCACGCACTACGTGGGGAAGCGACAAGAAGTGTTTAATGAACTTGTATAAAAGCCTTGTACGTACCCGCCCAGACTATGGGGCATTAGCATATCAGTCTGCGACACCTACTGCCCTTAAAATGCTTGACCCTGTTCATCGTGTAGGCATCCATCTCTCCACGGGTGTTTTCGCACTAGCCCTGTGGAAAGCCTGTACGTGGAATCGAACGAATGGTCGCTCCATCTAGAGAGATATTACATGTCTTTAAAATATTATTTTATTGTAGATGCAGACAATGATCACTCTTCACATTCCACTATTAATGACAAGTCAAGCCTTGCTGTGTTTGAAAAACAGCCTTCTTTAAGACAGCGCTACTCACTTCGTGTGAGGGGCCTAGCGAAGAAAAACCGGTGTGCCACTCGAACACCGTTTGAAGGCACCCTTAGTATGTCTGCCACCGTGGCAGTGGCAGGCGATAGATTGCGACGCGTCTTTTCTGGCGGTTACGAAGCATGCACCAAATGCACACATCCAGACATACTTTGTTGAACTGCAACATAAATACACATGTCCTCAGCTCTTTACGGATGCTTCAAAGTCTAACACTTCTGTCTCGTACGCAGTTGTCGGCCCATCCTTTTCGGAAGCCGGCGTTCTGCACCCTGATACAAGCAATTTTACTGCTGAAGCGTACGCGCTACGTGCGGCTGTTAAACACAATAAACATATAAAACTACAGAAGGCAGTAAGATATACAGATTCCCTGAGTGCAGTAAAAGCTCTGAAAACACCTATAAAGCACAAAAAACACTTTCCTTGTCTCGCTTTATTCGCTTTTATGCACAGTCTACTCATCCAAACAGCATGTCAAAGTTTGCTAGGTGCTAGGACACCGCTAAATACAAGGCAATGTTCTAGTGGACCAGCTAGCTGGATCCGCCAACAAAACCGCTATAAATACTTTGATACCGATTCCTGCACTCGACTTGAAAGCTGTTCTAAAGCGAAAGCCCAGGGGTTATTGGCAGAGCACACGGGACACACAAACCGTTAACAAATTGCATGTCATCGAGCCGCAACTTGGTCATTGGCCGCCAGTATCAAAGTGACGCCACACAGAACTAATCCTTACAAGGTAAATAACAAGGCGTACAAATACAACACATTTATTTCTTTTGTCTGGGGGTGATCCAGCTTTGTATGATAGATGTGGAGACGCACTCACTGTACTTCATATTTTAATCCAGTGTAAAGAATTAGAAGCCCTGAGAAGACAACACTTTCCGTTACCCTACCGACAACAGATACCACTCCATCCTGCATTCTTCGTCAGTAGGGAACCACTTTTTAGTCATAAATTATTGTTAGCGTTTTTAAAAGAAATTCATCCCTTTCATTTGATATACCCGGGCATTCCGTAGCACAACCTCTCCAGAGAGGTCTCCGCTGCGGTGGCTGCACTCAATAAAGCACTTGCCTCACGGCCCGTGGACGCAAGGGTTGGAATGAGTGAGGCACTTCTGTTAATGCCATACATGTCTACCATCGTTTTTATTACAACTAACTTTTGTCATCCATTAACACCATACACCTTTCACGGCACGGTCATTATTTCATTACTTCTATGTTTTTACCCGCCCTAGTGCGAGGAATTTTACGGCCCTTATACAGCCACTTATCACAATCATTGTCCATATCTCTAGTAAGATGTACTGGCACTCTTTGGCCATGAAATGGCCCTTGCGCCACAAAGCATCAAACATCATCATCAGTCCTTCTCATTCGTGCTTCGCAAATCATCAATTCCCCCTGCACGTAGGATCTGCCCATTTTAGGGGCGAAGCTCTTTAAAGCGGCACCCGTTAGTCCCTCGTCAAGTACGTAACTGTTCTTACGCTCTTACCTGCAAGGTGGTGCTGGTGGTAGATTTCTCCTGTGCGTTGTTGAATAATAAAATATTCGCAGCGTACGCATTACCTCAAAGCCGAATTTTCCTGTCTCATTTCCCATTAGCAGCCATTGGCATGTACATTGAGCACTATCTGACAAGAAAGGGTTGCTTCGTTATACCCGCTGGGCGTGACCTCCTTGGTTTTAGAAAGGTTTAGCGAGCGTTGGGCCGCTGTGCCAAAAATGCAGTGAACTAGTATAAACCATAAACTCGTGGTGGTTAAAGGTGGGGAGTAGACACGAAGCGCACGCCGTAAGAAAGTGTGCGTGTGCCACCTCTCGTTTAGTCCTTGGAAAGTCCACTGAATGGCGGTACTTCTACATGCGGATTATATGATGAAAAGATGCAAGACGGTGGTACTTGGAGTGTTGACTAGATGGACGAACGGACACACAGACAGATACATGGACGGACGCACGGATGGTTGCACGGACGGATAGACGCATGGCTGGACGCAGGGGCGGATGTATGGACGAACACTGGGACGAACGCATGGATGAACGTGTGGACGCATGAACAGACGCACGCACGGTCGGGCGGATGGACAAATGGACGGTCACACAGACTGATGCATGGACAGACGGTTGGTTCGCCCCACTCTCCATCATTCACCCCGTGAATATGCTGCCATTTTTTCATCTTCTCCCGTTTACAATCTACCCAAAAAACGTTTGGTTGCTCATTACAGGTTTGTTTTGACTCAAAAAAAGCGTAAAAGAAATTGGGGTAACGTGTACGACAGCTATGGTGTAATGGCTGCAGTTAATCTAAAAATAACTGTAAGGGCGTGCACAGAAAATGAATCAATGACGTGAGATATAAAAGGCAGTCACTCTCTTTTTCAATTAAGGCAGTAGCTATGCAAACGCCGCTACATCGTTCAAATTATCAAAGATTTAACAACTATGTACACAATATACTGCGACATACAGTATTGTTTGCAGAGTTCTCACAAAGCTGCATTACGTAGCCCATCATAACACGACGCACCAGAACAGCGTGGTGTTCTTTTACAGGTTGTGCGCCAAAATATATGCGGGTTTTATGACTGACTTTTTGTACAGTCTAAAAGCATAATATTACCTGAACATGTTCCCTACAGCAACCGGCGCCGACCACAATTCATGTCGTTAGAGACCTAAGTGATGTCTCCAAGCTTAATGGAAACTACCAAGGGGTACTCATTCATGACTTCTTTTGCGCAAACACGTACACGGACACAAGGAAAACAGGCAAACAACACGGGCGCAAACTCACAACTGGTTTATTTTGAACAACAAACTGTACTTATATCTTCACGTAGGTAGCCCACACGCCCCCCCATCGGTGGATCCAGGAACAAACGAGATTACCTAAAGAAAGCTTATTCAGCGCTACGTCATGATAAGAACCACAAAACAACAAAAATTGAAGAGTTCACGCATCTGCAGACAGATTGTTGCACGTGCCTTTCAAAAAGTCAAATTCTTTATCGGACATGGTGACGGAAGCTTGGCCAACACATTTTTCTCCCATGTTTCTAATATGGAATGCTTCAATCAACTCCCTGTTAATTTTTCCTTGTGAGTTGCCAGAATCTTTGTGTCTGTAAAAATTGGTACGCACCCACAAGACTTGCAGTGATCCACCAGATGTGTTCGTCCTGAACTACGTAATGCCGAGTCATGCTGCCTCAACCGTGTGTTTACACACCTTCCCGACTGCCCGACATATGATCTACCACAGCTGAACGGAACCTGGTATACCACTGCTGTTCTGCAAGACCGGTATTGTTGACTGTGTTTCATCTGGCAGCTGTTCTTACTCTGCGTAGTGCAGGACTCCACCATGTTCCAAAGTCGTGGACACAACTTTGACAGCTTGTTGGGTGCTAGAAAACCGAGGTTACTCCGTATCTCGCTGCTACGTTCTTCAAGCGATGGGACAACCTATGAACATATGGGAGAACTGCAAGCTTTCTTTTTTCACTTTGTACTCTTCTGGGACTTCTTTCCGTACGTTTTATCACTGGGATGAGTTTTTTGCAAATAGTGTTCAGCAAATGGCTGGGATACCCAGCTGCCCTGAGCTTGCTTAGCTGGTCCTGAAAGCTGAAAGCAATCTCGTGCAAACATGACCGAAGCAACGAAGATCTAAAGCATGAGGATGCTATCGCATTTTTTATTACTTTTGAGTGACTAGATGCAAAATTTAGCAGTGGTTTTTTGGCTTGTGGACTATACCGCCAATACACGTGATCTGCCTTGAAGAGCAACTTGATGTCCAGAAACTGTAGAGACTTGTCTTGTACAAACTCTATTGTGAACTTCAGCCCACAGGAATTCTCTCTAAACAGCTTGAGAACATTGATGACGTTCTGGTTATAGTTATCTTTAGGTACGAGTTATCTTTAGTTTCTGGACATCAAGTTGCTCTTCAAGGCAGATCACGTGTGTTGGCGGTATAGTCCACGAGCCAAAAAACCACTGCTAAATTTTGCATCTAGTCACTCAAAATAATAAAAAATGCGATAGCATCCTCATGCTTTAGATTTTCGTTGCTTAGGTCATGTTTGCACGAGATTGCTTCCAGCTTTCAGGACCACCTAAGCAGGCTCAGGGAAGCTGGGTATCCCAGCCATTTGCTGAACACTATTTGCAAAAAACTCATCCCAGTGATAAAAGGCACGGAAAGAAGTCCCAGAAGAGTACAAAGTGAAAAAAGAAAGCTTGCAGTTCTTCCATATGTTCATAGGTTGTCCCATGGCTTGAAGAACGTAGCAGCGAGATACGGAGTAACCTCGGTTTTTACAGCACCCAACAAGCTGTCAAAGTTGTGTCCACGACTTCGGAACATGGTGGAGTCCGGCACTACGCAGAGTAAGAACAGCTGCCAGATGAAACACAGCCAACAATACCGGTCTTGCAGAACAGCAGTGGTATACCAGGTTCCGTTCAGCTGTGGCAGATCATATGTCGGGCAATCTGGAAGGTGTGTGAACACATGGTTGAGGGAGAATGACTCGGCATTATGAAGTTCAGGACGAACACATCTGGTGGATCACTGCAAGTCTTGTGGGTGCGTACCAATTTTTACAGACACAAAGATTCTGGCAACTCAAAGGAGAAAAATTAACAGGGAGTTGATTGAAGCATTCCATATTAGAAACATGGGAGAAAAATGTGTTGGCCAAGCTTCCGTCACCATGTCCGATAAAGAATTTGACTTTTTGAAAGGTACGTGCAACAATCCGTCTGCAGATGCGTGAACTCTTCAATTTTTGTTGTTTTGTGGTTCTTATCTTGACGTAGCGCTGAATAAGCTTTCTTTAGGTAATCTCGTTTGTTCCTGGATCCACCGATGGGGGGCGTGTGGGCTACGTGAAGATATCAGTACAGTTCGTTGTTCAAAATAAACCAGTTGTGAGTTTGCGCCCGTGTTGTTTGCCTCTTTTCCATGTGTCCGTGTACGTGTTTGCGCAAAAGAAGTCATGAATGAGTACCAACCCGCCCAACTTTCAGTACTGTTGCTACCAAGGGGTAATCTCGGGCTATATGAAAAATCCGCAGTCTCTGCAGGAACCATGTAGTTACCATTCTCACCACTCCGATGATTCGTGTGGGCGCTTCGCGCGACAAAAGATGGCCGTTGCGTTCCCTTCTGCATAAGCCGCGATGATCTCTTGCCCTTGCGCGAGTTCACTCATGCGTGGAGAATGCAATGTGCATAGTGATGTTATCGGAACTCGCACTTTATACGGAACCTGGAGTTCCAAACTTTGCCTGAAGTGCCGAGAATATTGCAATTGCCATAAAAACAAAAACTGATATCATCGTCCGAAACTTTTTATAATAAGCAAGTTTAGCTTTTGCCCTTTGGCGCCTGTCCTTACGCGACAGCCACTTTGCTTGTCCGCCGCGATCGGCTAGCCTTTACGGTGCTCGTCTGCTCACCCGCAGGTCGCCGATTCGATCTTGGCAGTTGCGGTTGCATTTTGATGGAGGCAAAATGGTAGAGGCCCGTGTACTATGCGATGTGAGTGCACGTTAAAGAGCACCGGATGGTCGAAATCGACAGAGTCCTCCGCTACGGCGTCTCTCACACTCATATGGTAGTTTCCGAACGTGAAATCCTAGGTATATTCATTATTCTTAGCCCTCTTGCTTTACGCCACTCATAACAATCGGGGTGGCGGCGACCTGCAATATATCGTCGAGCTTTAGGGTAGTGATTAGTTCTGGTCTATCAACTGCATAAGAGGTCAAGAACTTTCAGTTGCGTTCGGAAATGCATCCTAAACAACGGTTATGGCATGTGGAAACTTGGATATTTTTGTACATACCCATAATACTATCAATGCATTCAACACCCATAAAACGGCCCGAGTGCCACAGTGCAAAAGCTCCTAGTTAATCAATACAACCATGTGCCTACTATAGAGCCCCGAAAACAGAAATAGAAGACGTGAACTCGTGGAAGTTCATAATTTTAGTAATTCCAGGTGTGCTATACGATCTGCGTTTTGAGTTGAAGTGTGCCTTAAGCAACTAATATTACCATGAAGAAGTAATTAATATTTTTTATGAATGACGCAAGTCCACGAGAAGAATACAAGTAAGTTTTTCTAGCACAATCAGTAATGCTATGTTCAATGCATTAGGGTTCGTAAACCTCATTTGCTCAATGATTCTTGCTATTATCTTTGCAATAAATCACTTAACTAGGAAGTATGATAGATGTGTGTTTTAACTGCCAAGATCTTCAGAAAGGAGGAGGAGGAGGAGGAATAAATGAGGAAGGACAGGGAGGTTAGCCAGTTCTCAGACCGGCTGGCTACCCTGTACTGGGGAAGAAGGTAAGGGGGATAAAAGATGAGAGAAACGAGACGTAAAAAAGAGAGAGAAGGTCATCAGACGATCCACGACGCTGTTTACAGTCTGTCTCTAAGACCACTTGCCCGCAGAAAGCTCCACAACGCTCTCAATGCCTTGCGTGCAGAGGACGGTCTCGGCCAGTGTCCTAATACCCTTTCTTCCGACAATTGGCGATTGTCTATTCTATCTAAAACTTTTGACAGTTCTTTTCTTGGCACGCTGAAGCGGGGACACTCGCAGAGAAGATGGGAGAAAGTCTCTGCGCCGCCACAGTTGTCACATGTCGGGCTTCTGGCCATTCCGATTCGAAACGAATAAGCATTTGTAAAGGCCACCCCAATCCACAGACGGCACAAGTGTCTCCTCTGCTCTGGTTATTCCTGATGGAAGACGGAGCTGTAGGTGTGGGTCCAAATTATGAAGGCGGACGTTGGTGAATGCCGGTGAATTCCACTGAGCGAGTGTCAGTTCTCGTGCAAGTGATCGAAGCCTTGCAGCGGCGTCCGTTCTTGATAATGGTATAGGTACACAAGGGGCATCGTCATGAGCAGTTCGGGCTGCTTCATCTGCACGGTCGTTTCCATCAATGCTGCAGTGGCCTGGTATCCATTGATATGCTATGTCATGTTGTTTCTCTATAGCCCGGTGATGGAGCAGTCGTACTTCAGCAATTAGCTGTTCATTTGGTCCATGACGATATGGCGAGGCAATTCCCTGGAAAGCTGCTTTGGAGTCGGAGAATATTGACTATGTCTGTTGCGGTTCTTCAACTAGAAACTCCAGAGCGGCACGAATGGCGGCGAGTTCTGCCGCCGTGGATGATGTCAGATGCGAGGTCCTGAACTTTATCGTGATGGATTTCTCCGGAATTACCACTGCGCCTGTTGAACTTGTTGAAGTGACCGACCCATCCGTGTAAATGTGAATGCGTCCACTGTGTTTCTCATGCAGAAACAGTAATGTTGTTTGTTTTAGGGCCAAATTTGACAAATTTTTCTTCTTTTGCATTCCGGGGATGGTTATCAGGGCTTCCAGTGGATGTAGACACCACAATGGTAACGACGGTCTTGCTGCGTGCGTGAAGTTCGTGGGAATCACCGTGCGATGTGGGGTAATAATAGAGCAGAACGCAGATCATGGCCTGGAAGTGGGAAGGGAGGCAAGGTGATGCGATTGAATCCGGGTGGCATGTCTTATGTGCGTTCTTAAAGCATCGACACGAATGTAGGTTGTGATAGGGTGTTCATGAGCGATTGCGACAGTCGCTGCTGAGGATGCGCATCTCGGCAGCCCGAGGCATATTCTCAGTGCTTGAGCTTGTAATGACTGGAGGACGTGAACGTTTGTTATGCGGGCCTTGCCAAGCACAGGTAGGCTGTAGCGCAAGAAGCCAAGAAAAAGTGCAGCATACAGTTGAAGCATGGCTCGTACCGATGCACCCCATGATTTTCCCGCAAGAAACCTTAGGACGTGGGTGATCATGGTCAGTTTCTTCTTCATGTAAGCGATATGAGGGCTCCAAGACAAATCACGATCTATTATTACTCCCAGGAAACGGTGAGTCTTTTGATAGCTGATTGTGTGTCCATTAATTCTGATGCGGTATGGCGTCATTGTCTTGCGCGTAAACGCAACTAGTGAGCATTTCTCATAAGACAGCTCCAGTCCTCGTCCTTGAAGGTAGTTTGACGTCAGTATAGCCGCTGTCTGAAGCCTGGCTCGTACGTGTAGACGCGTGACCCCTGATGCCCAGATGCAGATGTCGTCCGCGTATATCGACAGTGTGTGGCAGGACGTCAATGAGGCCGATGAGCGCAAGGTTGAAAAGTATGGGGCTTAGGACCCCACCTTGAGGTACGCCGCGATAAGTATGATGTTGCCTTGTTGCGCCATCTTCTGTCTGAACGAAGAAGGTTCTGTCTTTCAAATAGCTGTAGATTCATTGGTAAACGTGGCTTCCCAATCCAATGCTTCCCAAGGCGTCCAGGATGGTTTCATGTAATACATTGTCGTATGCAGCCTTAATATCCAAGAAAAGTGCCGCTGATAATCTCTTTAGGCTCTTCTGCTATTGTACAGACGTGACAAGATCAACAACATTGTCTATGGAAGATTGTCCATGTCGAAAGCCGGTCAAAGCATTGGGGTATATATTGTTATGTTCCAAGTACCACTCCAGGCGAGTCAGCACCATTCTCTCCATCACCTTTCCAAAATAGCTGGCAAGCGCGATGGGGCGATAGGAGGCCATGTCCAGAGGCGATTTGCCTGGTTTGAGAAGGGGCACAAGGCGGCTGCAATTCCACGAAGGAGGAACCGAACCGTTGCTCCACGAGTCATTGTATACAGCTAGAAGGGCACGCCGAGCTGTTCGTCCTAGGTTAGCAAGAGCCGTGTAAGTGACTCCATCGGGTCCAGGCGATGACGAGCGCTTGCATGCTGCCAATGCTGCCTGAAGCTCCTCTAGAGAAAACATATTGTCCATCCGAGTGTCTCTGGACACCGGCGCGTTTCGTAGGTTACTCATGTTGATCCCGGACCCCTTGTTTGCAACCCTGGCACAGAAGTCTTCCGCTACATCGATTTCACGCCGGCCTTGGTGGAGAGCAAGGCATTAGAACGGACAATTCTGTTGTGGCAATGTTCGTAGGCCGCGGATTATTCTCCATATTTGCGAAAGAGGTTTGTGGGGATCGAGCGTCTCGCATAGGGACTTCCATCGTTGCGACTGTAGTGCATTGATTCGACGTTGAATCTTCTTTTGTAGACGTCTCGCTTCCCTCAAGTCGTAGATGGATTTCGTGCGCCTATAACGTCGTTCGGCGCGACGACGAATTACGCGAAGTCGCTCCAACTCCACCTCATATTTGCAAAAATCTGGCAAAGGTCCACAATTAAACGTTGCCTCTTGAATAGCGGCCTTGATTATACCTTCTAGGCTTTCAAGAGAGGCTTCTTGGCTTCTCTCGCATTGCTTCTCTGTGGATGCAATTTGACCAGTCTATCCGGGAAGTGGGCGCGATTTGCGACTTGTTTAGCCCCTTGATTTTTATATAGGTGGGGATGTGATCACTGCCATGTGTTTCATTGTCCGCAAACCACTGCACCTCGGTGTTCAGGCTACTCGACACAAAAGTTAGGTCGAGACAGCTACTATATGTCAGACCCCGTAAAAACGTGGGAGCGCCGTCATTTAAACAATATAGTTGGTGGTCAGATGCAAAGGAGGACACATCTCTTCCCCGACGGTCCATCTTCTGGCTTCCCCACAGGGGGTGATGAGCGTTAAAATCACCGGTAATAATCCATGGCCCAGGTGTCGCTGATATAATGGCGCTTAATCTTGCTGTGTCAAAGTGGCCTGAAGGCGAAATATATACTGCCACTAGCGTAAAGTTCACGTTCTTACGCTTAACTGTCAGGCACACGTATTGGTTGCTGTCGTCCGGTGTTACTGGATGCTCAATATATGTGAGTTCGCACCTGATGTAAAGAATGACCTTACTGGTTTCGTTACGGGTTGCAGATCTGAAAGACTCGTATTTAGAAAGTTGCATTGTGAAGACGTGGTTCACAAATTACGATAATTGGAAACTGATTCTTGAAAACATATGGTCGAAAATTCGAAAATCGGGGTTTAAGACCTCGGGCATTCCATTGGAAAATTGATGCCTCTTTCACTTGTTTACGGAAGGGCTGCAGGGAAAGAGCTATGGTGCTTCTGTAGATTTGATAGCACCGGATTCAAAGCGTCCAATATTTGAAGAGCGCTGTGGGCAGCCGGAGTCTGAATATTATTCAGGAGTACTCGAATTGTCTTCATGAGGGTCTTAATCACGTCTATTATTTCGTTATCTTGACTGTCATGACTTACACGCTCTCAAGTAGCTTTCAGTGGGCGATGCTGCCGTTCTACTGGCGGTGTCACTGACGGCAGCGCTGGCCACGTGTCAGGGTCAATGTTTCTTGCGTCTTTCTGAGGATGCTTGTTGTTGACACTTGTTGATGCTTGTGGTGGTGAGTGCGTGATATGGGGTAGCGGTGTATCCCTGGCCTTGGCAGAGGATGTCCTAGGAGTTTTCCTATGGCGCGAACGCTGACGTCGCACTTTGGCAGCAGCCTCCCTGTGGGTAGAACCGTCTCTGGCCATCTGCCTCAGCACTTGCATTTCGTTCTTCACATTTGGGCACTGCTTTGATGACGCCTCGTGAGGACCTTGGCAATTGCCGCATTTGCGATGTTCTGCCTGGCAGGCTTCCGTGTTGTGCGACTCCGAACATCGGGAGCACACAGCAGAACTTGTGCAAACAGCACTCACATGTCCTATTTTACAGCACTTCCGACACTGAAGAGGTTTCGGCACGAACGGCCGTACTGTGTGTCGAAAATGACCAACTCTTACTTGAGTTGGGAGGCTGTGACCCTTAAAAACTAGTTTCACGCATCGTGAGTTCCCGAGACGACGGGCTTGCAAGATTGTAGTAGCTTCCGTCACTGGTTTGATTAGAGTTGGAAAATCAATATCGCTGATAGAAGTGTCCACGTCGTAGATAACGCCTGCCCTAGAGTCCTTGCCATCTGGTATGAAAGAACGAACGTTGATGTTCCCGAGCACATTCACCTTGGTCAATACGTCGAGAGCAGTACGTTGCGTAACGTCTATCGCCAGAACGTTCTTGCGGCCATTGATTCTCACGTCTGTTATTTGTCCCGGAACGAGCACCTCAAGTGACATAGACGTGACCTGGCGATTAAGTCGGTTCATGCTGTCAGCGGCATTCAGCGGGACAAACAAAATAGTGTGAACCGGTGGCTCTTGAATATTTGTGGTGGCCTTACTTTGGGAAGGAGATGTCGTAAGCAGCCTCCTCTTCGCCTTGTGTCTTGCCACGGGCACAAAGTCACTTTCATCGGAGCTCTCATCACTGGCCGTAGAGTACATGAGCGTGTCCTCACTGTCGACGTCACTTGGGTGGCCGGAGCGCTTTCTTAGAGTGGCCACCGACGACGCGGGACGTATGGGTGGAGGCCCTGGTGATTCTACGTCCATTACCGCAGGCAGAAGAGCGGCGTCTTCCACTAGCACCAAAGAAAACGAGAAAAAATAACAGAGACTGAAACCAGCGTTCCACTCAGGAAAAACTTCGTCTTCTTCCTTCGATTTTCAGAAAACTCGCTCTAAACCTTTTTTTTTATTTTTGATCTTCAGAAAACTCGCTATAAAAGTAAAGCACCGGTAGTTTTTACAGACGAACTGCAACTCTACGTTGAGAAAAAATGCCTTCTTCATAACTGCGAGCGCGGTACACGCCTGATGCACTCGGTTTCAATACTGGGGCCTTCAAACCATAGTTAAAAGAGTTTTAAATGGTTCATCGTGATTATTAAAGAACACATCATACGAAACGCCGAAACTGCTATGAAAATCTGAGCCATATCTTGCAAGGTGCGTTGCAGGGACAGTTCCCAAGCAAAGCACGACGATATTATTTTATCTGCCGTCCTCTCTCTAACAGGGAATGAGATGACTCTATTCAAAGGTTCGGGTGCCTGCTGTTTGACGTCTATTGACAAACGACATGCTATTGGCCAATAGTAGGCAACGTAAATCATGATAGATGTTCGTATCAAAACCACTTCTTGCCATGGCGTGCCACCATACAAACCTCTGTTTACAAACTTCTGTTATAATTATACAGTAATCACACCAGCACGTCAGGCATCGTAACGAGAGCGAACGAGTATGCTTCATCGCACGCGCTTAGTGTCTTAACACGCGCCAACTTAAACTTTTTCCCCGTGGCAATACTATCTGTGTACCTGCTAGCGCGCAAGAGAGAAGGGAAAAAACAGTTCAAACGAGCTACAAAGCTGCGTAACTACAATTGTTTTTGAAGTATTCAAAACACTATGACGGCAGTCGATTCCCCAGGTAATAAACTCGGATTCTGAAGCCACTTATGAATACGTTGAACAGTGGTTTACGAACGATTATATATTTCATGTTATGCGTATTTAACTGGGCTGTAAAAAATTGGGTGACCCTAAGATTTGCCTTTAAGAGTTGAACGTGATAGCGAAATCCGGCCCCTAGTGCGCCCTTCAACCGCTAAGTGCATACTTATTAATTTGTTTTGTAACGCACACACACACACACACACACACACAAACACAAACGCGTGCGCGCACCAGCGCGACGTATCTTTAGTAATGCAGTGAGTGTGCAGTGTGGCCCCTTCCCTCTGCTAGAACGGCACTGTGCTGTAGTCTAGACACGTTTTTCACAATGCCTCACGGATGGCGCACAGACACACACACGCGCGCGCGCGTGCGAATGGCACATAGAGGTTTTTGACCGAAAGTAAGATTCACATGGCCTTCAAGATACACGCCGCTCGCTCGCCATCTCGGAAGCCATAAAGTCTCAGAATGCCTCACAGATGGCAGCACACTATCTAGCATTTGCTGTTTGCTTGCTCACCGCCTCTAGAAATGCATGATAGCTTTTGTGCTAGATGAACAGATTTCTCCGTTTTCAGAGCTGTTTTGCCCATTTTCAGAAAGTTTTGGTGTGTTTTTAGCGGCGATGGCTGCACTATCCCGCCCTTTTTCGACGTAGTTTAATGGCCTCTCAAATGCGCCTACAAATCTCCTAATGGACTCGTTTACATCGCGACACCTGTGGAACAAAATGCAGAAGGATGAGACTCCTTCGACTACATGGCATTTATGCAGTGTTTTTTTTCGAAGCAGCTACAAGTAACGTCGTGGCGTTGTGGTAGGACAACTGCTTGCCACGCGAACTGCTTTGGTCCGATCTTCAATGAGAGCGAAAATCCTATTCGTTATTTTAATTGCTTCTTTCTGAATTTTTCGCTCACAAAAGATTTTTCGCTCACAACCAACAGGACCAAGACCCACAGCGGAATTTCTTTGAGACGAGCTCTCTAACGATATCACGTTAAAAAACAATATGCCATAATTTGACAGCCAGAATCGTTTACATCAATAGACTACTTCCCCTAAAGTGACAGACAACTGCTTTGAACACGAACAGAAGTCTCTCGTCTGGCTAAACAAATCCTTTTGTATTTTTTATTAAAGAACGAGAACAATTTCATTTATTCAATGAAGTCATAAAAATTACTCATGGCGGTCCTCGCAGCAAAAGGGCAGAGATGAATGTTATTCTCGTTTCGTGACTTTTTTTCTGGTTGAATTCGTTATTTGTCCTTATATGAATATATAGGTACCGAACATTTTGTTATTATAACGTTCTGTAACTTTAAATGCGCTTATACGTCTTTGTTTCGACTGAGTAGACTCTCCCGCTGCCTCGACTTTACGTATGATTCCATGTATATGAGCGGCAGAATAAAAGTTGTCAGGTTACACCAGGGGCACTAGCGGTATCTGTCGACGTGTTGGGGAAGTGAGAGGAGCGCCTTACTCGCGAGATGTTAAAGAGACTTTACGGGACGACGAATGCTGGAAAAACATATTCCACCTTCATTAGCGTGGCTTGTTGGGTAAGTTGGTACTACATACTCTTGGTGGGAATATTTACAGCACTAAAAGATGGCAGAAGCTATGGAGGCAAGAAAAAGGTATAGAAATAGGATGGATGCTGGACAATCATCTGCCTGATAACCCGACTTTTTTATAATTTAAAATTGTTAAAATGTCAAAATACCAGTTATCAACCGCAGTCTCACCAGCTCTCGTGAAAAGAGAGCGTTGAGTGTAATGAACAGCTTGAGAGGAGGACTATACCATCGATGTCTTTTCTCAGTGCTGTCGTACTCGTACTTTTCTAGTGACCTCTGAGGTCGAAGTAATATGCTTAAAAATATCCACGTGCTTTCGCAATCAACCACTGCGCGTTTACCTATTACCGAATGGGGACTTCTCACTGCGCCGTAAACATAAGGGTCAGAAAAATCGCTTGTTGGTCTCTTTAAGTTAACAAATTAAACGTTATTTGACAAGGTTTTCGATTATACGACGTAGAGTAACTTTAGCCACAGCAGCGTATTTGGGCCCCCATGTAGGGTTCTTGTGTTCGGATGAAAGGCGTCTGGCTGAAAGTGTTTTTCAAACACCTGTATTGTATAAAAAACGCCTTTTAAACATGGCTAACTTCGTGAATTCGTATCGAAACACATGCTTACAACATAGTGTAAGTGGATTCAAACTAACATTTTATTAACCGTGACACACTTAGTGTGCCGCTTTTACTACGAGGGCAATTGTACTCACAAAACCCTTCGACATGTGTTGCTTCAGCTCGTGGGAGCGTGAGTAATCGAAAGCTATAACTAATAACACGCTTGCTGCACCTTTGTAGCAATGATAATGAAAGTCTACTACCGTAAGCATACTCATTGTATGGGAAGCATAGTGACCGTCCTGATATGAAGAGTCTCTACCATCGGCCGAGACACGCCTCGCAGAGCTTCATTGAATGTTGTTCGAAGAATTCCAATACGAATCGTATGCTCTGTCAAAGAGAAGTACTCCGAAATCACAATCTTATTTTGTTCTTTTTTTCCCTTGATGCATGAGGGTAGACAGCGGCGATTCGCTATTCACGTTTAAACGACCCTATAAAAAACACAGTGAAACGAGCTTCGCATATTTCAGCCTACCTGCATTCATGCCTTACAAAATATTCTTAGTTTATGTGTCAGCCCATGCTCCAGATATTACACCTATCACAGAGCTTTGTTTTTACACCCACGCTAAGGCTTTAGACCTGACATACACCTACACCTCGCTTGTTTTTCTCTAGGTGTTTTTTATTCAGCCTACGTGAGCAACACATTCTTTGAGCCCAGTGAATGTGACATCGACATCACATATATTACGTACGACTATACCCGTCCCCTGTGTGTATCTCTTCCGAAGAGTGGTATATTGACACATTATCGTGACAGCGAGAAATAGAGTAGCCATTGTGATCATAAATAAAACTCTTTACTGAGAGAACGTGGGCCAAACAGTGAGCAAGGAACACTCAGTACCAAACGACAGGGGCAGCCAGAGTTGTTAGTCATCAATATTCACCTTGCGGTCTTGTCTGTGAAATTCGTCGAATTTTACTACTCTGAAATATTTACCAGAGGCTGCTTTTTGAAAAACATGAAAGCGGCATTAGACTTTACAGAAGAATAATCTGTAGAACTTTTTTCCAAGTGATCGTGGAGTCGCTTCATCAAGGAGCTTATTGCCTCACAAATGGACTTTCCTAAAAAATTTTAAATCCGTGAAGTACGACTGGAGTTAAAGCAATTCGTTGCATGTTTTAGGAGATTCCTCTCTTTTTCGTACCTGCGAGCACGATGAGAGATACGCAAAGAGGGGCACCATGAGGGGACAAAAAGCTGCGTTTGTTTGTCAGTGTGCGTAATGAGTGACCATGAGCCCTGTTCCTTTTAAACTTCGAATTTGGCCCGTAGCCAGGAATACTATCTTTCTTTCTGGGGAGGGGGGTCACCAGTTGCTAAAAGGCTTGTCTATTTTAGAAAAAACATGCATTTTTATTAATTATGTTTAGAGAAAAGCACCTCCCTCTACTAGACACTTCCCTCCACAGCTCTTGGCGCATTTTTTTTTTCTTTTTGGCAGCGTCCACTATGTGCTGTGCCTAGGTATATCTAACTACTTCGCTACCACAAAGTAATATTCAATACGTAACGATGTCGCTACTGACAAATAATGAATAGGAAATTTTTATTTTGATTTTCATTGCACTTTTATTGGGGAATAGCCAGATGACAAAAAACATAGCTAAACTCATGAAATAAATGAAGGCAGAGCTATCAAAGTTGAAAGAAGTGATGAAACAAAAGGTGAATTCTTCCCGCTATTTCTTAAAAAAGTATTTGCGGAAAGAAATTCCTGAGCAAAGAAAACAAACAGCCTGAAACGATGCAAAGCCTTCAATTTGATATCAGTTTTAGTGGAAAAACACAAGAAGAAACCGGGCGATTAGGTTGCAAAAAACAAGAATCTTGAAAGTGGAAATGTCGGTCTCCAGATTGCATGCAATCTGCTGAAAATCTAAGGTGAAAATCTCGAAACAAGGCATCTTCTTACTAAGTTTTACTCAAGAAAGACAAACCTCATAATAAAAGTTGTAGTAAATAGGTTGATAAATAAAATAAGTCTACTAGTCTTGCTAGACCAGTTTAAAGGCTTGGGATCGCACATCAATTCTACGCTAAGCTAGAATAGTCATGTACAATACATACTTTCCAAAGCTTTGAAAAATTTTTTACATGCTACGATGTTGCATGATGCATCGCACTTCTAAAACTAAGCTTGTGGCACACACGACATTAGTTAGAACCGTATTAGAATATGCGAACGTAGGGTGGTACCCGCACACCAAATGCAATATCAACTTCATTAAACGCGTTAGAAAACCACTAAGATTCATCCTAAATGCTTACGGCAGGCATGTGTCCATTACTAAACTCAAGCATTTAGGCAAACTTCACACTCTAATATCACGCAGGAAACTGCATCGACTGCAAATGCTTTACAATATTGTAAACCATAACGTTACAATGGACTTTTACTGGTTATATGCAGTATAACAGAGCAACGCCAACGAGATGGAAGCACAGTAATACAATTGTACGGCCACGAGTTAAAACAGGCGCATATCAATTTGCGTTCTTTTCTCGAATGTTTGCAAAATGGAGCGAGCTTCCATGTGACATAGTCAGCCTATCATCACTTCATGCCTTCACAAATGCATTACAAGATTATGTGTGATCAATTTTTTACGCAGCACTTTTTAATCATTCCTTTTTTACAGCTAGCAATGTATGTGGTATTGATTTCCTGGTATGCCTCCGTTGGAACAACTGCTGTTCAGTTCATATTATGTTATTTTGTTTCGTTAATCTTATCACCCATGTTGTGCACTCTTGCTCAATATTCTGTATACGCCTTTCGGGTGTTCAATCACTGACTCTTGTACGTTTCAAGGTTCCCCTATTTTACATCAGCGTAATATTGCTAATCCTGTCAAACTCACTGTTCATGCTCGCGTCTTCATTTTACATTTGGCCGCAACTATTCTTATCTTTCGTCATATGTGCTTCTGTTCTTATGTGTATTTTTGTTTTTCGTATAGAACAATAGACTATTATTGTAATGCGATGTATCTACTCCTGTCATGGCTCCCAAACGGCAGCCGGCAGTTTCCAATAAACAAAAATAATTATCCACACTTTGCACAGGTAAGGTGTTCTCGGCCGCTTTGAGAGCTTTGACCATACTTCTGACAATTGTAGCATCGAGGGGAATCGGGAATGTAAGGCTTTACTCGGGTTTTGGTGTAGCCAGTTTTGAGGGCCTCTGGCAGGGCACCTGAGCCAAACGTCAGACTTGGACGCTTTGTTGCGGTGTCGTCCTGCCTAATCTTTATTCTTTTTACGTTTATAAAATTCTGGTCCTTCCAGCCATTTGAACCCACTGCTTTAAAAGTTGCAGCAAGTTAGTTTCAGAGACCACGCCCCATGCAGTGTTCATAGACTTTCGGGGCGTCATAGTCACAGGTGTATTAGAAAAAACTGCAAATTTATCAAGTTTCTCATGGTGCGCCTTAGCACAAGGCTCAAAAAGGTGGTCACCGTTGGCCATTTTGCCCACCTTCTATCGAAGACCGATTGCGTTTGCAATTTAATTCGCCACGAAAAAAGCAGATATCGCTCTCAATGACTTTAGGGCTTGTTGTGGGCATAACATGATAGCAGGGAAGGACTCGTTCTGTTTAAAAAAAAAGTTGTTAATAGCTTTGGTGCTCTGTCGCTTTGAGGGAGCATGATCAAGTCGTAAGGGGAACGCTTTATGCATTTTATCTGTATTTCTTTGGCAATAATGGTGGCAACGCACCACGGAGCCATACGATGGGACAGTGCGAGATTTGTATAAATTGTACACGCCAGCCGTACATCGTAGCTATAACCTAATGCGTACAGGCCAAGTTAGGCAATTTGCACATGCTTAATTCTCGCTGCCAGGAAAAGTAAAGTGAACAAAAGGGATAGAAGTTATGACAGATTGAAAATGAGGGGAAAAGACAAAAATGCAGGGAGAGAGAGCTAGGAAAAGGCGACTGCCGAATTCCCCTTGGCGGGTGAGCCAACAGGTGCCGTCTACGTGAAGCCAGGACCAAAGGGGTTTGTTGCCTCTGCCAGGGCGCATTAAAGCCCTAAACGTAGGGTCAACCCCAGGATCCCCTTGACTCAGCTGCGCCCGGATAAACGTGGAAGGGGATCTATACCCCAACCGTTAGCCCGGGTCCGTGGTGTTGCCACACACCAAACGCCTGTTCTTGCAGACGCCCCTGTAGGGTATTCATATCTCAAGTACACACTGACATAAATAGTGTATTCGATAGAATGCAACGTGAATTGTAATGCAAACTTTTCAATTCCTTATTAGACAATTGTGTTGCTTTCAAAATATCAAAAGACTATGCCTAGAAAGTTTTTTTCCGGACGCAATAAATATCAACGCTCGCGTTGCAATCGTTCGCGGAACAATCGAGCAAACACATTACGTATTATGACTGAACGTGCAGCGTGGACTTATCGTCGTGTATGTGTGTGGTGCCGAGAGTCGTCCACAAGTTTGCGATATGTGGTGAGTAATGCAAACACGTCATTTATTTTGTACAAAGTGTTTTGCCTTTCTATGCTCTCTAGAATTAAAATTCATTCGCTCATTTTATTCTCTGTTCTACGCTATCAGGATAGCCGTATATGTAGTTTTTAGTAACTATATCTGGCTCCCGACTGAGGACAACCGCTACATTTATTTACCACAGTTTTAATTGCTACTCCACAAGGCCAACAAAACAGCATTCGGCCTTAAAGGCAGCGTCAGTCTGTTTTATAGCAGTTAGAAACCTTTTGCGTTCCTTTTCACGCACTCCAACCACCCGTGATGACTGCGCTAAACTTAACAATCGCATGGAAGGAGCCGATTAGCTCGCAAAACAGGAGCGCGCAACTAGTAACTGAACGTAGAAGTAGGAGTGCGACCACTCGAAATCAGCAAACTCCAACATGGCGGACACTTAGAAGCCAATAATGTCAAAATTAAGTGAGACAGGAAGTGGGCGATTCCGCGAGAGTTCGACACGGGTCCAAAAGTTGATGTTTTAGATTTCATTGAGTATAATATTTTTCGTGCACCTCTCAGCTGGTAGCCCGAAAATCAACTTCGTTTTATGATTAACGGCATATATTACGATGAAAAAATATCAAACTTCACCAACATGGAAGCACCGATTTCGTTACCTGTCACTTTCGAAAATTGCAGATGCTATGAAAAGAGAAGTATTTTTGTTTCAAGGAAGGTAATTTTTTACCTGAAATGCACGGCTAATGAAGAATGAATTCATACGGTTTCAAGTTTGTAGACCTTAAGAAAATAGCTGTTAAAATGTCTATTTTTGCGACAGTTTAAAATAAGTTACGTATTCCCCCTTTTTTTCTCAGAAAGTAATGCAAGCAGCGTTTTCAAACTTGACACGTTTTAAGGATATAGTGCGTTCATTAGGTACATAAATTATTGCTGCCGTAGGGCAAATGTAATTTTTTATATATTGCCTCAAAATTCTCATATTGGCAAAAGTGTACTCCATTGATGTTTCAATAATAAAAACCCCATCTTCGACTTTTCTTACAATTTCGTAAATTGACAACCGAAGCCGTCTTACAGTATTATGAAAAAACATATTGCAATATTTTGTTTTTAGCGACAATATTCGTAGTACAAATCAGAGCTTTTCGAGAATGCGCTGATAAGTTGAGAAATCTAGAAATCGGAACGGAAAAGCGGCAATAAGCTTCAAACGCGAGTAAACGTGACCCCATTTGGTGAATAAAGGCTGTTTTAGCGGATAGGAGTAACTATTTTGAACACGGTGTTCTACAGTATTTGAATTCACTCTTATATGTAGAGCACTGAGACTTCTAATATGTGGTGCCTCTCTATTACTGACACACGGATGGAGCTGCTGTGACGGCCATGTGTTTGCAACACGTTGGGTAAGAGAATTAAATGTTGGATGAGTTCATGAACGATTCATAACAAACTATTATCATTTGGGGCACGAAGACTGCTGCA
Organism: Rhipicephalus annulatus; assembly: GCA_013436015.1. Taxonomy (NCBI): domain Eukaryota; kingdom Metazoa; phylum Arthropoda; class Arachnida; order Ixodida; family Ixodidae; genus Rhipicephalus; species Rhipicephalus annulatus. The sequence goes on along the minus strand of WOVY01014874.1, from coordinate 126,439 downwards.
TTAGACTGAACCACACGCTTTAGGGCAAGTTGTCATCCGTCGTCTGCTCTACAGATGAATTGCTGTGCGCCGCATCTTGGAGGCAATGCTTTAGATCATATGGTTCAAAGTAGGGGCAAAGATTACGCCTCCCGTAATTTTATTGACAAAACATTGTGAAATTCATTTTAACGTACTATACTTCAGTTTGGCATTCGCACTGTGGATACTTGCGCACAAGTAAAAATGCCAGAGGGGTGCCATTTGAAGAGTTCGCAGAACGTAATAATTTACAGATCTTGAAAGCCTTCTTCAGAAAAGGGACTAATGGAAAGTGGACGTAGCGAAGCCCTAATGGCAAAATAAAAATGAAATGACTTCATTTGTGTGCACACTCAGGCATTGTACAGGATGTAGAAGTATCTGGCAAGGTCAGAATAAGTTACTTTAGAATAATAAGAGCTCGTATTCCTCTAGATTAAAAAACGCAAAGGTATAAACTGGTGTTCAAGAAGCCAAGTAATGAGCTAGCAGTGAGAAGGAAAGTAAAAAAATTCAGAATTTTGCTTCAGAATAGATTCGATGCTCTAGACGAGGTAACCGACGTTAGCGGTGACACAAGGAACGATAATCTTGCTAGTGTCACAAAATAATGTGCAGTAGAAATCGGAGTTACATTCACTAGACAGGACGCTGGCAAACTATCTCCGGAGGCTACATATTTCAGCAAGAGAGAGAAGAGAAAACAAATCATGAAAGCCTCGGATGCAACCGACCATATAGAGCTAGTCAAGCTTTCGAAGCTAACCAATAGGCGTAAAGAAGCCGACATCAGAAGGTATGACAAGGAGAGAATTCAACAGGCTGTAAGAATTGGCAGAGGCCTGCGAGAGCGAACTTGCGTAGGCATAATCGTATGAATGAATGAATGGTATAGGAAGGCAATGACATACCAATATGAGTAGGGTAGCTGAGGTGGCGCCGAAGTTCTACAGAGAGCTGTACAGAGGCTGAAACAACCAGAATGATATCGTAAGAAGCAGTAAGAGTCCAGAGGAATTCGACATTCTACCAGTATTGACCGGGAAAGTAAGGAAAGCCCTAGGAGGAATGTAAAGAGGCAAAGCCGCTGGTGAGAGTAAAGTAAAAACGGATCTTCTGAAAGATGGCGAAGAAATTGTGTTAGGAAAAGTGGCCACTTAATATACGAAGTACCTCTTGGCGGGAAGCATATTGGAATGTTGGAAGAACACCGACATTATCTTAGTCCATAATAAACTAGACCTAAAGCACTCGAAAAATTGTAGACTGATCAGCTTACTGTTCATGCTCTACAAACTATTTTCAAGAATATTAGCGATTTTCAAAAACAGAGCATATTCATACTATCATTCAGGTAATAGAGAAATGCGCGAAATAAATAGCGTTCATAGATTATGAGAAGGCGTTTGACTTAGTTGAGACATCAGCAGTTCTGCAGGCACTACAGAATTAGGACATCGTGTAACTCGATATAAATATACTGGACGAAATCCACAGTGGATCCTCAGCCATCATAGCTTTCCGTAAAAAAAGCGGCTGAATCCCAATGAGTAACGGTGCAACAAAATCTCTCCTATGCTTCTTTACTGCGCGTACAAGAGGTTTTCAGCGCCCTAAATAGGAAAGAGTTAGGAATAAATGTTAATGAAGCGTATCTTAGTATTCTGAGATTCGCTGATGACATTACTTTGATGAGTAACTCAGCGGAGAAATTACAGCTCATTATTACTGAGCTAGACACGTAAAGCAGAAAAGTAAGTCTGAAAATATATCCACAAAACTGAAGCAACGTACAACAGTCTCGGCAGAAAACAGCAGTTTGCGATAAATGCAGACACGCTGGAAGTTGTAGAAAAATATGCCTAGTTAAGATAAATAATAACCATGGAGCCGAACCATGACAGTGAACTAACTAGAAGACTAAGGATGGGGTGGATCACGTTCGGCAAGCATTCTTAAATTCTCATTGGTAATCTGCCACTAGCCACCAAAAGGAAGATATGCAACAGCTTCATCTTACCGCTATTTACCTAAGGAGCAGAAACCTGCAGGCTTACAAAGAGGGTTCAGCTTAAATTCAGGACGACGCAGCGAGCAACGGCAAGGCAAATGATGGGTGTAACCTTAAGATACAAGAAGAGAGCAGAGTGGGACAGGGAACAAACCAGGGTTATAGATATCATAGGTGAAATTAAGAAGAAATGGACATGGACCAGTCACGAAGCATGTTGGCAGGACAACCGATGGTCATTAGGGCAACTGACTAAATTTTAAATAAAGAAAAACGCATGAAGGGGAGAGTTCGTATCAGGTAACCAATAGCGCTGGGTTGTGTGTCGCGCAAATAATACGACTGATGCAGAGCACGGAGCCAGTTCCCGACCCGTCAACTAGTGAAGCTGATCAGTTCCGCGAAGGCGAATGCGGGAGTCCTGCACACGGAAAATAAAGGAGCCTCCTCCGTTCACACGGTTCATGAGCGAAGCCGCCAAAGTCATTCCCACTTGGGACTAGAAGGGGAAGGCTTACTCGGAAGAGCATCTGGCAAGAACCAGGCCAGACACCACCGTCTAAGTTTAAGTCATTGTTGGCATGGACGTGCATTGAGAATGCTGCGGGAACGCGACCACTGGGTTGACCGTGGTGTCGGCACGGAGACGAGCCTATCCTCCCTCGCTATACGCCATTCCCGAGTGTTGTTTGGATGGTGGGGCACCTCGCTGTCGCATGCGCACCTGGTAAGCGCACAGAGCTCAAAAGTGCACTGACCGCTCTTAAGGAGGCTTCTACGACGCAACAATTAGTGAGAGAGCTGATGGGGCTCGAGCGCGAGAACGGCCGCCGACGGAAGTCGGCCGACAGAGGCAACACGGCCTGGCTTGGGAGGGAGTGTCACACGAGGAGAACCTCTCCTTTTGCGTGTTGTATTTGGTAACGTGGTTTTTACTAATGCACTGTCTATTAAGAAAATGTTTCTGCAATTGGTTGTGGCAATGCGAGCCCGCACGGGTGATTGGCTTGTGTGAAGACCCTTTGTTCGACCGAGGGTTGAAAAGAGGATGTTTGAATCTGAAATGGGAGAGCGGAGGTTCGGGCTTGGACTCAGCCTGAGGCTGCAATAAAGCGTCGGAGGCGCCCGAGGCTGCAATAAAGCGTCTCTTCACCGGACTACGGCTATTCATTCGCGCTGCCACCGTGCACTCGAGTCATCGAGGGGACCCATTCTGAACCTCAAAAATCTTTCCTCCTTAGCTAGTGTAGAAGCTAGTCGAGGAGGAGGAAATCAACTGGGAGACAGAAGTTTTGGTGGGTCGATGAGATCAAAGAGTTTGCAGATATAAATTGGCAGCAGAAAGAACAAGACCGGGTTGATTGGTGGGTAATGGGAGAGGCCTTCGCACTGCAGTGGGTGTAGGCAGGCTGATGATGATTATTCAGAATTCAGAATTTTCAGAATTTATTCAGAATCGAAATACAAGTGATACAAGTGCATGTGTTATGTACAAATACAGAAGGAGGTCTCAAAGTCGTGAGACTGTGAGTGAGACCTCCTATAAAATCATACATGAGCGATACAACGTAATAGTAAAGAGTGGTAAGGAAAGAAATCTGAAGGTATACAAAATGTACAGATAAGCACAAAATAGCGAACGTAAGTTATAAAAAATGTACAGCTAAGCATGCAAAAACTAACACGAAAATGCAGTAACATTCACTCTGTATAATATCAAGCATTATTACGGTAAGGATAGAAAATTTAAGATATACAAATTGTACAGATAAACACGAAATAGCGAACATAAGTTATACAAGGTGTACCAATGAGCACAAAAAACTAACAGAAAAATGCAATAACATTCAGTTCATATAGTATCATGCATTAAGAATTTAATAGGTGCAAACGCAAGCCTTTTTTAAACATTTCGAGGGATCTATTTTTGATCTCCAAAGGTAAAGAATTCCACAGGGAAATAGAAGAAAATTTTGTAGTAAACTTGCCATAATTAGTTCTAGGTTTGGGTAAAAGGAAGTTATTAGCCTTTGCAAAACGAGTCGATGACGACTGAGGAAACTGACTTGAGTGTAGTAAAGGAATCGGAAGTTTTCCATTCACATATTTGTAAATAAGAATGCCGAGAAAATATTTAGTCAGCTTCTGAACTGATAAAATTCCATGCGAACAGAGTAAGGCTGATGCATCGGACATGAAGCCACTGAACGTTATTATTCTGAATGCTTGGTTTTGAAGATGTTGGATGGCTGATAAATGAGTGGCATACGTATTTCCCCATGATGAAATGCAATAGATTATGTTGCTGTGAAAGAAGGCATAGTAAAGTGACAACAATGTTTCAAAACGAAAGAACGGGCGAACTTTTAGAAATATTCTAATGGCATATGCGGCTTTCCGCGTAAGCTCTAAAACATGTGAATTGAACTTTAAATGTGCATCTAATTTGACCCCGAGAAACATTGTACTAGAGGTAGAATGAATTTGAGTATCGCTTACGAAGACAGAGGGGTTCCTAGGTATAATTCGATTAGGTGACGAAAATACAACGAAGTTTGACTTTTTAGCATTTATGCTTAATTTATTCTTATTGAACCATTTAACGATATTTATCAGGTCGGTATTTAGTTTAAACAACATCGAGTCAACGTCTTTATCCGTAGTTAATATAGTGGTATCATCCGCATAGAGTATACAGGACGAATGTGCTAGACATTGAGGAAGATCGTTTATATAAATTAAAAATAAAAGCGGGCCCAAAATTGAACCCTGTGGAACACCGATGTTTATGGTTTTAGGGTTGGAAAAGGTACCGGACACATATACCACCTGTTCTCGATCACGCAAATAGTTACGAATTAGTTCTAGTGGAACGCCAGATACCCCAATTGATTGTAGTTTCTGAAATAAAATGTCGTGCGAAATAGAATCAAATGCTTTTGAAAGGTCAAGAAAAACGCCTCCAACAACACTACCGTAGTCAATAGCATTTTTAATTTCCTCTGTTAGCGATATCATGGCGAGTTCAGTTGAGTAACCGGGCCTGAAACCGAACTGTTTGTTAGAAAGAATGTGAAACTTGTCTAGATAACACCGTAAACGTCCCGCAAAAAGCTTTTCTATGACCTTACTGAAGAATGAAATAATTGCTATAGGCCGGTAATTGGAGATTAAACGCTTGTCGCCTTTTTTAAAAACGGGAATAATTTTTGCTTTTTTCAGAGATGTAGGGAAGAACCCAGTTCCAAATACAAGATTTATAATATGACATAATGCATCACAGATTAAATGAGCTATCAGTTTCATGTCAGCAGCAAAGAACTTATCGAGACCAGCGCTTGTATTCCTTATACTATTGATAACGGTGAACACTTCCTCGGGTGACGTCGGATAAAGGAAGAATGAATGTGGTAATCGTGAACAAGTGTGTTCGAGGGATGCTGTCGACTGAGGAATATCAATGCCGAATGAGTCATTGAAAGAGTTCGCGATATCAGATGGGTTATCGATCACACGTTTTTCTGAGTGAATCAAGGTTATATCTGAATGTGCCGTAGTCCTGCCAAGAAAATTGTTTACAGTTTTCCACTGCTGCTTAACGTCATTTCCAGCTCGCTTTATTTTATCTTCGAAATACCTTAATTTAGCGGCTTTAAGTAACTTTCCTAATGTATTTGAATATTCTTTATAGCGCTTTAGAAGGTGAACATTGAAAGGGCACTTTTTCGTCTTTTTGTATAAGTTATCCTTTTTCCGCAGACATTTTAACAGGTTAGGTGTCAACCACGGATTAATTGGGACAAGGTACTTTTTTCTGCTTACTACTAATGTTGAAGCGGCCGTGACTGCATTTGAAATAATAGAGGAAAATTGTTGGTATCTATTTCAGCATTATTGCATTTCTTAACTGCCGACCAATCACACTGCTCGACGATGTTAATGAATGATGCAGTATTTAAAATATTCTTGAAGCATCGACTTATTTTATTATTATTTGAGATGTCTATGCTTGCATAAATAGGATAATGATCTGTGACAGGCACCTCGATGACAGCTGCTTCAGGAGGACTAATGAGGTTAGACAAAATGTGATCTATTATAGTGCCATTGCCATGAAGTGAAACACGAGTAGACACAGTTATGAGGCACTCGTAGCCATACCCACTGAAGCAGGAAATGTATTGAGAAACATTTGCGTTGGTGTCATCAAGAAGATTGATATTCATATCTCCTAAAATAATCACCCGTTTCCCTTCTAATGACAGAGTTTTCAACGCCTCTCCTAAAGCTAGGCAGAACTCCATGACAGATGAAGACGGAGAGCGATATATGCAGGCAACAACTAAATTCTTACTATCTTGCGAAAAATGTGGTTCATGAAGTTCGATCCACACGGATTCGCAACCAGGAATACTTAGTGCCAAGTCCAATCGCCTATGATAGTGAAGGCATGAAGATATAAAAATAGCTGCTCCACCATGTGCATCGTCGATTCGGTGACAGTATTCAGAAGAATAGGAAGGAAACTTAAACAGGTCCCTGTCATGTTCACATAGCCACGTTTCACTGATGCAGATGATAGAGAACTCGTGACCAATGGCCGACAGCAATGAGGTAATATTATCATAATTTTTTCTTATACTTCGAGCGTTAAAGTGAATTAACGCCCTACATGGTTGAGACATCCGTGATGAGAGTTCAGACGGTGAAATATACGCCATCCTGCAATTGGATAGAAGCTACAATTGCTAATGTATGATATAACTAGGAGATATTAGACAGGTCGATCTCTGATTTTATGCGAAATACCCTAGTGTCAGTAGATTTCCTTGCTTTTATCTGACAGTTATCAGTCCAAAGAAACGCCCACTGTTTCTCTTTTTTGAGAACAAGTGCTTTAGCAAAAAGCTTCTTGTTATCCGGCGAGAGGTGATCATTAACAAAGACAGCATGAGTGCCCTCTCCAGAAAAACCAAGAGCACGTGTATTCAGGCGAGCCTTACGTGCCTTCCTAACAAACTCATTCTTTTGCTCACGTGAACAGAAACGGGCCACAATATTCTGTTGGCCAGACTTAGCTGGCACTCTGTGAACAACGTCAAGATCAGTGCCCGATACAGGACAGTCGATTTTGTTACCAATCGACTGCACTATGGCAACACAGTCCTCCCCTTGGGAAGAAGGAACGCCCTTGATCTCGACGTTGTTCATCCGAGTGTACTGCTCCAGGTCCGCCACCTTCTTCTTTAAAGTCTCGTTCTCATTCTTCAAAGCTTTGTTAGTAGAACAAAGCTCCTGTTGTTGAGTACGGACAGTCTCTACAATGTCGTTAAGCATTTTCAAGCCAGCATCCATACTTTTAACCTCTGAATTTAGAGCACCGAGATCAAATCCCGTCTCTCGAAGCTTCGTCGTAACGTCACCCACAATTCTGTCCACGAGCTTTGCCAATCGGCTGTCAAAATTTGCCTCAAGGTCCTCGATTCTCTTAGCTAATTCGGCATTCGTAGGCATTGTGATACCACAAGCAGGAAACTTATTGAAGAATACAAGTGAACACACGAGCGAGCAAATAATACAAAGAGCAGCAGCAGCAGCAGCAGTGGTTGCGGTATAAAAGAGAGCTAAATACCAAGGGTTGCGTAAAACCAACTGACCTGTAGAAGGCAGGAACAGCAATTAGACGAGTGTTCGCATCCGCAACCACCACTGCTTTGACGCGGGCGTGCCTCCTGTCACTGCTTTTGATGCCAAGACTGAAGATCCACGCAGGCGCAGGACGACGACAGGAATGCTGGGAACGGTAGATATGATGCGGCCAGATTATCCAGAATACAACGTTCCACGTTGACACGTGGATGATGAAATGACAGGGGCTGCAGCAGTCACTATCGGGACCCCGGCCTGTCTGGATGAACACCTGTAGAAGGCAGGAACAGCAATTAGACGAGTGTTCGCATCCGCAACCACCACTGCTTTGACGCGGGCGTGCCTCCTGTCACTGCTTTTGATGCCAAGACTGAAGATCCACGCAGGCGCAGGACGACGACAGGAATGCTGGGAACGGTAGATATGATGCGGCCAGATTATCCAGAATACAACGTTCCACGTTGACACGTGGATGATGAAATGACAGGGGCTGCAGCAGTCACTATCGGGACCCCGGCCTGTCTGGATGAACACCTGTAGAAGGCAGGAACAGCAATTAGACGAGTGTTCGCATCCGCAACCACCACTGCTTTTGATGACGAAAAATAAGAGATAATAATAAATGATGACGAAAAAATAAGAGATCGCACGGACAGTGGGAATCGATGATATGCGAAGCACGATTGAAGAATGTTGATACGTCAGTTTAAAAAAAGCACAACATTACGAGGTGGACGTAAATTATGCCGTATATGACTTCCCTGTCATGATTATTATGTTTGAACGTGTCATTTACCTTTATCGTCTATTCACGTGATGTGATACGAAGTTTGGGATATGCGGAGCTGGCGATACGGCCCTGTTCACCCATATGCGTAGCATGTAGTCGTGTATTACAAGACACGCATATCACGATTATCATGTTTGGACGTGTCATTTACCTTCATCGTCTATTCACGTCACGTGGTACCAAAGTTTGGTATATTTGGAGCTAGCGAAATCGCTGCGTGTGCGCTACGACTGTAGCATGTAGTCATGTTTGACATGACACGTATGTCTTCAATATCATGTTTTGACGTGTCATTTACCTTCGTTGTTCATTCAGGCCACGTAAAATTTATATTGGTATTTTTGAAACTAGCGAAACAGACACGAGCGCATCATGAGCATGGTATGTTGTCATACTTTTGCATGAATTGTATGTCATGATAATCATGTTTCCGCCAGTAATATATCTTTGTCATTCATTGACGTCACGTAACACCAAATTTGGTTTATGTTAAGGTAGTGAGACGATCACAAACACACTACGAGTGTAGCACATAGTAATGCTTTACGTGACACGCATATCATGGTTATGTTTGGATGTGTCAGTTACCTTGGTCGTCCATTGGTGTCACGTAATACCAAGTTTGATATATGTCAAGCTGGTGAAACGACTGCAAGTCCATTATGTGCGTGTTGCTCATGACTCACATGACATGTCATATTTCCACCTTAGGGTCTGAAACTTATGTTCGCCATGCACTCATGTCATACTCATGTCTGTCCGTGCACTCGTGTCTTTCACATGTCAATATGTCATGTGACAGAAACAACAGCAAGAGCAGCAAAACCATGACATGTAATTCTTGACACTCATGACTACATGACACGATGTTTATGTTGTGACTAGTCACTTATGCTCGTCATACAGCCACGTTATTCGAGCCCTCTACTACAGCGTCTCTCATAATCATATGGTGGTTTTGGGACCTTAAACCCCACGTAAAAAAATTCAAGATATCCTTCCAGCAGAGTGAAATAATTGGGTGAAAAAAAAGAATCATGACCTTGCTCCTGTTTTTATAGGCACGTGTGACGTGCGTAAGCATCAAGTCGCGTTTGGTGTTAAACGGGCAGTTACAGCTGTTTTCTTTGCTTAGATAGCGCATGCACAGTTTTTTTTTTGCTTTCGCTACAAAACCTGTTGCAACAACAGCAGTTTCACGAAGTCAGCGTAAAGGTTTCAAGATTGATATGTGGGGTTTAACGTCCCAAAACCACCATATGATTATGAGAGACGCCATAGTTGAGGGCTCCGGAAATTTCGACCCCCTGGGGTTCTTTAAAGGGAACCTAAATCTGAGCAAACAGGCCTACAACATTTCTGCCTTCATCGGAAATGCAGCCACCGCAACCGAGATTCGACCCCGCCACCTGCGGGCGAGCAGCCGAGTACCATAGCCACCAGACCACGGCAGCGTGGCAGTCAGCTTATAGGTTTGAAGGTGGGTTTTTCTTCGCGCTTGTCAACTTGCAACTATTCCAATGAACAGAAGGCGAGCATGATCCGTACATAGAGAGCCCCATAATGCCACACAAGAAAGGCCACAAAAATGTATTGCTATGGGAGTGGGGCGGTAGACCTAACGCATCAAGAATCATGAGAAATTATGAAAACCTGCCAGAAACTGGCTCTTTTACGAAACAGCGGCTGGAAACTGCATCTTTTAATGGCAACCTATACGGGCCGATGTTCTGGCTTTTATGGCAGCAAATCCTCAAGCTATAGCACGCGAGACGTGGCCACCCAGGCACCCATTTCCAAGTCATCAGTTTGGTGGATATTGTATAACTCGGATCAGCATGCCTACCACCTTATCATGGACCAAAGCTTGGAAGAGAAGAACTTTCAGGGCCACCTATATTTCTCGAACTGTATCCTCAGAAATTGCGATGAATCTCCGAGCTGTCTTAGTAATGTAATCTGGACAGACGAAGCGAGTTATTGCAGAAACACCCAAGTCAATCTGCATAATACCCACTACTGAAATGACTGCAGTCCTCACTGGGTTAATTGCACTCAGAACCAGTACCGGTGTTTTTAATACTTAGTGCGGAATTTGCTATGCAGGTATATTCGACCCCATCTTCTATGACACGCTGACTGCACAGCTTTATGTGCATGAAATCCTTAAATAAATGGTGGATAGACTTTGCAGTGAAATTCTTATGTCACATCTTCCATGAAAGCATTTGGTGTATATTGCTGGCATAATGTTGGCTAATAAAACAAGCCAGCTTCCAGAAGAGTTTTTATTGGTATTCTCTTTCTCTTGTGCACGCGATCAGTGAGCAATTGTGCGCATAAGCATTATACGTAGAGGTGTGCTTACGGACGTCGGTAATTTATGATGTTTTGTCTACAAAGCAATTTACCTGTTTCCGCGCAGGGATGCGTGTGCCTGCTGTCAGCCGACATAGTTCTGGGATGAAATACTTTTCCTGTATACTCGTACATTTCTTAAAGGCTTTCTTACTCATATTGCAAGTAGTAAGATGAAAGAGGTGTATTTTACTGCGAACAGAACTAAATTATTTTTATTCAACGTGATTCTTGTGCCAATGACGCGATACTCACAGCATGGCTTTCAGAGCCAATCTGTGTCCAGCTAAATGAAGATGAAAATATGAAACAATGAACAAACGTGTCTGTAGTTAAACTGACTCGAGAAGGTGCGAGACACACACCGAGCGTTGTCTGCTATCACTCGTGACTCACTTCAAACTCAAACTTCTGCGAAAAGCCCGTTCTAAACGTCGATACCTCTTCAGCGTTAATGAAGACCTCTCTGGTGCTCAGCACTACACCACCCCAAAACTGCTTCTCAAATGTCAGAGACGTGAAGTAGCAGTAGCAGCACATACGCAGCCGGCCACCAAGCGGAAGAGAACCCGCGCTTGCGACTGTGGTATACTTTCACCATGCGTTTACCCTTTCTTTCTTTTTTGGCGAGGAACGCGGTGAGGCTGTGTACACATAAGTTACAGCGTTGTTCATAGGTCACTAACGGACAGGTTACACTGCGCTTTTCGCGCTGGTAACGTATGCATTGCTCTAAATGTGGATTATGTAACTTTTAGGCACTGCAAAATAAGGAAAACATTAAAATAAACTTCTTTGTAACCTTTATTTCATAAGTTACTCATGCCCAAAAGTTACATTATAGGTAACCGTATTTAGAGTGTAGTTATTTGCTACAGTACCTTTTTAGTGCATTACACTAATACGTGTTTTTGCGTTTTGGATAGTGGCCTGAGCCCGTCTTTATCATCTGCGATTGTATGGTGCGATATCATCGGGCTGGAATCACGTGTCGATTGGATGCGAGAGAAGTGCGCATGGCACCGACGCGACGCAACGTTGTCACGCTTCCTGTTCATAAGCATTTAGGCCAACGAAAATAAATGGGAAGCAGCAGGGAGATGCCATAAAACATTGGCGATAACTAGCTCGGCGTGCCTCGTGGTATTCGCTTGTTTCGTCTGCCTCTCAGCTTGGCCGCTGCTAGGCATGAACGCCACGATATTTAGATAAGTGCGTATAGGGTTTGTCACTGAAGCCTTAACCTAAAGTTTCTCAGATTGTGCTGTTCAGCGCAGGGACCTTTTTCGTGCTCTTCACTGCGCGTATTGTTTTCTTGGATTGCTTCACACGAAAGGAAACTGTCAGGAATGCTTCGCCACAAGTTGGCGAGGAAATTTTTTCTTGGCTCAAGAAATTTAGCCACCGCTGGCATAGTTAGGTTTTCGTTGAGCAGCTACATATATTAGAATTTACTGCATGAGTGAGAATTTTTTAAAAGTACAGCTATGCTCAGTATCTTTGTCTGTGATGTTGACTAATTGCGTGAAACTCTAACGAGCGCAATAAGAGAGAAGTGGTCAATCTAGAAAAATGTTTGCTAGCTAAATCTAGGACATGATCTTTGAGTAAACACTCTTGCCTCACTAACGGCTTGCATGACACCTAATATTGCTTTGTTTTTGCTGTGGCAACTGCTTTCGCGAGAGATCAATGTTAAGTGTGCAGAATAAAATTAGTGCGAAGGTGGGAAAGAAGACGTAGCCAACATTTTCTTGTTTTTCGGTTCATGCCGGAGTCAAGTGCTGAGGCAACTACTGCCGTGTCGCAATGTGCACTCTATGTGTAGCTGTGTGCGTTTATTGCAGTTTTACTCTGCTGCGGTTTTTATATTGTAGCTTACGCGCTTATTTCTTGTGTGTTTTTATAATAATGATATGGCACCTGTATTTTCGCGTATCGCAGTGCAGTGAACCTCTCTTTCTGCCTGCGTTTATCAAACATCAATAAAGAGAGCACGTACTTACCAAGAATATCACTTGAAAATAAGTTTTTAGGGGCAGAACTGCTTAAGGCGTGGGTCCGTACATCCTCTGAGGTATGTAGTTGTAGTAGTGGAAGGTAGCCATCTCTAGTTTAGTTTTTGCAGTGTTGACTAGGTCGCGGTAGTTGATGCGAGATGCTATAAAACTAGGTGGCGGCACCTGTAGCTGATAATGAATGATGCGAGATGTTACGGTAGGAATGATGTCACATATCGCGCGTGTCATTGGTGGAAGGCAATCGTTCAATTTAGTGTGGTGACGTACGCTAGGTGGAGCGTTGTAATAAAATTCATTCGCTGTTGGCGCACCGTGAAGCTGCGCGACACCGCTACCAAGATCCTGCCGTACGCGAGCGGGAAGCCCAAGTGGCACGGCATACACACACAGTTTCTCACGTCTTTAAATGATAACCGACTCGGTGAATTACATGAAAAATTCACGACTTACCGATGAATATCTCCGGAGCTTCGCCCACTCATCATCATTCGCACCGTGGATATGCTATGAATTTTTTCGCTCCTCCGATGATTAAAATGTGTGTATAGACTCACATTGGCATCGTGTGCTTGCCGCTCTAGTGGTGCAGCTTACTCGAAGCTCATAGATGCATGCAGACGACGTGTTAGAGAAATAAAGTATGGCCCCAGAGACAAGAACGTGCGTATAGGTGGTCTTGGAGGCTGTATAATATTTGTAGACACAAAAAAATAACCTTCGAGACAGTGTTTTATGCGGTCTGTCATATTTGAGGCTGCAAAGTTTCACCACACCGGTTTGGTGCACTGCGAATTGAAATCAACTGCAGGAGCCTATGGCAGTGTCCTCTCTTAACCTTTTACATTACTCTATGATCTGCTATTAGAACTTGTTTTCAGTACGGTGTTTTCGTTGGTTCGGTGCATCGCCGGGTCAGCGAGGCATCACTCACTTTTTTGTGGTGGTTTCGTGCGTACCTTTGGTAGTTTATTTATTTCCTATGTGCTGTTTACTGGTGTGACATTCCAGAGCTGAGCTAGATCACAGTATGTGTAGGTAGCCGCTCCTGTGGCTGCCGACGTCTTTCGCTGGCGCGTTGCTGGCGTGCTTTCGCCTTTGATGAAGGTGAATACGACACGCTAAGCAACGATACGCTGTACACTACGGTTGCGAAAGCGGTGTTCTCAAGGCTGCTGTCTCCCTGGAGTGGTTTTACGTAATTGGGCAACGTGAGTTTTCGAACTAATGCACTATTGTGCTTGAAAAAGTTGTGTCAGAATTGCGTTTGCGAAGTTTATTGTTCGTATGGTAAGTAGGACATTTTGCTAATAAAACAACCTTGCTTCCTCAACACTCAATTTTTTTTTCTCCCACATGCAATTGCGCAGACACAGAGCGCAATAAACTGCGTATTATTATTGACGCACGAAAGAGGCACTATTAGAAGAATTGGTTGTGACGAGATATTTTATTTATTTTTCATGTTTTGTTTGCTGTTAGTTGTACCCTCCAGAAGTAGATGGTGACGATGGTAATAAGCAGCCAACTACTGGATCCATTCATAGGCGTCTGTGGAAGTTACGCTACCAGTTTACACATATATACCTTGGGGAAGGTTCGGAAGTTCTCAGAATTTAGTTGCATGCGCTGATCTTCGCCGAAGATGGTTTTGTTGTTGTTGCTGTTGTTGGCAGTGCTGGACGCCCTGCTCTCATGCCTGGCGTTTCTCTACATTCTTTATTGTGAGGTAGGGAAAAAAATCCTCAGCCCACACCATAAACAGATAGTAGACAATGTCAATAGAAAAGAAGAATAAACAGGGCAGAGCCAAGAGAAATTTTGAGGGGGCAAGATGTGCAAGAGAAGTTGACTTCACCCCCAGTGGTACAGGAAACAAGCACTCTTGTTTTCGTTTAGAATATATTCCGTGCTGCTAACATGTCTGGCCAAATTTAATCTGCAGTGGTGAATTCTTGTGATGCGCAGCTTAATGGAGCTATCTTGGACACACTAGGCAGGCAGGTTAACATGTCGTGAACAGCTCAACAGGGCACCCCTTGTTACACATAAAAAAAGCATTACTTACTCTGTGGCACAAAGGAAAGCTGCTAAAACTGTATCAATTACAGTTTTGAGTTGAACATATTTCTTTTAAGCAAATTAAATTTAGCTGCAATACTTTTTCGTTTTTACTAATAGATTGAACCACACCTTGGCTTGGTGACAGTATTGGCCATACTTTCATTACTAGAACCAAATTAAAATGCAATTTTATTGGTCATAAACATGCTTGTTACTGGCAATGTAAGAATCTTGTCATTTTCACCATAATCAAATGTTTCCTCTGAGTGGTAGACAATACCTCAAACCGTTTTTGAAGCCAAATAAATTGTGATCCACGGCTTGCTAAACTAGCATGATGGCAGCAACTTTTTTCTAACTGCCTCACAGCAACTTCCTTATAGGACATCAAAAATAAAAGTCGGCAGATCCCTCGTACCTTGAGAGGGATGTTATGCGAACCATGCGGAGGGAAAGTGTCTGTTTTGTTATTTTTATAGAGCGAATCGTTGCAAAATTACAATAAAGATATGTACGAACCTTGTACGCGCTGACATATGTTAAACAGATGCATGCTTACTGTAGCGTAATGCTTCCGACAGCAACAAGGGTATTAGCAATACCAGAAGTGGTAAGCTAACATGTAGCGCTTGCGCCAGTAAGGATGCCAACCCTGGACACTTTTAGATAAGTGAGCTTCAGTGGATAGCACTTCACTACAGTTGTCTTGAACCTGGCGTGATGGCTGTTTATTAGGAGTACGCTTGTACTGATTATAAGATTGGATAGCGAGCTCTGAAACCGCAATTGACGTTTCACAATAACTACGCTCTAGTTGAAAATGAGTTACAAGACTTGGCGTGGCTTTGTGTGTAATAAACTACACAACAGCACAATGCATGATCACCCACACCGTCCGGCTGTCCATCCGTCCATCCATACGTTTGTATGCCTATCCACCCATCTATCTCTCCGTCCATGCGTCGGTTCGTCCGTGCATACGTCCACCTGTCCATCCATATGTGCGCCCGTCCGTCAATCTGTCAGCCCTTTAAAATAGTAGGCCACCTAGGCACCCGGCCACGGTGGTCTAGTGGCTAAGGTACTCGACTACTGACCCGCAGGTTGCATGATCGAATCCCGGCTGTAGTCGCTGCATTTACGATGGAGGCGGAAATGCTGTAAACCCGTGTGCTCAGAATTCGCTGCACGCTAAAGAACCCGAGGTGGTCAAAATTTCCAGTGCCCTCCACTACAGGGTCTCTTATATTCATATGCTGGTTTTGGGGCATTAAACCCCACGTATCAATCAATCAATCAATCGGCCACCTAAGCGTAGACATTACGGATTTTGAAACCTATCGCTTCGCCTACTCATCGCCATTCACTTCGTGGAGATACTTGAAATTTTTTCAAGCTCTTACATTACTAATGTCTGTTCACGCCATTCGTGAGTTAAAGTTAATTGTCAATCACTTTCAGTGCATTGTTTTTGACTACAGTTGATGTTAACACGACGAGACGAGTGTATCGTAGATGCACATATGTAATGTTTCTAAATATGAATAGCCATCACTGCATCCCGAATTGGCGCTTCACGAACATTGCAGACTATTTAAAAAGCAGTTGCAAAACCTGGCAAGGCTCTGTGGTAGAATACTTGGTTTCCATGCGGAATTCTGGGGTTTGATTCCTGCTGAGACTTTCAAATTCAACGCAGACGACGAATTTTTTTACGCTTACTTGTTAATATCCGTGTCTGCTCACCCTGCTTTCGTAGATATGGACTGTGGCAATCAGCTGGGGCACACACCTGTTTAGCAATGGCACATACCCCTGGACCTCTGTCTCGCGAAAAGTGTTAGAGGACGCTCGTTACAGGATTACAACATTCGTCAGGTGATGGCCAGGGAGCCTTATTTGCCAAACCTTGTTGCCCTCCCATACTAATTTTGGTATACTCTATGTTAATCGGGTGATCACGAGAGCAACAAGACGTAAGCGGATAGATAGATAGATAGATTGATTGATTGATTGATATATTGATTGATTGATTGATTAATGAAAGACAAGGTCCTTGCAAACCACTTTCACCAACACTTCGTTAAAGTTACATTCTTTCCTCGTAACCTGTCTGCGAATGAACACGGGGAATAACAAATGCAACTGCTGTCGTGGATAGCAATGACTTCCGGCCCCCTGATGAATGATAAGTGGGTGCCACACTTATTTCCTTAAAAATGCCTAATTGTTGGACATCAGCAACCTGCAACTAGGTCCATCTAATCATTGCACATCATTTTTTCTCCTGTTCATGCACGCATATTCAACTTGGCACTTGAGTCGGCTGTCTTTGCGAAAGCGATTAAATACGCTTTAGTTTTCGCAATCCTGAGAAGTTGTTGTGCTTATGACCTCAGCTACTACGAGTCCAATTTCAGTCTTACCCTTGTTTTCCAAGTGGCTCGATAAAAATTATGCACCACTATATGGTCAATTCTTTTGATAAGTTTTGTGTTACAACTAACACAAAACTTTGCTTTATAAAACATAGTTCCCAAAAAACAGCCCTATGGTTCATCAAGCAAAATATAATAAAAACTACAGTCTGGCGTTATTTATCGACCTTAGTGAGGCACTCCACTAGCCAAGTCAGAATATTTTGTTACACAAACTATAGTTATATGGGGAACGACGTAGCTGTTTATCCCTGTGCAAGCCTTGCTAAGGTAATTTATACGAGAGTTTGCGCGTTAACGGTCACATGTCTTTTCTTAAAGCAAAACAGGCTAGCGCCCCGCATTCCCAATCCCGAAAAAAAACGGTGTTAGGGCGGCTTTTATTGAATATCTTTGTAAACCGTGTTGTCAGAATTAATTTTTCACATATTCTGAGAACAGCATTGTCATTTTATCTGGAAACGACGTGTGAAACTTGGATACAGAACTTAACGAACTGCTAGGAAAGTTTTCTAACTGGTAATTACTAAATCAAATTATTATATATGCAAGAAAAGCTAAGGTAATTCGCTTTTACTCCAATAATAAATAACTGCAGCTGATACTATAACGCCTTTGAAAGAAGTCATAGAATAGAAATAGCCTACAGTCACCAAATTCTTGTGTACTTTTCTTCACAGATCACTTGGGACGTGCATGTAGATTACGAATGTCAATCCGTCAATTTTTTAACCTTAACGCTCGAGCGTCAACCACCCAGTCGATAAGCACCGCATAACGCAGCACTGCGAGCAATTCAACGAGAATAGGCGCAAGTGCCTAGGTGTTCCTGGAACAGGATAGTGGGATGCCATGATCGTCGTTTATTGAACCAGTGTTCGATGTTCGTGCATTCAGTTTTTAGAAAATGGGTGGCTCTACAAAGCTCTCTTTCGTAACAGGTGTTTAATCGCAATGTGTTAGGTTCTTATGAAGGGAAATGTGCAGATTTATCATGTTTTATTTAATGCACACTTATGACACTGCGCTTTAATATAATGCGAAACCACTAAAGCTAAGATACGGAGAGGTCTGATGTAATAGAACAATATTATTCACTATATTGTCAAAACGTACTAATACTCAATCCCCACTGAAGCGTTTTCCTGGTACAGCGTTATTTCCTATATACTTTTCATTGAATGAAAACTGCACGATACGCTTCAGTCTCCTTCGGGAACTATACCTGAAATGAGTGGCATCTTTAGAGTGTCATGCAACTAACATGGACACAAGCCTGAAGCATGAGAAGCCTATAGGGGGGCTATAGTTGGTAAGACGTGGGAGACATAAAACAACGCCTACATACAGGACACAGGAATGAAGTCGACGAGACCAGCGCGTAATAACAACTGATTTACTTGAATGACGTCTCTTTCCGACTACAGCAAAGCGCATGTGCACCATCAACCATAACTATTCATCGTGTATCGTGTATGAGAAATTAACGAACAAGAAATTGAACGTCTGTCTCTTATATGTATAACGCAGCTTCACTGATACACTTATCAGGCCCAGTAATATATATTATGCAAGGGTTCTAATATTTGCGTGCCTTTTTGTTTTAGGCACGGCCTATGGCTGTGACCTGCCTGAAAAACGGCACGTATTTTCCTTTTCCTGTCATTTCTTTAAAACTGGCAGTGCCTAGGCAGGCGCATACTATTATGTTGTGTGAATGAAGAGCGGTGCTCATGAAAACGCTCAAAAATGCACGCAGCGTACCATACGGCAGACATATACTGAAGTACAGCTAAGTGGAACCTTGTGCAAAACTTCCATTTTGCTTGGCATATAATTATGTATCTCTCTGAGCGAGTCCCCAGGCACCTTCTCTTTTAAATATTTTTGTTGCTGCTTATTATAGCACAGGAACGGGACAACTTACAGAGCGCAGAAAAGTGAACGTTGACTTCAAATTCATTTCCAATTCTCTTCAGACCATGCGAGATATTTTGCATATGAGACTTGCTGAGTTTCAGTTTTTAATAAACGCAACATACAATATTCTGTGGTATATTATTTATACCATCTACTTGGAATAAGTAAAAATATATCGGCATTTTTGGTAAACAAGCTTGCACTCACATTTTGTTCAGTTGCAAACGAACCATGACAGGGTCACCCAACAATGTCTAGTTTTCAGTAGGAAATAGAAGTAGAAGGCCTATTGTGTCACTACCTATAAGAACAGTGAACTGTCAAAGAACAATTCAGCGAAAAACAAGCCCTAGAAGGCACTTGCTTTTGACCCCTTCACCGTCAGCAACCGCCATTTCGCCATGGCATGCATGACGTCATGTGCGGCATTTGGCGGAGCCGTCGTCGACAACCAAAGTGTCAGCCGCTGCAAATCGTTTAATTTCAGTACCAAGCTAAGGGCAAGTAAAATACCTTCATTTCACATGCAGCTGACCACAGAGCAATATCGAGGCATTAGCCTTTAAGGTGGTAAGCTACACTAAAAAATAACTGGAAGACCCAGGCTTAAAATAACAGTTTTTTTGAACAAGCGTGTTTTAGTTACCTTGCCTAGTTATTCAGAGTGCAAAATATTGAATACTTGGTTTTGAAAGGCCACCTTTGTCAAAAATTTAATGAAAAGTGGTAGTCACGCAAGCCGTAATAAGTGACCAAATTGTGCCGGAGCTCAGTAAAGCTTTGGCATTTCTATAACCAAAGGTTGGAGCTATGCAGTGAACAGGGATAAATTTTATACAGTAAAAGTCAAGGAAGGTGTGTTAGAAAAACTCTGAAAGGCGGAAAAACGGGCCAATTAGGACTGAACTTGTTTGCAATATCAACTGTGAATTCCAAACTGATCAATCAATTTCTTTTATGCCAGTTCACTGCACAGATATATAAGTAGTGCAACATTGTACAAAATTTAATTCCAAAGCAATGACTGAGAAAAAAGTTTGAAAGTTCGCGTCACATGATTCGGAGCAAATTTCATTTTGAGGAAAACATAAACTTAGACTTCTGAGTGGACACAAGGTGTCAGAAACTTCGCACAGAGTCTTAAAATGCACCTGATTCATAAGTGGGACTTCTACAATAGCTTTATAGTACCCCCTTTTTCGTGCGCTGCTATTCCTTTCTTTTTGGGCTGTTTAGTCTCATCCGCTGGTTTGCGCTTGGCATTCTGCATGCTCTTGTGATCTCTGGCGATGCAAGCTTTCGTCATGTAGTACCCTGGTTCTATGCCAGCTTGCCTCAGGATGTCTAGGGTGCTTACACTGCCATTATTTAAGTGTGCCACAGCATCATGCAAGGCTAACATTACTGTAGGCAAGCTTATGCAGACCTCTTTGGAAGCCAGCTGTCTTATCAGACCATTAAAGCACTCATTTGCAATTTGTGTCTTTTCATGCAGCCATTTCATCAAAAATTCATTCGAGCACAAATGCTGTACACATTTTAAACTTTGCTGAGCACACCAATAGGAAATCCTCGTTTGTGTCTAAACTATCATTGGCTGAGTGCTTTGACCCTGCTTTACACTGTAGTTTCGGTTTCGGTATCCAAGCATGGGGTAATATATCTCGCTGTAACTCGAAAACTAAATATGATCGGAGGATAATTTCTGTTGCCACATATTTTTTAATTTACAGGCGCATTGCAGAGCACAAATGGCCAACAACTGCTTCAGTTTCATCGGGCAAAAATTTGGGACGCATCACCCCGTGAGGTAAATATGGCGATCCGCTTCGAGCCTGCCATGACAAGTTTATGCTTACAGTATTTCCTTTTCAGGTGCTTCATACTGTAGTAAATTGTTTTTTTGTAGAATTTATTCCTCTTAAGCCTCTGAACACAGACCACTGCAAGTGCGCAGCTTCTACGCGTGATGTACTGTTTTTTTTCGGTTAAGTTTTGTATCTACGTATTGTTCCTAAGCATTCTCGTACTAAAAGCTATTAAAAAATACTGATTTTTATTGGGTGGAGCTTCGTAACTATGTATTTTGCTATGTGCATTATGGAAATGTAACATATGTGTGATGTACTGCTTTCTAGTATTTGACTTTGAGTGAATATATTTGGTCTAAATGTACAGTGTTGTATTGCCACGTACCTTCATTCAAGTTTTCTTATCACCATGTTGCAGTATATTCAGCGCAAATCACGCCTACA
Source organism: Rhipicephalus annulatus (assembly GCA_013436015.1). Classification (NCBI taxonomy): domain Eukaryota; kingdom Metazoa; phylum Arthropoda; class Arachnida; order Ixodida; family Ixodidae; genus Rhipicephalus; species Rhipicephalus annulatus. The sequence goes on along the minus strand of WOVY01014874.1, from coordinate 104,915 downwards.
TTGTTAGAGAAGCTTTGAGGCTGATCATTTTATAATTACGCCCACTTCGTGAATCTTTCAGATTATTCTGGAAACAACGTTGCCGCTAGCGATAACACTAGAATTTCTACGGCAGGTGTATAAATGCCGACATGCTTAACCACTTCTCAGTTGATCGACAGCCGACGCTCCATTCACTGCTGTCTGTGCAGGACTGCTACTGTAATCAGGCTTTCCATTTACCGTGCACAGGTTCGCCCAAATATACACTTGAATCTCAACATAAAATCTCCTGTCTTCGGCCACGTCATGACCCCGTGACATCTGGTGGAGGTGCTGCTTCATTCATGTACCAGACGCCCCGTCAAGCTGTGAACCCAGCCCACCTCGCGGAGAAGACACCGGCGCCAACCAGGAGCAGAGAACAAGCCGCCGACAGCAAGGTCTACCACCAGAGTACGGGTCCCTACAAGACAAGGCGCGGAAGACCAAAGCCATGACCTGGAATGCAGCGATAATGACAACCGCAGCGATCCAGCCCGCGATTGTCATGCATCAATCCAGGTAACCACCAACCTTCGATAGGTCATTGTTCGAAGACCCTGAGACCTGGCTAGAAACATACGACCGTGTGGCCGCCCTCAACCTCTGTGACAATGAAGAAAAGCTCCGTCTTAGGTAGTTGTACCTGGAAGACACCGCAAGGACCTGGCTCGAAAATATGGAGCCCGCGCTTCAAACGCAGGAGGTCTTCGGCAGCGCATACCTGCAAACATTCGCGAGCGTCGCTCGCAAATAGAAGGCCGCCGCTTTAATTGAGACCCGGGTTCAGTTATCAAAAGAAAATGTTGCCATTTTCACAGGAGAAATGACCCGCTTATTCCGTCACCTTGACCCAGACATGCCTAAGCAGAAGATAGTTCGTTTCCTCATTCGAGGGGTCAAACAGGAGCTCTTCACGCGACTTATGAGCAATCCATCAAACACCGTCCAAGAATTTGTAGCCGAAGCGACCACTAACGAGAAGACCTTGGACATGTGCATCAGACAGTATAATCGTTGCCCGACTCCCGATTGCGCTACTGCTCAAGCCATTGACTCCGAAGCCCTGCGTGAAACGATCCGAGCGATCGTGCGGGAAGAGCTGCGCAAGCTGTTGCCTTCGGCACAGCCGCAAGTGGATTCGATCGCCGACATTGTGAGAGAAGTTTGGCAATCGCTTCGAATTTCTCAAGCACCGCTGCCCGAGCCGGAAGCTATGAGCTACGCCGCTGCAGTGCGCCACAACGCTCCTCCTCGTCCACGCCAAAACGCCACCCCTTCGCACTTGCGTCGCCAGACGTCACCCCCACCGACGTCCTACCGTTCGCCAGGGGGGCCATGCAGTGCGCCGAGGAAAACCGACGTTTGGCGTGCACCTAACAACCACGAGCTCTGCTACCACTGCGGCGAGGCCAGGCACACATACCACCGTTGCCAGTACCGACAGATGGGACTGCGTGGCTTCGCCGTAAATGAATCACGTCCGCTGCCAGGGGAACGGCCACGTGACACCACCGACAAACCGACGGCAACTCAGTGGACACCACGAAGTCCTTCCTGTTCACCATCGCCCAGCCGCCGCATGTTACCGCACCACCGGCAGTACTCTGGCCCAACGCTAGGCCGGTCTCCTAGCCCGTATCCGGGAAACTAAGGGCAGCAACCGATGGAGGTGCGGTTGCTGTGCGACGAACTATTAAAGATCATCCTCCGACGACGACGCCACGACGGAGCTTTCCGAACACCATGCCAACCAGGCAAAGTCCTGACGACGAAACCTCACTTACCGAAGGTGACCTGACGATGCAACATAGAAGCAGCGGAACAAGCCGACGAAGCCGTGACCCAACGCCACGGCCTAACTGCAACGCGAGATGACGAACTAGCCACCTCGACGGCCAGTATCGACGGCCACAGTGTGACTGCTCTCGTCGATACTGGAGCCGACTGTTTCGTCATTAGTGCGTCATTCGCCGCGAAGTTGAAGAAAGTTAGGACAGTTGGGAAGGCCCTGAAATCCGCACAGCCGGAGGTCATGTCGTAGCCCCAGCAGGAATCTGCACAGCGAGAGTCACCATTAACGGCCGTATTTATCCTGCAGTTTAGTAGTCCTACAGCGTTGCTCAAGAGATGTCATTCTTGGCATGGACTTCTTATGCCTCAATGGTGCAGTCATCAACCTCAAAACTAAGTCGATAACGCTTTCTACAAAAGAAGCACTACCACCACCGTGAGGGAACCACGCCTTGAATGTGCTGGAAGAACAAATCACCATTCCGCCTCGCTCCAGCGTCATTATTTCAGTCGGCGCACAGAGATCACCTACTTTGAAGGCGTCGTTGAAGTCAATCAGCATCTGCTGGTCACCCGCAATATTTGCGTCACAAGAGGAATTGCAGAGCTGTGGGGAGGCAAAACAACGGTTATGCTCACGAATTTCAGCAATGAATACAAACACTTGAACAAGGGAACGACGGTCGCATACGTCGAAGAAATCGTGGAAGCCACCAGTGCTTCCACCCTCGTCGATTCTGCGGAACCTGCTCAAAGAAACTAAGCCCCTCCCTCAGCTTTCGACGTCAATCCCAGACTCACGAACCGTAAGCAGGAACAGCTCAAAACCCTACCCCTGCAATACGAAGATTGCTTTTCGTCGTCGTAAAAAAATTCGGCAGACGTCAATCACGAAACATCGCATCATAACAGAGGAAAATGCCAGACCACTCCGTCAGAGTTCGTACAGAGTTTCGACGCGAAAACGCGAGGCTGTAGAGACACAAGTTGACGAAATGCTACGGGACGACGTCATCCAGCCGTCCAAGAGTCCATGGGCGTTCCCAGTGGTGTTAGTGAAGAAAAAGGATAGAACCCTACGTTGTTGCGTCGATTATCACCGCCTGAACAAAATCACAAAAAGGACGTGTATCCTCTCCCAAGAATAAACGACGCATTTGATCGGCTCCATAACGCCAACTACTTTTCGTCAATGAACCTCACGACTGGCTATTGGCAAATCGAAGTCGGCGAAAGAAACCGAGAGAAGGCGGCGTTTGTAACACCGGACGGCTTCTTCGAGTTTAAAGTGATGCTCTTCGGTCTTTGCTCTGCGCCTGCCACGTTTCAACGCGTTATGGATACAGTACTGGCAGGATTGAAGTGGCAGACTTGCCTTGTGTACTTGGACGACGTCGTCGTGTTTTTGTCGAGTTTCCACGAGCATCTTCGGCAGCTTGAACCTGTACTTCAAGCCATCAAGACGTCCGGACTCGCCCTGAAGCCAGAAAAGTACAGTTTTGCGTACAAGGAGCTCTTGTTCCTGGGGCACGGGATTAGCAAATTCGGAGTCGGTCCTGATCTGCGGAAAACAGGTGCCATCGCCGACTTTCCGCCGCCTATTGACAAAAAGGCAGTGCGCTGATTTCTGGGCCTGTAGGCCTATTATAGGGGGTTCGTAAAAATCTTCGCCCGCATCGCCGAACCACTTACTAACTTTACCAGGGCCGACGTGGAGTTCAAGTGGGGAACGCCACAGGAACACGCTTTCCAGAAGCTAAAACTTCGCCTCCAGACGCCTCCGTTACTTGCCCATTTCGACGAATTCGCCGAGACAGAAATACATACTGACGCAAGCAGCGTAGGTCTCGGCGCCGTTCTTGTGCAGAGGGCTGACGGACTTGAAAGGGTTATTAGTTACGCCAGCTGATCGCTATCCAAAGCAGAAGCCAGATATTCCACAACAGAAAAAAAATTGCCCGCAGCTTCCCTCGGGGTAAACACTGAGGAGGATGCGGAGCATATAATTGGTTAACGGGGTGTTAAAGTGCGACTTACTTGGGTCGATGGCTAAATTGGTTAACGTGGTTGTAGGAGGGGGTGTTAAATGAGTGAACACGTACACACGTATGCGAAAGGGCGGCGCTGGTCGAAGGGACGTCGATCATTGTGTTTGTGGATTCGTTGGCATTCATTTCACGGCGACTTCGGACGTCGACGCGCCGTACAAACCAACGGACGAGCGGCAACTGAGCGAGCGAGCGCCGACCTTGAGTATATATACAGCGCGACGGCGCATGCGCTGTCAGCTGTCGAATGTTCTCGAAGGAGAAGCGCGCACGCGGCACAGATGGCGACGGCGCGACGGCGCATGCGCTGCCAGCTGTCGAATGTTCTCGAAAGAGAAGCGCGCGCGGCACAGATGGTGGGCGACGGCGCGACGGCGCATGCGCGCGCGTCAGCTGTCGAATGTTCGAGAAGCGGTGCGGACGGCGCGGACGGCGCACTACAAGGCGCGAGTATAAGATGCTTCCGCGTCTAATAGTACCTGGCCATCATCTGGGCTACGTCAAAATTTCGCCCCTCCCTCTATATGGCAGGCCCTTCAAAGTTGTGAGCGACCACCACGCTTTTTGTTGGCTAGCTACCTTGAAGGACCCTTCAGGTCACCTTGAAAGACGGAGCATAAACAAGAATACGACATTACCGTCGATTACAAATCAGGCAAGAACACTCCGACACCGACTGTCTCTCTCATGCACCTGTCGACCAACCACCGCCTGACGACCCGGATGACGACTACTTCTTGGGAACGCTAACTGCCGATGAATTTGCTGAACGACAGCGAGCTGAGCCGGAACCTATGGCCGTAATAGACTATTTAGAAGGCAGGACTGCCAAAGTTCCAAAGGTATTGAAGCGCGCACTTGCGTAGTTTTTCCTGCGAAACCATCTTCTACAAAAGAAAAACTTCTCACCGTTTCGAGCCAGGTACCTTCTTGTGGTGCCTTCAGCTCTGCGACCAAAACTTCAGCAGGCCCTGCATGACGATCCGACGGCAAGGCACCTCGGTGTTCCCCGCATGCTGGCGAGCATACAAGAAAGATACTTCTAGCCATGTCTTACCACCGACTTCAATCATTATGTGAGGACATGCCACGACTGCCAGCGACGCAAGACAACGCCGACAAGGCCAGCGGGATTTCTGCAGCCAATTCAACCACCTCGCCGACCATTCTAGCAGATTGGCATGGACCTACTGGGGCCGTTCCCGACGTCGGCTTTCGGAAACAAGTGAATCGTGGTATCTACCAACTACATCACCCACTACGTTGAGAAAAAAAGCCCTGCCCAAAGGCAGTGCATCCGAGGTAGCTAAGTTCTTCGACAAAAATAATGTCTCACGTCACTGTGCTTCGGAGGTCCTCATCACCGACAGAGGTACGGCATCTACGGCTGAGCTAACCCATACGATTTTGGCATACAGCCAGACAAGCCACCGCCGTACTACGGCGTACCACCCACAGACGAATGGCCTCACTGAACGCCTAAACAAGACCATCGCCGACATGCTGGCCATGTACGTCGATGTGGAACACAAGACGTGGGATGCCATTCTTCCGTACGTGACCTTCGCATACAACACTGCCGCTCAAGAAACGACGCAGATGACGCCGTACAAACTTGTCTACAGAAGGACCCCGGCAATGACGCTCGACGCCATGTTACCCAACGTCACCGGTGAAGAAAACCTCCATGTGAGCGAGTACCTTCAGCACGCCGAAGAGGCTTGACAACTCGCCGCTTCCGCATCAAAAGCCAACAAATGACGGAGAGTCGCCCTTATAATTATCGACGGTGCTTCGAGGAATACCAGCCCGGTGAACGCGTTACGGTATGGACCCCCATACGCCGACGTGGACTCAGTGAAAAACTTCTGCGTCGGTATTTTGGACCATACAGGGTGATTCGACGGCTTGGCCTCCTCAATTACGAGGTTGTTCCCGACGGCGTCACGAACTCTCAACGACGCCGATCGCGACCGGAAGTCATCCATGTCGCGCGTCTCAAACCGTTTGATGCGCATTCTAGAACTCAAACAGTGTATTTTTTGTGTGTTTGTTGTTGCTTCTGTCGGTATTGCTGTATCCTAAGTCATTGCTTGTATTTTGTTACATTATTTTCGTACTTTTATTTTCTGCTAAAGCATCGGGACACGTTAAAGAACCCCAGGTGGTCAAAATTTCCGAAGCCCTCCCCTACGGCGTCTCTCATAATCATATGGTGCTTTTGGGACGTTAAACCCCAGAAATCAATCAATAAAGCAACGGGACGATGTCTTTTTCAGAGAGGGGCAATGCCACGTACCTTTGCTCAAGTTTTCTTATCGCCATGTTGCACTATGTTCAGCGCAAACCACGCCTACATTGTTAGAGAACCTTCGAGGCTGATCATTATAAGATTACATTCACTTCGTGAATCTTTCAGATTATTCTGGAAACAACGTCGCCGCTAGCGATAACACTAGAATGTTCTATGGCAAGTGTATAAATGCTGACACGCTTCGCCACTTGTCAGTTGATCGACGGCCGACGCTCCGTTCACTGCCATCTGTGCAAGACTGCTACTGTAATGAGACTTTCCGTTTACCAGGCACAAGTTCACCAAAATAAGCAGTTGAATCCCAACATAAAGTCTCCTGTCTTCGGCCACGTCACGACTTCGTGACAGTATCATGAGAACTATATATGCACTTTATGGGTAATAGCTGCTACATGTGCAAGGGCGATGGGCCTAAATAGTCGTTGAGGTACTGACCCACAGTTATGTAGCACGAGATTGATGTATCAATGAAAAATAACTGAAATAAGGTTAATTGACTTTAACCAAACTGTCAACAGTTCGCCTAAACATAAAGTGCTTAAACGTAACTTAGTTCAAAGCATGAAGCTCGAATACGAACTGTCCATCTAAATTCATCAAGCTCCATTGGTGCCTGAAATCTGTAGCAGTGCTTTGAGAATAGCGATGGTGTTTTTGTTTTTGTTTTGCAAAATTGTAAGAACATGCTTTATGCAGAGTTTCGTGAGCCATAAACGCCAGGGGCTGCGTAGTAACGTCACCTGGTGATGCAAAACTGTATTGGATGACACCTTTCATCGCCGTAACAAAATGAGCTTTGTTACTTTCGCAAATGTCTGAAAGTAGCCTAATGAGCAACATGAGGCCACACTGGAGAGTCTTGTCTACAAGCGTGTGCGCTTGTAGACAAGACTGTGTGTGTGTGTGTGTGTTGTGTGTGTGTTGTGCGTGTGTTGTGCGTGCGTGTGTGTGTGTGTGTGTGTGTGTGTGTGTGTGTGTGTGTGTGCGTGCGCGCGCGCGCTCGTGACAATGACGCCCGAGATGCACAAACTAAGCGATCGACTTTGAATGTTGGGAATGAAGACTGCGCCAGCCAAAAATATGAGAAAACGTGACAATCCATAAGTATCAAAGGTTATTGGCGGAATCGAAAATAAGTTTTATTGAACAAACAAAAATACAAAACGTTAAAAAGACTTCATTTCCAACGGAAGTTCCTTGTACGATTCCGTATGGAACACGGAATGCAGGCCAGCCAGATGGCCTGTGCCTGTGCGGAAGGACAAGACACATTGCTTACTGCGTAACACAAAAATTCTTTTTCGCATGGGAAGAGCTCCTTTCAGAATTCTATTCCTCTTAGTGCACAAGCCTCCTCGTGATACGCAAACATGAGCAGCAGATAAAGACTATCTGAAATGACAAGCAACGTTGCTCTAATCAACGTTTGACGTCAATGCATTGCAGAGCCGACCACATCTGAAGTGAAACGCCTCCTGAGTATTCAAGCTCGTATAACAACGTTTATTTTATTTCGTGAGCGAAAAGACTCTAATATAGCATGTAGTCATCGCATCTATGTATGCAGTAATGATTTTTAATTGTGTATGAAACGTCCGTTTCTCTGAGACCGTGAATACTAACAAAGTATTTGAATTAGATGTGGACGGCCCTGTATATTTACGTTTTTTTTTGTTGTGAGGAGTCTGCGGGAACAGCAGGAAAATAGTTTTACAGATGCGCTCTGAGTAAAAGAAATTATGTTCATGAGGCAATTATTCTACGAAATCAAATGACCGAAGGTCTATGACAATAGCTGCTTCATTAGTAGTGTACCAAACAGCAATGCTTCATTAGTAAGCAAAGCCAATAACCTTTGCCAGCCATGTGAATCTCAAAAGTAAAATTTTCAGAAGAAAAAAAAAACAAAATGCTAATCTCGAGAAGAGAGTGGCAAGTTGGGATATTTGGTAAAAGTTCATTGTATAACTGCGCAAAAATAAGGTGAGAACTTTACTTAGGAAAGCACAAGCAGGCGCTGAGTCTCAAGTGAAGCTTTATTTTAAAGAGCAAGCCGGATATAAAAGACAAGAAAAAAGCAACACGCCCTTTCCCCTGTCTTTCACTTTTGTTGTCCTTCGCATTTGGCTTACCTGTTGAAAAAAATCATCAGATGCACATGCTTGTGCATCCCACATTTATTGTGTACTCATCCGTTTTTTTTTTGCGCAGTAACACCTCCTCTCAAGAGAACAATAACCTGATTTCTCTTAGCACTGTTTTTTATTATGTTTGACCAATTTTTCGCGACAAGATCACTCTGCGGAAGCAATACAGAGCAATATTGCTGCCGAAGCTGAGTCACCGATCAAAACATCACTGACTGTAAGAGTAGACAAAATGAAAACAACAAACGCCATTAATTGTTAAAAACTTGGATGCGTTAACAAAGTAAGTTTACCGACCGTCATCCGTTTTTTCTAATATGTCGGCATATAGGCGAGATCAACATTCATACGAAAAATGTCGTGGACCATTCTAATTTTGAAGCAATCGAGGTAAGGTTCGTTGCGGCAGCTTTCGCTGGGTCTTACTTTTTATCCTTATTTTCAGTTCCACCTGCAGCTGCAGTCCTCGCCGACACAGATTCCCCTCACTCCTTCCTTTCCTTTGTGGTCCCTAAGGCACAACGCCTCGCAAGTTGACTGTTCACAGTCTGCAAGGACAAAACATGGTCACTACAAAGCAAGCGGTTCTCTGCGTGCTCGAATATCGCCCGTACAGGCTTTTACACAAAATGCCTTGCTTATTTCGTTTATTTCAATATTCACCTAACCAATAAAAAAAGAAGTAGCATGTTAGTCTGTTAAGTAAGAATCATGCAAGAGGTTTACAGCGTTATTTATGTCAACTGACTAGAACGTTAACAATGCCTTCATATCATAGCGCCTGCACGCCTCGACTGCATATACCTACCATCAGGCAATATGAACAGGCCAGTGTAACTGATAATTATTTTGAACTTTTCCCCTTCGCACGATACAGCTTACAAAAAAAAATTGGGAGGAAAGGTAAGTGCGCATCTATTCGGCTTTAGGCTCAACGCTTCTTCCAGGGGAAAACCTTTCAGAAACGCTTTATCACGTTGAACGTTAAAAGACGTTCCAAATGACCCCAACAGAAATCCTTGTTCCCCTACATCATAGTGGTAATGTCTTTCGCACCCTTGTCAATTTTCTCAGTATCTTCGTATAACCCAATGCGTCATTGTTTCGTTTCTCGTGGTCATTGAATACGATTTACATCCATGACTGTGCGCAAGTATGTGTCCATAGTACCGCTCTCTCTCTATCTTACTTTTCCTATTTGGTAGTCTAGTGAACCAGACGCAGGAAAGCAGTGTGAATCAGACGAACTGATTTTCCGTGATCTACTGCGGTGTAGCCTACTGATACTGGTGCCCTACTAGGGATGTTGGTGAAAAGCAACTCAGAATTTCCAGCAGCGAGATGAAAAAAGAAATAAGTTCTCCATCCCAAACAAGAAGCGTGAAAGATAATCTTGCAGCATAACAATATATCCAGGTCGTGAACAGCCGGGGAAAAAGTGAGAAAAGGCGATACAATAGTAAAAGTGTTGTGCATGTCTTCTTCATAGACAAAATAAAACATCTAACAAAATTCAGTCCCACAACATGGCTACGTAATAACTACTGAAGGGCTCTGTTTTTTTAGTAAAAGAGAGTTTAGTCTACTTATTCTAGTCGCTTCTTAACTTACTAGAACGAAACTTTCACAATGTGTAGTTGTTATGATGTACTAAGTAGCGCCTGTTATACTGCTGTTATGAAAAGAGATGCAAGTGAAATGGTCGTATCAAACAAAATGAAGGCTTCTTTTTAATAGGTCGTACATACACTAATGTTTATTAGTTTTTTTTTTATTTTGATTCAGAGCAGAAGACAAAATAAGCCATCCTTAAGGGTACAATATAAAGGCACTAATACCACTTTAGTGGTAGTTCAGGTAAATACGCTACTCGGTGGGCCCTTAAGTAAAGCACAAAAACCGGGAACACCTTTAAAGAAGGAAAACAATCGTTTGAGATAGTCTTTTTTTCTGCAGAAAACTAGATTGAAATATATACACTTAAGCTGTGTGCATGCACAAATTTTCGAAGCCGTGCTGCCGTTCACATCTGACTACATCAAACACAGGGACTAGTCACAGCTTATGCATATTGAGCGGATTACGGAGCTTGTCTTACAGACACTGCTTCAATAATTTTGACGAAGAGAGGCAGCAGTGTGTCTCATGGTACATATCTAATGACATCATGTAATCATGGCGAAATTTATATCATTTTAGTGGTTACATCATACCGCCCTCCTTCTGAAGACCACTTAGAAACTGCGGCGAGACGGCGCTTTTACAGCCGAGGGGTGATGCTACGCAAGTAGCGCATCAAGGGTGAACCATTCTGCGTAAAGACACAATGAAGAGGACTGGCTTGCCCACTGTGTGTGCTGTGCTTAGTTTTCATCGGTGTCAATACACTCACAAATAGTCACGTATCGTCTCTTTTTACGCAACAATTTTTGGACATGTCTCACATGTTCAAATGATATTGTTCTATATTGAGCGATATAGTAGATTCACAAGTAAACAACAATCTCATGATAGATGTGTACACTCATCGGATTCAAGAACGCTACCTACACTCATTTCTCGTTCATGGTACACTGTATCAGGACATGCATGTTTGTGCACCTAGAGGTTGGCATTTTCCCCAACTTACAGTTATCCCACTTGCAGAAGCATTCGTGTCTGATGCAATTCGCCTTGAGGTTTAGCTTTCCGCGCTTGGTACGCAGACAGCTTTGGTAGCATGGCATCTGTCTGCATGCTGTAAGCGTTCGAGAAGTCAATCAAAAGGCCATTAGTACACAACCAATTGTTCTACACAAACATAGAGCTCACAAAGTGAGCACGTTTGTGCCATACTTGAACTCAAGCGGTCAATTGAAAACATTAGTATTCTGAGATACCTATCTCCATTGAGGTATCAAGGCCAGCGAATTCATCATTAGTTGAAGTACCACGTCCTAGCGTGGAAGCTTACCGAAATTATTGCGAGACTCGGAGTCAGGTGTCCTCAGAGTGAAGTTGCGCACAGTTCATTACTTCGTGGGAAGAGGAAACGCAATATATCTTTTATGAAGTGCTGAGTTCTCATGGCTACATTTTTATTCTCTTCAATGGCACGTATTATTGATACATTACAGCATGCAAAAATCTGACGCACTCGTGCTGACATCATTCCGGCCTTTCCAGGTGGTCACGACAATGACAATATCTACCGTACAATATATGAGACTTTGAACAATGCACATTCATGAGACCATGTTTGCAAGTTTTTCTTGGAGACGAGCATGCTAAGCATTTAGTACATTATTCACTGCAGTGTAAATAGCTTATTTACAGAGTTATCAAAAGCAGTTCGCGATAAGCGTGCTGTACTTCAAATCTTTGCAATCAACACTGTCAGTTTTATTGTGTGTTCATGTGTGCATGCATTTTTCCAATTCTACACTTTAGAAAAATATTGAGTAAAACGGGTGTCTTTTTGTCCCACAACAATAATCGTCATCAGGCTTGCGTGAGCTTCCTTTCTTGAAAACTTGGCGCTGGCCACTTTCCTATCGAGAATGCCACGTAACCCTGATAATGGGCATGTCGATTGTGACCGGAATGTACTTGGCGCGGGGGGATAGCGCAAGGAAGGAACGCAATATAGACGATGATTATTGTTGTGGGACAAAAAGACTCTCTTTTTACTCGCTCTTTTTTTAGAGTGTACTGGTTCTGAACATGATTGTACTTCAAAATAGGAAAGCTTAGGTGTCAAACGCTCTCCTTAATTCAATTCTTCTCAGTTTAGGCAAGAGTACATTTCTCTCATCACTTTGTATAAATATTTTGACATGTGTGGAGTGTGTTATGCTTGATTTGCTGAAGACCTGCTATTTATTTTTCGTGATTATTTAAAGAGCCTATAATGTTTATTCATTAGTCGCAATTCTCCTTATTGCTAAGCACACTTTGTAAACAGTGCCATCGTCTTGTGTCTTGAACATGACACATTATCGTTTTCATGTATAATATGGTTCTCAATTCATAACTATGTATCAGGTTTTGATGCGCCAAGTTTATACTGACTAACAGCTACACTGATTTATTGATTGCCACAGACATCCAGAGAATTGGAGTTGGGTGAGTTGGTATTGATTAATCGGTCAATCTGATGTACTAGTCAGGGATGAAGAAAGCAAAACTACTTGAGTGTAAGATTTCAAAAGGTGTACTGGAAACACGAACGACACTTAAACACATCAACTTCACAATCACACCTTGTGTTTACTAAACATGTACATGGTCGCATGACACACCACGACCCGCTATTGATTTCACAATTATACTGCAAACAAAAAGCAGTGTCACAAAACCTTAAAGTCGGATACTTGAAATTTACAAAAACATGAATAATAAATGTTCCAGTCAGGCCTCCATATAAAAATCAGGCAAAAATTTTCTATTCCTGCGCAGCACGTGTCGTCAAGGTTTTCTTACGCAGTTTTTTGTTGACTGTATAAATGTAAATGAAATAGTCGATCACTGCGTCTCAATGTGACCACGTGTTTAACTACCACCAGGTGTGCTGGTGATGATGATGTGCCTAAGTGCCATATCTGTTTTAAATAAACCAGTTCAAAGTTGGCGCTCGCGTTGATTTGGTCTTGTTTTTTTCGTCCCGGTCTAGAGCTGCGCATTGAATGAGTACTATAAACAGTTCTAAAGACCCTTTCATTGTCTTGTATTACATTTCTCTTGTATTTTAATAGCATAGCTGCATAAGCTGGTTGTAATCAATCCAGAAAAAAATTGCCCGCAGCTTCCCTCGGGGGAACACTGAGGAGGATGCGGAGCATATAATTGGTTAACGGGGTGTTAAAGTGCGACTTACTTGGGTCGATGGCTAAATTGGTTAACGTGGTTGTGAAATGGGGTGTTAAATTGCGACTTACTTGGGTCGATGGCTAAATTGGTTAACGTGGTTGTAGGAGGGGGTGTTAAATGAGTGAACACGTACACACGTATGCGGAAGGGCGGCGCTGGTCGAAGGGACGTCGATCATTGTGTTTGTGGATTCGTTGGAATTCATTTCACGGCGACTTCGGACGTCGACGCGCCGTCGGCGCATGCGCTGTCAGCTGTCGAATGTTCTCGAAGGAGAAGCGCGCGCGGCACAGATGGTGGGCGACGGCGCGACGGCGCATGCGCGCGCGTCAGCTGTCGAATGTTCGAGAAGCGGTGCGGACGGCGCGGACGGCGCACTACAAGGCGCGAGTATAAGATGCTTCCACATCTAAAAAGACAGCACAGCAATGAAGTCCCCGCACGCTGCCTAGCTACCGGTTGCACACATGTGTGCCTGCTTCGCTAGCACGCACACTGCTCCGCCACCAGCCCGCCTGCATCGAGACGGCGCGCAACCACTCGGTTACTCCAGGTGAGTCATTATCACAGCCAACTGCGCACGACCTACTTTTTTCTTGATAAAGTTGGCCCGTGGAGGCGCCGTGTGGCCCCAGGCGCAGCCGCTGAGAAAAAGGTTCGCACTTTGCAGAAGAAGCCGCTTATGAAGAATCGCGTTGCGGTGCCGAGCGAAACTGATGGACACGACTTGTTCTAAGTAGTGCACCACTTCGTACGGCCGAAACGGTGCAGGCAACTGTGCTGGACTCGACTCAGACTAGACATCTTTTGGTACTACTTTGTATAACTGGTATCGCTTTGCATAACCATGGCCAGCTAGGAACCGATCAGCTCCGCTGTGCCCTTAGCCTTGGACCGTGAGTGCTGGGTTATCCCGGCATTCTTTCCTTATTTTGTGCCCCATGTCATTACAGAACGACACTCTACTGTACTTACGTATCGCTCCACTGAATAAAGGACAATTAGGCCGGGAAATACGCCTTCACCGTTGGGCCTCCACTGAAAGCGTTACTTATCTAAATTCAGACAAAAAGGCTCAGTTTCATCCTTCTGTCGAACCTTTTGATAGGCTAATCCTTTTATGAACTGACTACAGAATTAGTTGAATGTGAGCCTCGAGTGCGTAGTCTCAAGCTACACTTAGTCTCCTCATTTTTTCCTTTGTCATGTTAACGAAAACATAACTTTATTGAAGTAATTGAGATCTTTTTTAATTCAACTACTAGTCAATGTGTTAAAACGAAATCTTCGCCGTCAAACTTTATAGCTTTGTTCAAAAAATAAACTGAGTCATACGGCTTTCCTAATGTAACTTTATGGCTCCGCCGTGGTGGTCTAGGGGCTAAGGTACGCGGCTGCTGATGCGCAAGTCGCGGTAGCGAATCCCGGCTGCAGCAGCTGCATTTTCGATGGAGGCGAAAATGCTGTAAGCCTGTGTGCTCAGATTTTGGTGCACGTTGAAGAACACCAGGTGGCCCAACTTTCCGGAGCCCAGCACAACGGCGTGTCTCCTAATCGTATGTTGGTTTTGTGACGTAAAACCCCACAGATCATCATTACTGTAACCCTACGTTGTATACGTTCCTAATAATCGGCGCAGCACTTTGCACAATGAGCATTGCAAGCAACAAGGATATCCAAGAGACGTAATGCTTCTCCCGCCGTTCACCTCCACTTTACAACCGCAAGATAATACTAACGTGGTCAACCTAACCAGCAGCACAATGAATGCTAATGAGGAAGGTAGCTGGTATCACGCATCAGTCAATTATTAGAAGAGAAATCCGGCAATTTCCCTGGACAAAGGCGAAAAAAATATTTTATTCGGCGAGCCGTGTGTGAAAAACACTGGGGCTCTGAGAGACCCTCTAGCAGAGGGCTTCACATTTGTTAGGCTAAATACAGCAGTCTCAGTGCTTTACCTGAGAAGCTCGGCCGCCAATGAAAGATATCGCCGCAAAGTTCACGAGCTCTTCTCAATGAGCAACCATGAAGGCTCAAATGTGAGAACATTCACCAGGCCTCCGTCATCACCTGTGTTTTTGTACTCTCGTTCAGTTCAACGTTCATCAGTTGAATTTTCGCCTAAATCCGCACATGAGCATGGAGTACGTATCCAAAGGTATTGACGCTTGTTCATCAAATTCACAAATGTTCTTTCTTGCAAGACATAGGTAACACCAAAGCTATTACCCCAATACAGAGCTTACATGCTATTCAAGATATTAGTTTACGCTAAACATCAGCCTTATTTTACAGCATTAAGAAACACTCATTGCGCAAATATAGTCTCATAAAATTGATTAAATCCGTAACGCGCATTTTCTCCTGTAGCAGGTTTTAAAGATCACTATTTATGCCACACCAGCTGCAGTGAATCTCAGATGTCTTCAGACTCTCTCTTTCAGTGCCCCTCTCCCTCATGCCACTACACTATTTTAGGAATAAGCCTTGTCACTCAGGCAAAGCTCGTTATATTGGTGGTAACTCATAGTCGTTTCTTACGTTCTCGATACTCGCAGTTGCAGCCGTCACCATCGCAGCGTCCTGTCACGTCAAGCTTGGTGGCTCCATAGTGCTCCTCGCAGATCTGCTGGCATCGCTCCAGGCTGCAGTCTGCGCGGACACATTAAAAGATCGTGAGCTTCATATTGTGCACGTCTATTATGTACTGCCACGCCGCGACTGCGTTCGCCTGATGTTTTTGCCACGGGCAAAGACGCAACGTTACGAGGCGCTTTTCTGGCATTTCTTTGCTCCGTTGTCCTGTACCTTAAAAACAGTGTGCGGGCAGTGCGTGAGTGACCATTGTCAGACTTGTCGCTAGGTACTGGAACTACTAATGCTTTATAAGAATGGCTATTGGTGCCGCGGGCAGCTTTTGTGGTTCTTATATAAAGCCACTTTAGTTAAAAACAAAGTTAAATTCAAGAAAGTTTTGGTGCCTTAAGTGTTATCTAAAGTTCAGTAATTATGCGATAAACAGAAGTCAAAGTCAACAAAAAAGCAGCTTTCATACGTGAGGACCAAATGTATTTTTAGCAAGCAACTTTGTATATTGTATTGTAGCGCAGGCCAAGTACACACAGCGCTTCGTCTTTGTAATTGTGTTTTCATTATTATTATTATTATTATTATTATTATTATTATTATTATTATTATTATTATTATTATTAATTTCGCACACAAATTCGGTAGTGAAAATTTTGTTAGGGTCCACAGCACTTTCATACCACCTACGACGCACCGCTGTGTATATGCACGTCTCCCGAATTAAACTGTTTGGTTCATTCGTTACCGAGCTTTTAAATCACCCTTATATTCCTCACCACAATACTCATCAGCTCAGGATATAAAGATTGATTTAGGGAAATTTTTAGCATCTGGTGTTGTCCTCTGTAGTCACCTATTCCAAATCGTCACTTTTGGCTATCGTTTGCAGCTTGTTTCAGACTTATTACTGTAGTGCACTTCCTCAAGTGCTGTGTGAGCTCTGGGTTACACTTAAACTTTTGTATTCATGGCAGTAAGCCCCTTGGCATTTCGGCGAAGTGCTTATTGTGGACCAAATAAAGTCGTTCACTCACTTACCTCACTTCTTTTGATAGATGACCTATGATAACATTTTATTCTTAAATTCGCTTGTAGCAACTGGCGCTCTATTTTTCTGAACTCGTGTGGAAGCCTCATGTAGCTGTGTACAACTAACTTTTTCTATACCCGCTAGTAAATTCTTTACTGAAGTGTTATAATACATTTCTAAACTACTTTCCCAATAGCTGATGGCAGGTTACCAAGGCGTTCAAGGTCGTAGAAAGTTTGGTAGCGGCACATGGTGACGTTTTGTGCAACTTTGATGCTGTTGAAATTTTGTTCAGCGTTGCCAGTATTATTCTAAATAAAAACATGAATGTGCTGACAGTTACTATTTCAATGCCAATGTTTAGCACCAACTGCTTTCAATATTAGCTTTTTGTATCTCAAGTTGTTGATCTCCGTATCATCAGATGTTCCCACGAGCGTTGTTCCTCCCGTGTACTTATCCAGTAACTGTAAATTAAAAAGAGCGCACGGGCAAACTAAAACTCTCCAGTGAAACTACTCTGTAGAGGTACCAATAAGTACGCCAAAAACGACACACTAGTTAAATTTTAACACAAACTTCCTTTCACCCAGATTTATTTTAATGATATGATTTCAAAAGAGTTGGGGACGGCAACTTGAACCTTTTCTACCTATTTCAAAAAAATCGTTTGCCTGATATGGCCCACAATTCCGATCAGCAAAGCCCGCTGGGCACACTGATTTTATACTTACCGGACACAGACGTCATGTGCCATGTTCTTGTTACGGGTGGCATCTTCATTTGTTGTTGTTGGCCGCCACTACTGCAGTGTTTCCGTAAGAAAAAAACGCAGATTTTAGTGAGCAAGGTAGAGAACAATTTATAATTTCCCTTACCTGTACTTGTATCTTACGTATATTAGGTCCAGTTTTGATACCTACACACGTCATTTCGTTGCAAACTGAGTCACTTTCTTTTCGGCTAAACTCTTGGCGTATTCATGATTAACGTGTAATATTTCATACGTACGGCCGCCCAGCGACATAATTCATATGTGTCTGGGTGACCATCAATATAGAACAAGGCGTCACAATCGAGCGGTTGAAAAAAAAATATGTTAATATTATATGTGTACTGCTCTAACAAAAGGAGATTTGTGAGCCCATAGGCAGTTTTTAGAACGAATCACTGCGCACACTCACGTTCTGCAGAAAAGAAGCGAAAGAGTGAGCTTCCTCAATTTACGGAGGAGGACTATATTCTAAACATAGGTACTCAAACATTAGTTTCTGCATTTGACAATGAGCAAAAGCTCATTTGAAGATGACTCATTTATTTCGCTATCATGCCAAAGTAAATCAGGCTATGGAAGACGCGGTAGTGGAGGGCTGCGGATAATTTTTACCCTCTGGGTTCCTGCAAGACGTATTGACATCACACAGTTAGCACTAACAAAAAAGGCCAAGAAAATGTTAGTACCTGCCACATTTACCCCTTTCATTTCAGTTTTCCACGTCTCGCTAACGTTTCAGGACTAGAGCTACATCTGACAGGTAGTATACTTTTTTTATTCCTCAGCCTGTCGGGATAAGTAAAGCTTAACACCCGCGTGCGTGAGAGTTGAGTGCACTTTACTCCCTTCACAAGCCTGAGTGTGTTCTGCTACACTTGGGACACTTTTATAGGGAACTCAAGAAAGCTCTAATTACCTTGATCGGGTTCGAATAAAAGCTTTGTGCTTCATTATTACCGGTCATCCGTACAACTCACACTTTACCAAAACGAAGCCTTATAATGGACTTCAAGTTTCAGTTAGTGTATTGTGGCATAGAGGCCTTGGTATTGTCTGCGTGCGTGCATCTGTGTGTTCTTGTTTAGGACTTGTTGGTATCTTAATTATTACATTGTTATTTGAACACGTCATTGCGTTGTGCATTTAGGTAAACGACGTGAAGTAATAAGCAATTATAACTAGTGCAGCAACATGTATTCCTCACGGCTTTTTACAGCCTGAGTCACTCTGGGACGTCAAACTTCATGAACCAAACACAAGTATTATTTCGCATTTTTTTACTAAACGTATGCTTTTGTAATGAAGCCGAGTTTGTATGAGAATGCCAATGGCAAACACAACCTCAGTAGATAATGGAAAAATAAACCAACGGTAAACATATACGAAACTGTCCTGCGCCTTATCATGTGGAAGATATAAACCCACAGGCGTATTCCACGAAATAGTGATTGATTTCACTGACAGCACAGATTTCAAAAATAAAATGCTGCGAGAGTAAGACACTAGCCACATTCGCAGATAATGTCTACGTGGAAGCGGAAACACTTAGTAGCGGCTAGAACTACAGTGAAAGGAATAATTTCTAAAAGCACGTACGTGCTTTTAGATATTATTCCTTTCACTGTAGTTCTAGCCGCTACTAAGTGTTTCCGCTTCCACGTAGACATTATCTGCGAATGTGGCTGGTGTCTTACTCTCGCAGCATTTTATTTTCGAAATCTGTGCTGTCAGTGAAATCAATCACTATTTCGTGGAATACGCCTGTGGGTTTATTAATGGCTAATATATGTTGAGTTATGTAATTTTGGGAAAGGTAACTTTGGGCATCACCTGTTGTAGTTTGTACATTTAATTCATATTAATAATTGTAGCCTTCAGTGGCGCACAGCTATTGCTAGCAATTTCACCAAATTGCACAGGGAGCAACGCAAAAGAGTCCGAACAGTATTGTGAATCTTCCCGACTAATTTGACGTGCCTCTTTTTTTTATTGGCACATAATAAAATTCTTTCCTCTCTTGAACACTTATGAACGAGTGCTACTCAAATGGTACAATTAAAACATTAATAGACACAATGAGCCTTGAGCCAGTGGACGCTACTTCAAACGCCCTGATATGACCAAACTATGTGTGGTTTCTTGCTAACTCTGGGTGACCTTACGTGCTAGGGCCAATTATCATTATCATGTGGCGGGGCTGATATTACCGTCTTGTCTAAACAAAACCTATATGGTAGTCATTTTCAATTATGTTATATGTTTTGTTTGCCGCGAAAATAAAAACTGAGTGCTCTATTCATTTTTTGATGATTTATCTATTTATTCATTTATTTATAGCAATACTGCTGGTCTGATTTTCAGACCTTAAGCAGGATTGGGTGCAAGTAAATAAAAAATGATAACAATAAACACATATTGGGCTTTGCGGCAATAACAAAACCTCAGTTAGCGAATACATGAAAAGAAGTGTCGCCAATGATAAACAATAAAAAACATTGAGTTAGTTTAATGGCAAAAAGTAGAGAACTCATACAGGAAAATCAACAACACATATATAAATAACTAGTGAAAACATCTATGCATATATATATAAGAAAAAACAACATTGTCAGGGTTCATGTATAAACTACTTCCGAGCTTTGTGTTATGAATTGAAGGGCCTGGAGGTGGCATGATAGAGACGCGCATTTCACCACAGTAGAGGGAAGCGAATTCCAATTGGTTGCAGTTTTCGGCAAACAACAATACTGTAACATGTTGGTGTGACTAGAAAACTGTGTTACTTTATTTAGTATGATGAGACTCCTACTCATTCTGCAATCTGCAAACAGTCAGATGTGTCCCGCGATGCAATTGTTCATTTCACTTGTTCTCAGTGTGTAAACGGAACTGAAAATTTGTCGAAAAGTTGTTTTTTGATAATCCTACTTTTTTTCCTCCAGCTTCGCTACATATACGTTTATTCTCTATCCAATCTACGTGCTTCGTTTTTTTATTTATTTATGTCTTAGTTACCAAGAACGATTAAGCAATACCTCGCTGCAGCTGTTTCAGTGTCTCTTAAAAAGTGTCACAGAGCGCATCCTTTCATCGCAATACTTGTTTGCGTACCTCAATATTTTTTATTGTGATGGAATTTGGTTACATTAAATCACTGTGCAATGTTGGTGACATTTGGTGGAAGCATCCGCAGGGTTAGAAAATTATCTGTGAACAATCTTTGATTGCTGTCCACACGACCTCAAACTTGTCCTCTACTCTCTTTCGGCACACTCAGCCTTAATCGACTGTGAGTCTGATACACTACGCCTCAGCCTTCCTGCTTTGTCTGTTGCCTGTCGTACACCCATTATACTCTAGAGATTACTACTTTTGTTCGCCTACAGCCCTCGAAACGTCACTTAGTATGTCTGTTTAGTATCACCCCCTGTAGTTCTTAAGGGTACCTATATCGCTACACTGGTACCTAACGTACGACAGACGCAAAGTGTTACTGTGCCACTCATGGTAACCACAATATGAGTTAACTATGTGTTAATTCCGTTCCGCAAGCTTGCCATTACATCCTTAGCAATTCCGCTTCAGATGTCACTTGACTTATTTACCTTCATAACAGATAATTACGTCAATGGGGATTTTACGCATGCAAGATTACGCTCCCTTGATCCGACATTGTGCTTACAATTCCCAACAAGGCTCCGACGGGGTGACGCTAGTGTTCTGTGCAGACTATGGTCGGGAGTGTCGTATTTACCCATGCGTACGCATTCCGCATAGCAATGGCCGACACAGCCGCCTGCGTACACTGCTCAGATAAAGAGACGACAATTCTACACGTCCTGTGCGATTACGCAGAATATACCATACAGAGGCAATCTTTTTTAAATATATTCAGCATGTTTTATCACAGAGAAAAGTTTACTACGCGATCGTCCAGGCTCATATTTGTAAGAGAAGGCCGTGCATGTGCTAATGGGCTTCTGCGAACAACTGACCTGTCTGAACGACCCTGAGTGGATCGATTTTGTGTGTGTGAGTGCGTTTCTGAGATATATATATATATATATATATACATATATATATATATATATATATATATATATATATATATATATATATATATATATCCCTTCGGTAGCAAACCGGATTAGAGGTTCTCGTTAACCTCCCTGTCTTTCTTTTTTCTCTTTTTCTCTCTCTATCTCGCTCTCCGTCATTGTCACTACCATAACTGCTTCCTATAGACCTTTTATGGTAACCAAGTTGCGATAGCAATTTTCGAAAGTTAATTGGATCAGGCCTTTTTTCTGACCAGGTGAACGCTCTCGGTCAGGTTTCGACTTCATATCACCTTCGTTACCCCTGAAGCTCTTTACCAGTTCGAGTTCAAGGTTTATGGTCTCTACAACGGCAATGTGGCCTTTCAGCGAATGTGGATATGATGCTTCAAGGATTTCAGTGGTGGACCTCTTTATGGTATTTGACCACTATTCTAATATGGTCATACACTTTTTCAACTTACCTGGAGTGGCTTTTGACCTTTATATAATCTGTTACTACCTGAAGAAACGTGGCTGATCCTCTCATATGGAAATCAGTATAACATGAAAGTGGAACGTGTGTTCATAGAGATAGTTGAGGTTTTATTGTGCATTTTTCAGCAACAGTAACAAATTGCGAAGTCACGTGAAGACAGGCAAGCAGCTCTAAACTTGCAGCGCACACGTCAAGCAGAACGCACGCACGAAATTAGTATACGCAGAACGTGCGTGGACTAACAACTGTCGCTGCTCGACAATTTAGGCGCGCCGTTCAAGCCGAAATAGGCGCGAAACAAAGGCACAAGTATACACGGGACCAGCGCGAACAACTGTCAAAACGCTTACTTCGTCGTGAATTAGCAACGCGCGGCTTTTCTAAAGCAGCCGCGCAAGTGAGCGAAGAGAACTTCATGCTCTCTCGAATTACGAGTCTGACTTCGAGTCTGATTACGAGTTGAGTTTGTATTCATCAGATGCTGTGGCCGGAAAAAAGAAGAAAAAGAAGATATTTAATGAGCATAAGAACAATAGAGTGGTCTGGAAAGCGGATTTCCAGCCTGCTACTCCTGACTTTGGTAAGTGGAAAGCCGAAAGAAAGAGAAAGAGGGAGGCATGATGAGGGGCGATTGCGGTATAACACAATTAGTCACTGCACACACTGTCTCGTTCAGGATACAACACGCACAAATATCTCTACATTAGCTACATTAGCACGTAGTCTAGAGACGATAATCTAAACCTCTCTTGCTGAGAACTGTGAGCGTTTTATCTGCGTTAGGCGTGATCAACACGTTCCCAAGCACCAAATAGCTTCTCCTCTGAAAAGGGTTGGCACTCTAGATGATCTGTGAGCCACTTTAGTTATTGTCTTTGACCACGTATTGAGGGCGCACTCCGAGGATTTTATATCACACGTCTGTGACGTGTGACGCACGCTGCTGTTATAGTTTCGGTCCTCCCAAATCTTGCACAGGTATCGTCGCCTATATGCAACACCCAGCTGCATTCTCTGTAGTATAATTTCCTGGTCTCTCCTTAGTTGGAACAAAAGGCGAAAAGCACGACTAGAGTCAAGCCTATAAGGACGCTCGCGGCGATAATCAGGGCCATTTCATAGTCGTGTCATCTTCGTTTTCATGGCTTAAAAATGCAAGGCGTTGACGCCATATCAGGAAAAGGGATTTCATAACACTTCGCCGCTATTGTGTGCCTTTTTTGCTTGTGATCTAGCTTTTTCATTCCCCGCTATGCCACGGTAACTCTAAATTCGTTCCAATGCAACGGCATGTCTGGGTTAATAGGCCTCATTTAACATATTCATTATGTCGCACACCAAGAGGCTATATACAGTTTCATGCTCGCGAAGTTTCTAATTAGCGGAAGTATCAGCTTAGAATCACAAAGTAATGCCCATTTCGCTGGACTGCTGTAAAATATAGCATGCAGCCTGTCATACGCCTGACAGCTCAGTGGCAGTCGACAATGTCTGGTGTGCTATTTTGAAGCGTTTCGTGATTCGCATGTCAGGTGCATAGAAAGCTTCTGCTGAAGGTGTCTGCGTGACAGAGCCATCAGCAAAAATGTGTTCCGTATATCCGTACATATAGGCAATATGCAGGTTGTCACCGGCTGTGATAATATTCCAACGAGCTCGCGGCCGGCTAAATTACTCAAAGTACCGCTTCAGCCATTGTTAAATAACTGTGCTGGAACATCCTGCTGACGCGTTCACTCCATAACGCTCATAGTTTTTTTCGCAACGTACATTAAAATTTTACGTACACAAACCATCTGTAACAAGGCGTCCCATTTTATTGGGGTCCTGTGCAAGCTGATGCCTTCTATCATGTAACCCTCCTTCCATTGACTCCACATATTATTGCACATTTTGCCCATGCTGTTTTACCATAAGTAGGCGCAGATGCAAGTAATCACCACATCATTGCAGTTATGACCCATCGTGCTACTGCATACGCAATTCGTCTCAATTTGGAGACTGAACTCGACCACTCTATAACAGAACGAAAATGAATGATTGAATTTTCTGGGCTGTCCATGGTGTATACGCACTCCGTTGGCTTTCTTCCCTGAAGGACTCTACGAGACGTCTTGGTCAACACTAGTTCAAAAGTACTCGTCCTCATTTGCATAAGTCTCAATCTGAAAGCGCGTAAAACAGCCTAGTCCCTGCATCTCGTCTATCTCGCTGTTTCTGCAGATTTATGACAAACAACGTCATTATCCTTGTTTGCAATTGTTCATGAACCGTCTAATTCTCTAAGGAAGCGCCACTGTGCATGCCGTTCATTTTGAATGCGTACTATACCATAGAAACGATCAAGCACACGGCACTCAGATATTTCTCTTGTGCCTAGACATCTACAGTGAACTGTCCTGCATGGTCTTCACGACAAATTCACTGCCATCAAGCTATTTTTTGTGTCTGGCCGCGTTTCTTTTGGTGTTATCTCACACACTCCATTTGATGTTATGGAGTGTCCTACGATGAATGCCATAATGTAACTGCGCAAAAAATGGACAGAAACACATAGAGAAAAATACATTGCCTGTGGTTTCCTCTCTTTTTGTGTTTCCGTCCGTTGTCGGTTTTTTTTTGCGCAGTTACATTATGCATCATTACCAAACCACCGAACTTATCATTCTTCTAATGAATTCCAACATAGAAAGCTACCTACTTAATTCTCCGCTGGATTGCTGCAACCAATCCTAATTCAGACCCAATCAATCGTTCGGACTAGTTTCGGCCGTTTCGGTTCTTTTGCCCGAGTCAAAATCACGCCGTAAATGCGTCCCTGTAGCTACAGATTATACGACAAGGTATGTAACCCCGTGAGCGCTCTGAACGTTGTCCATATTTTGCTTAAAGTGTCATTCTACACCATGGTGATCGCCGCCCATTTTTCATAGAGTGCGGCAGAGCATTTTTGTCCTGAGTAATTCACAGTCTTTATCACTCATCCTCCACGCAGCTTGAATTGAAATATGCCATAGCTGAACCGCCACGAAACCGGGTTGCAATAAAATGAGTAGTTGGCTCATCTTGGCCTGGCTATGCGCTTACGGCAGGAAGACGTACAATTAACAGAATTCACAGCCCTGTTAAAACTGTCTCTTGTGTTGTTTTTACGTGTTCCGTTCATAACACATCACAACAACATCGCTGGACAAACAAATGCCTTAATGAAGTGCCTAAATCACATCTTCACAGATACGCTCTCAATATATCTTTCCATTGCGGAGCGTTCTTGGGAACCCGGGCGGTTGTATGCGGTCGTTTGCTGTCATTGCTTGGCAGACCTCTCACAAACCCATGTATGGCATAGCAATCTCTCAACTATTGAACGAGTGCTCATGCCAAGAAAGTCATATTCCTCTTGTTCTATGAGCGCCTCGGTGATTATATGAAGCACGGAGCACTTTGAGGGCGCGGGCTGTTGTATACAACTGTCAGCTGGTGTAACACAGGCAAAACCATGTTTAGACGTTCAAAGAGAAAAGCGAAAGCAAACAAGAAACAGAAAGACGTGAACAAAAAGTAAACATGAAAAAACCTAAATAAATATAAATAGTAAGAGCCGAGATAAAATAGGAAAAGAGAAAAAAAGAGAATGTATAAAGTCAACCAAGAGACACAGAGGCTGCCAAGCTTTGCACTTACTTCAGGCTTGCCACCCTTAGTGCAAAGCTGCCTTAATTTTTATTCTGACCACAAGGTCCGGGACTCCACACTATGCCTCACATGACATTCGCCTACATTCCATCCCGTTACGACACTGTCGCTTATCTACCCTTTTATATTCTCTTTGTATTTCACTCGGCATTACCACTAGACACCCTATACTTCCAGCTGCTAAAGCGTCGCCCACTTAAAGTAGATGTCATGTCATTGCTTGAGCGTACCAAGAGAGCGAAAATACCTCCACTGGGCTATCGGCTCCGCAAACCACCTAAATGAGCCTTTATAACAGTCCCATCCCGATGTTTGCTCTTCAGCTGGTTCTCTAGTCATTGCATGGTGTTCATTGCGTTGTGTTGGCTTCTCAGAGAAGTTACCTTGGTGCACGAATTCTCACCGTTTTGTCTGCAAGGTGACGGACCTCACCAACAAGGACTTTCGCGTCGCTTGGATTATCGCTCCTTCAACTTCACTACTAAAGCGTCAGCACCCTCACAGCAGCGTAGTTGATGTCAGCAGGCTGAAATCAAATAGCCTCTCCTTTACGGACAATGTTTAATATGCGCCGACGCGGCGCTTCTATCCCCGGTTGTGTGGCTACGAAGCTTGTACAATCTGGGAATAGGCCTATGGAAGACACACAGAAGCCCATCTTGTCCTGTGTGTGCTATAAACCTGCTCTCTTTCTCCGTGATGTGGACTGTCCACTATGTTGGTCGATGCTGTGCACCACACAGTGAGTACACTTGTAGGTAGATGCGCCTCGTGTCAATTTTGCAAAATATTATAATTTGTATTGCTGACTTCACAACTCTGTCTTTATCTTTTCATTTTCTAACAAAATTCTAACGACACAGTGGTCTGGTTGATACCATTTGTGTGGGCAAGGATTGAAAGCTGTGGCATTCTGCTCACTTCCAATTACCAGCAGAAACCACTCTCCCTCGAATAACAACACTCATTCACATGAGTGCATGGAATCAGCTCTACTGGTATGCGATGGTCTGTCCTTGTCGGCCTTAGCTCTCTCAAATGAGAAAATGCAAGCAATGAGGCAACATATTTGTCAGGCTGGTGAATTCACCGAAGTTATGCATTCTTGAACGTGCATTTCTTTACTTGTGTTGTGACAGTGTGCATGCAATTGATTTACGTAACCTAAAACTTGTTAAGAGCAAATGTCTCAAAAGAGGGCCTCTCAAAGCTGCTTCATTTGCCGGCCCGCTAGATAAAACATTCAGCACGTGATGTCTAATCTACGTCATCGCGAAGAGCTTCAACTTCTGAATTTCATGCTTCCTGTATTGTGTTCTATAAACATTAAGATTAAACCTGCGTCAGCGCAATGAACCACCCGCTGATGGAACTCACATATTCTAAAAATCACAACTGAAATGACGCAGTACTCCCAAGGGCGTTCTAAGATGCTTATCATCCGATATATAAAGTCTGTAAAGTGGTAATGCTCTTGTGCCTTTCCATGTTGATGTCAAGCGTACTGTGCTGCTCATGTCCCAGCAAGAGATGGATACGCTTTTCTGTTCTGCAACACTGCCTCCAAGAGGGATATAGCACCAAGAGTTCTTGCTTCTATTTGTATACTTACGCAACGATTCTCAAGATTACACAAATGGAACATGCTTGTGGTGCACTCGAATTATGGCCCAGGAGGAGACACCAACACTTCGAGGGGCCACATTCTTTAGCATCGCTGAAGCAAAACATGGCCTAATTGGCTTTCGTGCAAAACACAACTTTTCTCAGTTCATTCGAAGACCTCTTCTGTCAAAAGCAGAGAAGTGAAGGATACATAATAACAACAAGTGGTGTTATCTATCTTGCCCAGAACTACTGTACTGCTGAGGCTAAATCCGCCTAATTTCGGGAACATGTGTACCTCACAGAGGCCGAAGTGGTGCTCATACATACCGGCCCCTCCTGCCAGGAAAAGAGCTGCCGGCCAAGGCGAGCATCGCGCAGGACAGGGCGAGAAGGACACGAATCAATCCTGCTCTCGCTGCCGGCTCCATGCTTGCCTGGGAGCGGTTGGCGGTTGCGAAGGGTTCGAGTGTCGCGGTTGCGAGAAACACCTGCTGTCATGCGCATATATACGGGCAATTTAGGGCCCTCTCTCACTGATCGCAAGTCTGAAGAAATAGATCGTGGCTTTTGTTCATGCTCGTGGCTGGGGTACACACCCCGACGAACGAAGAACACGAGGTTAAAAGAAGGTGAGGAGGTGGAAAGGTGAGCTAGAAATGCGTGGAGGAGCTCTTTCGCGGGAGAAACGAATGAATTTTTGCACCGTGTGCCACAAAATGCATCCATACGAGGCGTTCATGCATTTCGCAGAGTTGGAGCGCCAGTACGATTTCCATTTCGGTTTTTCTTTTTACTTATTTCACGCTGCCAATCACTATTTTTTCGTCATTTTACACCCACTACACAACACCTGAGGCAAACTTCCTTGCTACTGGGCTCTCCTTAGTGATTTATGCAGTCTTCTGTGCGGAAATTTCAAGCCCTCTTCATTCCCCCTCTCGTTCTGCCCTCTCTCGTTCCCTTTGTGTCTCTGACTCACTCCCTGGGATCATGGCTGTTTCAGTTACACCTGTCACAGCTTCTGAACCACGAGCCTTGTTCCCTTGAGCGTAGCGTCCGCCGATGACAAGAGAAAACGCATCGAAGAAAACTTCGTAGGATAGAAAGAAGATGTCGAACTAGACAACGCGAGCACCTCTTTATCTTCTTTATACCGTTTGCTGTATTGCTTTTTATGTATTTCTGTCTTTTGTGTATGTTTTAGTTCCGCCCTTGGTAGAGCGCGTTCGAATACCGCGCAAGGAGAGCGCTTGCCTTGCGGCAGTCAACCATAAATCATTAACGAAATACGACCACTCTTGCGCTCTCAATGGGATCATTCGTGGAGCCGGCACTGTTTCTCAAGGAATACGCGAGTTTGTTTTATGCTTCATCTTGCTCATTCACCGTACAAATTGTACCCCAGCGCTCTTTTGAAAAATAAAAGAAACAGTACGGAGATTTCAATGCTTGTCGAAGACATTCACAAAGCGTGCAGCTGGCGGCGTCTTCCCTCGGCCAACTTTTCTTTCTCCCATGCTCTTTTTTCTTTTTGTTTTTATTTTCCTTCATCCATCGTTATTTTGTTGCCATTTCTTAGGTTCCTGTACTTTTTCACCTTGCTTGCACGATATCCTTTGAAGCCCAGTGAGCTACCGGCACACGCGCTAGTATTCAATAACCGCGCTTTCCGGTTTGGCACGATGGCGGCTGATGGGAAAGAGCCAATAAATGTGCGCTATTTTTTGATCGCAATTATTTCTTTCTTCCGCTTCTATTAAAGACAATCATCAGTGATCCTCCTTGTGACAAGGTCAAGGCTGGTTTTCAGGGGTCGTGATTCGATCGTCTCACGTGCTTTAATGAGCCGTTACCCGGAAAAAAACGCCATCATGCCTGATCCCGACCAACACATACGCATTCTTCGGATCTTGTGCGTGGGGTTCCAGTGAGCGGCTCCGTCATGGCAGCATTCAACGTTATAGCGCTCTACGCGACGAGTGGCTGCAACACTTTTTTTTTCTCCTTGACGGGTAGGACATGACACTTTCAGTCAGAGCCCGTAGCATCGTGACATTCACGTAATTGGAATGAGATTTTTGCCCCGGCGAAAAAATGAACTTAAGTGGCATCGCCCCTCAATTTCTGCTGCGAGAAAAGCCGGCGAACACGTTCCTCCGGAATGGTTCTTTTACGCACGTGCATGTATACACTTCCTTTTTCAATTTTGCGAACCGTCTCGTCCAGAGTTCATGCGCGAAATATCAATGGGTTCATAATGCACAACGTCGTCTTACGTCGCACGCTATCGGAGAAGAGGATGCGCACTAACGGAGAAGAGGATAAATGGGCAGCTGTATAATCTCCAGTTTTGACAAGGTGTTGTAAATCATCAATCTAAACAAAACAGACATAAAATGGGGTGCGCGTGTTAAGGAACTAACAGCAGCACCTCGTCATTATGCGGTGCGTGTCGCGAACCACTCAGTTAGATCAAACTGAGGGTGCATCAATTTTTCTACTATCATTAAATTTATGTATATTGCGGTACTACACGCCGAAAATCATTTGAAATAATATTACAAGAATGAATTAGCGATGAGTTTAGAAAATGAATTATTTACTGCCAGTCTAAAATTACGCGAAAAGCATCTAATAATTAGAATGTGTTAAGGTATTACCGACAGACGCTCTAAATCAAACAAGAAAAGTAAACAGCGTTTGAGCAAAGCAATGATTGCTATAGATGTGAATGTGCTTAAATGAAAGACATCACAGGAAACCTTTTCGATTTTCGCGCTTAAGGCCAAGAGTAGGCGAAGTGATGTTTCCCAGCCTAGCTCATCAGAGAAACAGACGGCGATGGGATTGAACTTGTTCACTGGATCGAAGTTCGTCATTTGGGCGACAAATAGTTAGCTTGACCGCCAGACCATTACACCAATAGACCAATATATCTGCATCCTTTAGACGCTCAAGCAGTTAAAGTAGTCTTCACAGTCTTTTGTATTTAAGAGCTTTTATAGTTGTTCAGTTACAATTGTCAGCAATACGCCATGCACAAATAATAACTGGAACTGTCTCATAAGAAATGTTTTCAGTGAATACGGGGCCATGATTATTGGCAAGTTCGGTACAATGAGGTACACCATGCCGAACTATAACGCAAACCTACATTCTTGTTTTATTGCAGTTTTCCAACGCGAAATTTATGAAACTACCGATGAAAGATTGTGTATGAACCCCCAACTCTCTCGACAGAGGTAATAAACGGCATTCATTGATTACAGGAATTTCCTTCGGTTTGAGAACAAATTACGTTGCTTGTAATAGTGTGTTTTTCTTACATGGCTGACGGGTGGGAGTAAACAGAAATGTGGAGCAGTGGAAGTGGTCTTAAAATGGCTGAGCTCGTAAATAAAAATATTTTATCTGAAAAATAAGGATATGATTGTGTCTCTGATTAGCACTTACAAAACACAACCACAGTTGTTTTATTCGACACGATACTTTTCAATAGTCTGTTAAGATATTTTATACATCTGCAAGTTTTTCCTTTTGGGATCTAAATAACTTGGCTGCAAACGTCTATGCACAAAAATGTTTGCTTGAAAATTTTTGCACTACGACCAATTTTGCTTCATTTGAATGAGATATGCTCTAGCATCTGAAAACTTTTGTCCATCTTACTCAAAGTATATTAGCTTTGTTCATAAAAGAATTTTTAGGTTGTTTTGGCCACCTGACAGGACAACACTTTATACGATGTGCTCCGGGTTGTATTTCCTTGTAACTTCAGTAACTAATGTGAGTCGTTGCTGCTCGGCGACCAACTATCGGGTTGCCATTTATTTATAAGAACGACAATAAGAAGCCTCTGCACGATAGAACAAATACAGCTTTGGAATTTACCATTGTCTGCAACACCTATGACGTTCACACAATACCGGATCACCGAACAGGTGTACAAGAGCAACGGTGCTGGTAGCAACATCTTCTGTGACGAGTCACGTTGGCATAAAGGACAAAAAGACGCCATAACTTTTCTTAGTCAACTTGTCTATGGACGTACTGCGTTCATTAGCGACATTCAAGCTAATATGCACTCTACCATTTTTTTCCTTCTATGAGACGATATACGCAGCCCGGAAATGTCTCAGAGGTAGAGAGTGTTTAGTTGCATAATTCGTCGCAGGATATTGCCACTATTCGCACTACTGCTCAATATCGCTCCCATTATCTTGTGATGTAGCAGTAAAAAATTAGGGAGATATAAAAAAGAAAACAAATACATATATATATATGTAAAACAGAAAGATACACACATATTAAACAAGCACAGTGAGTAAACTTGGAAACACAATACAGGCGGTTTTTCCATTATATATGACAATTAGGCGCAATCTCACTTTTTTATAAGACAATGAAAAAGTGAACGGCCTCAAAAAGTTGCCTAAACCAGCTCATTGGAACGCTCATGAGAGAACCGGAGCATTATTTTTAATAGTGTTTCTGTGATCCGACGCCTTGCAGTTTTAAGATGTCTCGTCATATATTTCGTTATTGTAAACTCACAATTGCTTATTTGCCAGGTCGTAAGCAAAATCGTTGCGTATCTGCAATCAAGGCGCACCATGGTTACTAAATATTTGTACTTAACTTCACTTTGACATGAATGCTTTTTCAAGAAATTGAATGCAAATATTTAAGCAGTATTTAAAATGACGCTGGCATTTAAAAATATAACCCGAGAGCTCATTTAGGGAGCACGTTACAAAAGGCATAAAGGCATAGTGCGGTAAACAGACTGGAAGAAATTAAGGCGACTTCTCTATATTGCTGCCAAGCTTGAAGTAAACGTGTAGCTTGGTGGCCTTCTTTACTCCTCTCTTACAATGCGATAGGATGGAAGAGCTTATTTTGTGGAAATTCCGGTGTCAGTGGGAGCTGTGCTGTCTTTGTGAGTAAAAACCCAGTGTTTATCATAAGTGCAGATTCGAGAAAGATACAACTAAAAAGTCTAAATATGTTATCGGCTCGTCTCACACTCAGGGTTCGAACGTGTGACTTGCCCCGCGGAGCAATTCGTTCAGCCGCGCGGCCGTCCCGCTTTCTACCTGTAAGGCACTAAGGGTGAGCACCACTTAGCGTTGTTGGTACGCACATCTAGAAGGTTATTCAGCAACTTCACACAGCACTCACGAGACGGCGCAAAAGGCCAACGGCTGCCGAATCAAGCAACGTGGAATAGGTAGGCTTGCCTTAGGAGCTCACGGGAAGACACAAAATCAGGAAGTACAAGGTGATATGGGATGAACATCATTTGAGGGCAGGGAAGGTAGCAGCAAGATAAAATTTGAGAAGCGATTGAGAGAAAGGGGGGAGGAGCATTGGGCTAGGAAGGTATTCAGCTACTTGTACATGAAGAATGTCAATACAAAATGGAGAAAGCAAACCAGAAAATTAACTGGTAAATACTTGGAAAACAGCAGTGGGCCAAACCGAAAAGAACTATCGGTTAAAAAGAAGGAGGTGAAGGAAGCTGAGACCAATATGTGGAGAATTGACATAATTAAGAAGTCTGCACTAGAGATCTATCGAACATTTAAGCAGGAAATTGCCAAAGAAAGGATCTATGATAATATTCGGGGTAGTTCTCTACTGTTTGAGGCCAGGACGGGAGTATTGCGAACCAAGACATATCGGGCCAAATACGAAGGGGTAGACACGGTATGCAGTGCGTGTGAAGAGGAAGAAGTCTCTGCCGAACACTTGATAATGTTCTGTAAAGGGCTTCACCCTAAAGTTCAGAATGATGGCGCAGAGTTTTTCAAAGCACTGGGGTTAGGGACAGAGAGGGCAAAATAGACTGTAAGCCGGTAGAATTAGCTAGAAGGAGGTTATCTGACTGGTGGCTAAAGCCAAGGCACGAGTGAAAATTAAACCCTTTACTGCAAAGCACGAATCCTCAACCTCACTATTTCAAGGGAAAAAATGAATCAACTTTTTTGTTCATTAAGTATTACGGCTCGTAGGCGCTAGCCACCACCCGATCTAAAGGGTACAGCCATATCCATCCATCCATCCATCCATCCATCCATCCATCCATGCCGGGGTTCAGACTGGCACGGTGGATGGACGTGTTTTTTGAGCGCTGCCGATCGACTTCGCAGATAAGTGGTTTTGCATGTTTAGAGCTTGCCTTCATAATTATTAAGACAGCAATTAAACCCTTTGTAGCAATTATTACATCGTATGGCTTTTTAGGGGGTCAAACACCAGGTATTTACCAGTTTGTACGTGCGAGTGTGTTTGTTTCTTTGTTTTGTTTTTCTCTTGCCCCCCATGTGGGAGGTGCACTTACATTGAACAATTGTAGTAGAGCTCAGACTTTGAAGTATTTTTAGTAGAGCTTTGACTTTTTCTTATTCGTAGGGCAGGGATTGTGTTTTGTAATTATCAAGTGAGACAAGTCATAAGGTCAATTGGAGTCAGAAAGGCATAGTTAAAAGGGCTGTAAAGTGTTCAGGATGCGGGGTGGGTTTGAAAACAGACCCAAGTGCTGAAGCGAATGGAGAAGAGGCTGACGCGAAGTGTAGGCAATGTTAGATCGAGGAAAAATTGGAGAAAATGATGGTTGCGCAGAGCGAACTGCTGATGAGAATCACCGAGCTGGAGACTACGTTGGCGACAGAGCAAGAGAAAGGGAGGGCAATGGGAAAAAGGCTGAAGTTCGATGAGAAAGCACTAGCTAAGGTGAACAAGAGAGCTGCCAACGGAGAGAACTGTAGGGAGCCGGCTACCAGAACGGCGGAGAAGAAAGAGCAAGCAAGTTTGGAAAAATTAGGTTCAGCCGGTTCAATTGTAACAAGGCCCTGCTTCAGCGAAGTAGTGATGGGGCTGGTGGGACAAAGCTGCCGGCGTCACAGGGACAAGTAACCTCCAGGTTCAGGACGCTCCAGCTGAAATGTCATAGCATGTGATAATCGCCGGGGACTCGAATTGAAATCGATGCGCAGAAGCAATCAAAGTGCGGTTAAGAGGTGACAAGAGGGTTGCAGTAGGGACGTTCCCAGGACGCAAGCTGGAAGTAGTCATGAGGCAAGCGAGCGCGAAACTCAGAACTACAGGTCATAGACGAATCCTCCTGATCATTTCAGGTGGTTTAAAATGTGTCTTGAATGAAGATACGGCGAACTAGCAACCACACTGGCGAAAGGAGTCGATGACATGCGCGCCACTTCTCCTCAGGTACGGGTAAAGAAATGCACGATACTGCAGGTACCAGTGCGTGAAGGAAACCTGCAAAGAGCGGTTGTCAACGCAAACCAAGAGATATGGCGGATGAGTCGACAGAAAGGCTTTGAGGAGGTGGAAATAAACAGAGAGGTGCATAGGTGGGGTGGTTTTCAATGAGACAGATTTCACTTCGATGGGAAGCTAGGTTATGAGGTGGGTTGGCGACTTGCAGGACGTGCAGTAGCTTTTTGGGGAGCACGCGGGCTTTTCGGGGTGCAGAATAGCTAGAAACGAGGAAAACAGCCAGTGAGACTCTTTGACAGGTGGTATTGACAGATACGATTCCAAAGTGACCCCAGTATCTAAGATAGGTAGACTCCGGGGCACAAATGGGCGTAGTCACGAGGGCCGAGCCAATTCAGACATAGGGTACATTAACATGCAGGGTTGCAGGAACAGGCTGAAGTGGGAAGAGATAAAAGAAGAGCTAAGGGAGGAGAAGCCGATAGTTTACGGTTTCGTTCAACACATCTAAGGAACCTGAAACAACCTCCTAACAACCCGGACTACGCGTGGGAATATTGTATCAGAAGAGAAAGCAGCAGAAAGGGGGTGGTATCGGGGCATTCATTCATAAAAGTAAACACTGGCGAAGGGTCAAGCAGAAGTGCAAGAAACATTTATGGCTAAAAGCGAAAGTGGCAGTGCAAGTGACACTCCTTGGTTTGGTGTACTTGTGGACGGGAGCAAAGGCCAGAGAGGAAAACCAGGCGATGGGAGAGTGTATATCAAAGGACATAGAGGAATTGGGAGGAGACTGCGAGATAAATATACTAGGAGATATGAATGCGCACATGGAAGATATAAAGGTGTATACCGACCCAATAGGCAAAATGATCATGTATATGTGCGAAAGGCATGGTTTGATCATTTGCAACAGTGCCGAGAAGTGTGAAGGACAAATAACACGGGAAGTAGAAAGGCTCCAGTCGACGATATATTACGCACTAATGTCACATAGGATGAATGATAGGCTTAGGGGAATGCACATAGATGAATGTGGCTCTAAAAGTCTGGGTAGTGATCACAAACGTACAAAGCTAAAAAGTGGGGAAGCTTGGGCTAGTTGGTATCGCATGACTATAGTTATAGCACGAGAACAAAACGAGGACACAGAGACAAGAAGGACAAGAAGGACACGAGCGCTTGTGTCCTTTGTGTCCTTCTTGTATCTTTGTCGTCGTTTTGTTCTCGCGCTATAACGATAGTATCAAGCTAAGTTTTGGAAGAGCATCGAAAGTGGAAAAGAGACAATATGAGCAACTAGCAAAACTTTTATTCAGAAAGGCAAATAGAAAGAGCGACTAAACAAATTGAGAAAGTGATCACTAAGGATAGTAAAATAGTGTGGACATACACAAATCTAATCAGACTGTTTGAGCTATAGCTTGCCAAGGTACGTGACAAGTCACCCCGGAAAAGAAGACACAAGCCCAAGTGTTGGTGGGATGAGGAAGTTAAGAGAGCCATTGCAAAACGTCAGGAAGCCTCTAGGGAACACAGACATGCAAAGCCGCGGGGTGAACCGACAGATTATGTTGAAAAACTGGGAAATCTTTCTAAGACGTAGCAGGACTGCATTCCTTCTGATCAATGAAAAGATTAGAAGAAAGGGAGCTCAGTGGCTGGCAGAAGTAGATAAAAATAGAAAGGCAGCTGCGAAATTTTCGAGCCATCTAAACACCTTAAGAAATCAGACAAGCCTAGAGCAGAGGTTTATATCTACAGCTCATGGTGCTGGGTTAGAAGGGGACGAAGCTGTTGAATATATAAGAACAAGGTTGGCAGAAAATTTTC
Organism: Rhipicephalus annulatus; assembly: GCA_013436015.1. Classification (NCBI taxonomy): domain Eukaryota; kingdom Metazoa; phylum Arthropoda; class Arachnida; order Ixodida; family Ixodidae; genus Rhipicephalus; species Rhipicephalus annulatus. Next base: position 68,431 of record WOVY01014874.1, on the reverse strand, counting down.
AACAAAAAAGTACTTTATGCACCACAATAGACCAGGATGAACCAAGGGGCGATATGGCTCCAATTTCACAACGAGAGTGGGAAAAGGCTGAGAAGAAGGTTCTTAATAGTACATCAAAAGGCCCAGATTTAATTCCAGTTATGCTGATAAATACATTATGTCCGAAGTCTAGCAGGCTTTAGAGAGGAAGTGAGCAAAACAATAATCGATGGTGAATTTCCCGATAGATTGAAACTTAGGAGGATGAGCATGATCTATAAAGGAAAAGGGGATAAAGCTCACATAAACAACTACCGTGCTATAACAGTGACGTCAGTGGTCTGCAGGCTGGCGATGCAGATTATAAAGGAAAGACTGCAGGCATGGATACGAGATGAGGGGGTGCTGGGGGAACTGCAGAATGGGTTTCGAAAACACAGAAGGCTGAAAGACAATTTGTTTTCACTGATGCAGTGCATCGAAATAGAATAAAAGCAACACAGGCCCCTGTGGCTAGCATTTTTGAATATGAAGGGAGCGTACGATAACGTGGTTCAAGGGCATTTGTGCAAAATACTGAACACACTGGGTGTGGAAGATGGAGTCACTAACTTTTTAAAGCATATCAAAAAAGGTAACAAGGCAGTTATAAAGTGGCAAAAACAGGTATCCAAGACCGCAAAGGTAAAAGAGGGCTTAGGTAGGTTTGTCCTTTCTCACCCTTGTTATTCATGGTGTACCTACAAGGATTACAGGGTAAATTAGAGAAAAGTGAACTGTGCTTTAACCTCTCTTTTGTCAAACAAGGAAATTTCATTGAACAGGCACTACCAGCATTGATGTACGCAGATGATATAGTGCTAATGGCTGACACCAAGGAATATTTGCAGAGATCGATGGACATCTGCGGAAATGGGGAAAATAGGTTAGATTTCAGATTCAGTGAAAAAAAAAGTCGGCAGTCATGATTTTTATTGATAATGAAGGTAATAAGCTTAGAATAGCAGGAGTTCATGCTAGAGATAACACATAAATACAAATATCTCGGCGTATAGATAAGCAATGGGACCGAGTACCTAAGGGAACACGAAATATGCGTGATGACTAAAGGTAACAGGAATGCAGCGGTTATGAAAAACAGGGTATGATGTTGCCAGAGGAATATGGAAAGGGGTCATGGTTCCTGGTCTGACGTTCGGCAACGCGGTCTTGTGCATGAGATCAGAAGTTCAAGCAAGATTAGAAAATAAGCAACGTGGAATAGGTAGGCTTGCTTTAGGAGAGGAGCTCACGGGAATACACCAAATCAGGGAATACAAGGTGATATGGGATGGACATCATTTGAGGGCAGGAAAGCTAGCAGCAAGATAAAATCTGAGAAGCAATTGAGAGAAATGGGGGAGGAGCGTTATGCTAGGAATGTTTTCAGCTACTTGTACATGAAGAATGTGGATACAAAATGAAGGAAGCGAACCTGAAAATTGACAGGTGAATACTTAGAAAACAGCAGGGGGCTAAACCAAAAAGAATTACCAGTTAAGAATAACGTGAAGGAAAGTGAGACCAATATGTTGAGAAACTGGCCTGATTAAGAAGCCCGCACTAGAGATCTATCGAACTTTTAAGCAGGACATTGCCAAGGAAAGCATCCATGATAATACTCGGGGTAGTTCTCTATTGTTTGAGTCCAGGACGGGAGTAGTGCGAACCAAGACATTTCGAGCCAAATACGAAGGGGTAGACATGGTATGCAATGCGTGTGGAGAGGAAGAGGAAATTGCTGAACACTTGATAATGTTCTGTAAAGGGCTTCACCCTATAGTTTAGGATGATGGCGCATAGTTTTCCAAAGCACTGGGGTTTGGTACAGGGCGGGCAAAATAGACTTTAAGTGGGTAGAATGAACTAGAAGGAGGTTATCTTATTGGTGGCTAAAGTCAAGGCACGAGTGAAAAAAAAATTGCCCGCAGCTTCCCTCTGGGGAACACTGAGGAGGATGCGGAGCATATAATTAGTTAACGGGGTGGTAAAGTGCGACTTATTTGGGTCGATGGCTAAATTGGTTAACGTGGTTGTGAAATGGGGTGTTAAATTGCGACTTACTTGGGTCGATGGCTAAATTGGTTAACGTGGTTGTAGGAGGGGGTGTTGAATGAGTGAACACGTACACACGTATGCGAAAGGGCGGCGCTGGTCGAAGGGACGTCGATCATTGTGTTTGTGGATTCGTTGGAATTCATTTCACCGCGACCTTGGACGTCGACGCGCCGTACAAACCAACCGACGAGCGGCAACTGAGCGAGCGAGCGCCGACCTTGAGTATATATACAGCGCGACGGCGCATGCGCTCTCAGCTGTCGAATGTTCTCGAAGGAGAAGCGCGCGCGCGGCACAGATGGCGACGGCGCGACGGCGCATGCGCTGTGGGCTGTCGAATGTTCTCGAAGGAGAAGCGCGCGCGGCACAGATGGTGGGCGACGGCGCGACGGCGCATGCGCGCGCGTCAGCTGTCGAATGTTCGAGAAGCGGTGTGGACGGCGCGGACGGCGCACTACAAGGCGCGAGTATAAGATGCTTCCGCATCTAATAAACCCTTCACTGCAAAGTATGAATCCTCAACCCCACTATTTAAAGGGAAAAAATAAATCTAGTTTTTGGTTCACTAAGTATTACGGCTTGGTGGCGTTAGCCACCACCCGATCTAACGGGTACAGTCATTTCAGTCTACCCAATTTATCCATTCATCCGCCTTTTCAAATGGCACACCGTGCTGTGCGAACATGTTGCTTTATATTATCACACCGGATACATTAAGGGCGCTTTCACACTGAACATTCCAGTCACCGAAAGTGCGCCGAATCTGATTCAGTGGCGGTCAGATCCACCGAAAAGGACCTGTCCGCGCCAATCGCTGTTGGACCAATTTTTACGGCGTGTGCCGCCAAATCGGTCGGCGCGGACCAATAGGAACGCTTGTCAAAGAATTTTCAAAAATGGTGGTCAAGCCCTACTGACTTATCTTGTCACAGTACACGTAACTGAAAGTTGTAACCAACGAGAGTTTAACTCACTCTGTGCCTACTTCACGTCCCCATTTCGTAAAACAAGTGACCGAGCTTGTCATGGTCTTGAAAAGCAAGATGAGCCCACCAATGCCGCTCGCGTCGTCGGTTTTTTCTGCTCTTCGTGCATTACAAGACATCGACTTGCCTGCAAAGTCAGCAGTACAGCTTCTTCTGCCTTCCTGCGTACGACAACTATCGAAGACAACCCTACCGGATAGCGCAGTGGTTTTTGCGAGCTGCGACAACAACCGGGTGACAGCGCATTCATCGCGCGTTCGCCCCGCGGTAGATGGCATATTCAGCGGCGCGAGGCGGGTGCAGTGGAACGACGCCGCGTTTTGGCGGCAAGAGAATTTCGGTCGCTGTAGAAAGCGTATGCTTCAGTGTGAACTGCGGGTGATTCTCGTTCCGCGGTTCAGGTTAACACCGAAAAGCGAAGTAATGCTGGCAATTGAGAAGGCAGTAAGCACATGTTCCGATTACGCTATCGTATTCCAGCTTCGAAAGTGAGGCTCAAGCGTCCTCCAAGTTTTTCGCCCGGCAAGGCTTGCGATTGGGCCATTTATATATTGCTGACGTTCCCACCACCGAAGAGAATATTTGAAAGGTAAGCCACGACGACGACGACAATGGACAAAGGTAGCCATCAGATATGCGGAGCCCTGTGTCTCTCGTCGTCACGCACCGTATGTATTCAGTTCAAATGTACAAAACCAACCCGCACTACTTGCCATTGTTACACCAAAGAGCACCAACGTTTTTTTTCCTCTCCCTTTTGTTTTTCCCTGGTGTGTGGCGTTTCTTCATCTGTTGTGATATGACACACCATTGAATCCACCTGCATTGCATTCAATTTCTTTTTCATCGTCCTCTTGAACATCCCCTGCTTCGCTCCTGGAACACGAGCTCCAATTTGTCCGGCAAGAGGTGCCATGACTTTATCTGGCGAGAAAAGTACAGACCGAAAGAAAAAGAATCCAAGATCATGAAAAAAGAAGTTTTCTTCGCGAACTAGAGTCTAACACACGTACCCTTGATTCGAAGGGAAGTGTCTTCACCACTCAACTATCCAGGCGCTGTTTGTTTTTTTCAATCTATAATGCGTGCTTAAAGATACCAAACAGTATCGCGTGGTGTTGAATTCACTCAGAGACAATAATGGCATTAGCACTACTAGACAACAATTAAAAGCGTAATATCCATGCAGTGTACAAGTCTCCAAAACAGGAAATGTTCTTCAAAATTTGTCGCACCGGGAGGTTGGTAAGTATTACCACAAAAAGATTGTATGCCAGGTAGGTGTGGAGTTAAAGTCTGCATTATTAAGTTTCAAATTAACAGACGTATGTATGAAATGCTACTTCAAGCACTAGTTTCTTTTGCATTGCGATCTAGCGTACGCGTTTTCCACGCATCCCATTCCCGTAAAAAAACACATCAAGCGGAACTTCATAAATAGACGCTGGGAGGAGGTAAAATTTAGTATGTGAAGTAATTCCAAAATGTTTTTCAGATTTGGCTGAAGTAGGTTCTCAAACAGACTGGCATTTTTGGCGCTTATAAAGCAGTCTTCTTTTGTCCCGGGTATATTCCGTGGAGAAAAATGAATTGTTTTGATATTGTCACGTCGCTCCAGGGGATGTCGACAAGGTCTATTGATGTCCGAGCAACAGGGCTCTAACCAAGCGCGCCGGTTGGGCTTGTCTTCTAGAGCGGGGGTTCACGCGCACTTCTTTCTTCTTCGTGGTGTGTGCCTTCACCTTGGCATACGACCCACTACTAGAAGCAGGTGGCAATATTCCTCCTCAACAAAAAAAAAGAAAGAGCATCGTCCCGATGCTGTAAAGTTATTGAAAAAAAAAAACCAAAACAAAGTAGGTTAAACAATGAAAAAGGGCACCAATAATCAAATGTTAGACGCGATAAGTTCACCAATGATGAGGCAATCGTCGGATCACAAATAAAAAAAACACAGGAAAAGTGGTCTTTTAGGAACGCGCAAAATAGGGCTTCATGCGCACCACGTGAACTATGTCAGAGGTCGGTTGTTTTCGTTGTGCCCATCGTGACGACGTAGCGTCCGGAACCACTTCGTAGTTTACGTCGCTCACGCGGCGTATTACTTTATACGGACCGAAGTACCTGCTGAGCAACTTTTCGGAGAGGCCACGGCGCCGAACAGGGGTCCAAATTCAAACTTGGTCTCCCGGACTGTAAGATACGTCATTGTGACGCTTAGTGTAACGTCGTGCATCGACCTGTTGCTGCTGACCAATGTGTAGCCGGGCGAGCTGGCGAGTTTCCTCGGCACGCTCTGCAAATTCTTCTGCGTCAGTTGTTAATCGATCAGCGCCTTCATAAGGAAGCATCGCATCCAGCATCGTCTGAACTTCGCGGCCGTAGAGAAGGCGAAACGGTGTAAATCGGGTTGTTTCTTGAACGGCGGTGTTATAAGCGAACGTCACATAAGGCAAAATGCGATCCCATGTTTTGTGTTGGACGTCGATGTACATGGAGATCATGTTTGTGACTGTCTTATTTAGTCGCTCGGTTAAGCCGTTGCTCTGCGGATGGTAAGCAGTCGTCGTTCGATGCCTAGTGTTACTTAGCCGAAAAACTTCATCAATAAGTTGTGCAGTGAACGCTGTTCCTCTGTCGGTTATCACTGTAGATGGAGCACCGTGGCGCAGAACAATGTGGCACATGAAGAACTGTGCTACCTCAGAAGCCGTGGCTCGTGGTATCGCCTGTGTCTCAGCATAGCGGGTCAAATAGTCAGTTGCAACAATGACCCATTTGTTGCCGTCGGACGATAAAGGAAATGGGCCGAGAATGTCCATGCCGACTTGGTCAAATGGCTTGTGGGGTGGATCAATTGGCTGAAGTAATCCAGCCGGCTTGCTTGGTGGCAACTTTCGACGCTGGCATTCACGACAGCTTTTAACGTACTGCTTCACGCTTGCTGAAAGTCCGGGCCAGTAGTACGCCTCACTTACTCTGGCGAGCGTTCGCGAGTAACCTAGATGACCAGATGTGGGTTCATCATGGCACGCGGAGAGGACTTCGTCCCGCATGTCCTTCGGAACGACGAGGAGGTAAGCGCGGCTCGTAGAACGGGCGTTTTTTTATACAGGACATTACCTCGGAGGCAGAAAGACGTCATGACACGAAATAGATGGCGAGGTATAACGGCGCTATGACCCTCCAGATAGTCGATGAGCGGTCGAATCTCTTCATCCTCTCGCTGGCGTCTGCTCAAGTCAGATGAGCTAAGGGCGCCCAGGAAACCATCATCGTCGTCTTCTTCTTGATTGACTAAAGGTATGGGTGCACGCGACAGCGTATCAGCGTCTTCATGCTTCCGTCCAGACTTATATACGATGGTAACGTCAAATTCCTGTAGACGCAAGCTCCATCGGGCCAGTCGTCCAGAGGGATCACGAATGTTTACCAACCAGCAGAGGGCATGGTGGTCCGTCACCACTTTAAATGGACGACCATAGAGGTACGGGCGAAGCTTCGTGATCGCCCACACTACTGCGAGACACTCTTTTTCTGTGGTCGTGTAATTCACCTCGGTACGGGACAGTGAGCGGCTGGCATAGGCAATGACTCGTTCTTTGCCGTGTTGATGCTGGACGAGCACTGCGCCGAGGCCGATGTTACTGGCGTCAGTGTGCACCTCTGTGTCAGCATCATCGTCAAAATGCGCAAGAACAGGGGCTGACTGCATCCGCTGTCGTAGCTCGGCAAAAGCAGCCTGTTGTTCGGTAGCCCATACAAACGGTGTGTCGTCGCGTGTAAGGCGAGTCAAGGGTTCCGCTATCTTCGAAAACCCTCTAATAAATCGTCGATAGTAGGCGCACAAGCCCAGAAAGCGTCGAACAGCCTTTTTGTCTGTAGGATGCGGAAACGCGGCTACAGCGGCAAGTTTGTCGGGGTCGGGTCGAACTCCTTTCGCGTTGACTACATGGCCAAGGAATTTGAGCTCTTCATAACCAAAGTGACACTTCTGTGGTTTGAGTGTAAGATCTGCTGATTGAATAGCCTGTAGCACACTCCTGAGGCGATGAAGATGTTGCTGGAAGGTTTCAGAAAAAACGACAACATCATCAAGGTATACGAGACAAGTTTGCCACTTCAGACCAGTAAGCACAGTATCCATCATTCGCTGGAAGGTTGCGGGCGCTGAGCACAAACCAAAAGGAAGGACTCGAAATTCATACAGGCCATCAGGGGTAACAAAGGCCGTTTTCTCGCGATCTCGCTCGTCAACCTCGATCTGCCAGTACCCGCTTTTTAAATCCAAAGAGGAAAAATAGTGGGCGCGGCGTAATCTGTCTAACGAGTCGTCGATGCGTGGCAGCGGGTACACATCCTTTTTAGTCACGCTGTTCAGCTTCCGGTAATCGACGCAAAAACGTAGCGTTCCGTCTTTCTTCTTGACTAGGACGACCGGAGAGGACCACGCACTGTTGGAAGGCTCGATGATGCCGTCGTCAAGCATTTCTCGAACTTGCGTACGAATGGCTTCTCGTTCCTTCGCTGACACACGGTAAGGCTGTTGGTGTACTGGGCGAGCGTCGTCGTAAGTGATGATTCTGTGCCTAGTGATCGAAGTCTGGCGCACCTTAGAGGAAGCAGCGAAGCATGACTTGAATTCAAGCAAGAGTTTTCGCAGTGCTGTCTGGTTCTCTGGTGTGAGGTTAGAATTATGTCGATATTGTTTAGAGACGTATCGGCGGCCTCCACTGCGTCCGACGAGAAGCAGATGGGAACGGTACTTGATTCATCTGCAAACGCTAACGAAGTGCCACGAAAAAGGTGTCGGTGTTCGTTGCTGAAATTTGTAACGAGCAGTTGAGATCGGCCATCACGTAGCTGTATGATACTCCTAGCCACACAAACACCTTGAGACAGCAAGTGTTCAAAATTACTTTCTGCAATCGCTTCACCATTTCGCAATCCACAGCATGTGACGTCGACAATAACACTGGCTCTTGGAGGAAGCGTTATACTTTCAGCAGAAACACGAAGAATGTCGGCACGTTGTTGGTCGTCCTGCTTGTCGATTGCTCGGTCGGCTGAGAAGGTGATGCGATTCTCTTGAAGCTCAATGACAGCTCCATACTCCTGCAGGAAGTCAACACCAAGAATAACGTCGCGTGAACATTCACGGAGCACAAGGAAACTTGCTACAAAAGTATAACCGCAGACCCGAACTCTGCTCGTGCAGGTTCCAAGCGGAGAGACGGTGTGGCCACCAGCCGTTCGAATCACAGAGCCATGCCAGGGCGTGATTACTTTCTTTAGTAGTCTGGTCATTTTCCCGCTTAGTATAGAATAGTCAGCCCCGGTATCAACTAAAGCACCTACTGCATAGCCGTCTATCAGCACCGGTATATCCAGAGAAAGCCGCACATATCGCTCAGTCGAATCCACACCCTTTACTGTTAGCGTCGATCGGAGGTCTTCAGCACGTCGACTGCCAGCGACCTCGCCTCCAAGGGTCGCTTGCGTTAGTTTTCCCGGCGGGGACTGGGGGACCGTGCGCCAGCATGGCGCTGTGGCGAAGATGAAAAGCGCCTCGGCGACGGTGAGCGCGGCTGCCGTCCAGAAGGCGGTGGCATGCGCTGTTGAGCCAGGTAGTCCTCAATGTCCCGGGGTCGCTGGCCATACCGAGGAGGCGCTGAATATACTGAAAAGCCGCGCAGCCCGAGGCGCCGGTATGGACACTGGCGGTACAAATGGTCCGCTTCACCGCAGTGGAAGCACAAAGGCCGGCGATCAGGAGTGCGCCAAACATCAGATTTCCGAGGCGAAGCACGTCTGTCGTCAAGGTAGTGCGCTGGTTGTTCCGCAAGATGCACAGGGTTGGCGTAAACGAGGGGTGGGGGCGCGCGTGTGTTCTCGTAGTACCGTAGAGGCTGCGCCGACTGAAGTGAAACTGTAGGAGGTGCCTGAACAAACAGCGGGGAAGAGGAAGCTGGGCGCTTCAAGGCTTCCGCATAAGTCGCACGGTGGTAGTCAGCCGGGGCCGGTGCGGCGTTATCCAGACTCACAGGGTCACGCAGGGCATGATGCAGCTCGTCCTTGACGATACTTGCAATAGAACTCACCGTAGGTAGTGGTGGTGTGGCAGCCTTTTGCAGCTCCTCGCGTACTATAGAGCGGATGAGGTCGCGCAGACACTCGGTGTTGTTCCCAAAAGTCGTGGGAACTTGAGCAGTGGACGTGCTCACTTGCCGGTCATACAGGGTGGATCGATGCTGAAGCATCTTTTCCATCGTGACGGCTTCAGACAAAAACTCGGCGACCGTGCTCGGAGGGCTCCGTACAAGGCCAGCGAAAAGCTGCTCCTTAACTCCTCGCATCAGGTGACGCAACTTCTTTTCCTCTGTCATACCTGGATCAGCCCGTCGGAACAGGCGCGTCATATCTTCCACATATGTCATGACAGTTTCGTTGGGCATCTGGATGCGGGCCTGGATCGCTCGCTCCGCTCGTTCGTGGCGATCAGCACTTCTGTAAGTGTCCAACAGCCGGCGGCGGAATTCGGGCCAAGATGTCATCTGTTCCTCGTGATTCGTGTACCAGGTACGTGCTCCATCCTCCAAATAGAAGTACACACGCCGTAGTTTCGCCGCGTCGTTCCAGTCGTTCAAAGCAGCCACGCGTTCGAAGTCGACCAACCAGTCCTCGACGTCTTCGAGCTCGGTGCCATGAAACGGTGTCGGAACCTGTGGACTTTCGAGGGTGTACCAAGTCACCGGGGGGTTTCCCGTTCCTGTTAAAGTGGTTTGAACGGACGTGCTCATCATACTGGTGTGAACTGTGGGGTCAGCTTCGGGTGGCAATCCCCTGATCCTGCGGCTTGTCCGATGAACGGGAGTGTGGACTCGCAGTGGGCTTGTGGTGCTGCTTCCAGGAGGGGTTTGAAACATCCGTGAGGGGCTACCCAGCACCTCCACCAATTGTCACGTCGCTCCAGGGGATGTCGACAAGGTCTATTGATGTCCGAGCAACAGGGCTCTAACCAAGCGCGCCGGTTGGGCTTGTCTTCTAGAGCGGGGGTTCACGCGCACTTCTTTCTTCTTCGTGGTGTGTGCCTTCACCTTGGCATACGACCCACTACTAGAAGCAGGTGGCAATATGTTATGCTCTGCGTTCCCGAAGAGTAACATAGCCTTTTATAGTATAGTATAATAAGGGACTGAGAAAAGTGAGTAAGCGTAAGAAAGAAACATGTCATGGGAAGGAAGAGTGACAAAGGAAGATGAAGGGGAGGGGTAGTGGAAAGCACAACATAGAGATAAAGAAAGAGAGGCCGAAAGAAAAAGAGAGAAAATCAAAGAAAGGGACAGAAATAAATAGAGGCTGAAAGACAGAAACGAAGCAGAATTGATAAGTGCAGACAGAGAGCGAGAGAAAAAGAGAACTAAAGATTGAAAAACAGAGAAAAGAAAAGCTCATGGAAAAACGTGGAAAGAAAGAAATATTATTAGACAGAATTAGGAAACGCATGCATGACGTTCAAAGAACGAAAGAAAGTAAAAAAGAAAGACAGAGGGAAAGAATTTGCCGAACTCAGCAAAACAGCCTCAAGCAGGACTGCCGAGGTGCCCATCAGCTTCTCCGTCTCTTTAGCAATGTGCATCATCTGGCAATTACGCAAATTTTTTCTTGTTTTTTATATGCTGTGAGTTTTGATGTAACTTTCTTGATGTAACGTGACACTAAAACTATGAAGCCGTCGTAGTTGTAGTTTTGCGTCATAAAAGTTATGGACACAAACGACTCTTGAGCTAGACAGGTATCACACCTGCATCGTTTTTTAATTACTTTTACGTGTGGTTATAAATGGTGGACAGGACCACTCATCCAAGGAACGCCTCGTTAAACTCTCTCAGCAGTGGAATCGTCGCTTATAAATTGCTCACGTTAAATCTGTTATGTCTGGTCTACGAAACCAGTGTAGGGTCCGTTCTTGCACAAATTTGCCTGAAAAATGTATTGATGCGAAGTATAACTTTTTTCTGCTTAGTAAAGGCAGTTCCCATCGTTCACTTTACAGCGAGCGAAACATGGGAGCCTTCTTTTCGAAGCATCTACTTGGGAGGACTTCGGAAGACACACAATGACAATATGGTACCACGTGATACGAGACAATGCGGGCGGGTGTTCCGACAATCACCGACCTGACAGTAGCAGGGTGGTCTTTGTCGTATTGTTGTTGTTGTGAAATCACAATGTTGCGTGATACAGAAAAAAGATGTGACTATTTCGTCGTCCTTCAGGGCTCTAACCTATTGATTTACTCGAATGATTCACATCGAAAAACAATGGACAGTTGTACTGACAAGGTGTGCAGACAATTCATATTCAGTTATTATCCAAGTTCTACTAAAAAGCTGCATTCAAAAAAGTCATTTTATTGCTTCGTAGGGGAGAAATACCTCTATTATTCACAGGGCGAAGGGCAGAAGTACTTTGAAACAGGGCTGAGGGCAGTAAAAAACTCAAGGAGACTTTTGAAAGGTATAGTGTAACTTCTTGGGTCTATAAATACGCCTGACATGAAGTCGCTATTCATTTTAGCAAAACCTCAAGTCATCGTAAACGAGCACATTTTATAGGCTCTTTTAGGAGCGAAGCTATTGAAGCTTTTCTTCGCATCGAGTATTGCGAACAGTACTGGTGATAATCAAAAACCTGTGTGCGTTCGCTTCCACCTCTTGGACACAAGCTCTGCTCCGACAAACATGTACCGATTTGTCAGGTGCTGAATGCAATAACTAAATTATGGTCGAGCCTGTTCCTTGATTTGAAGCAATATAGCACCCCATAAAAACTACACATGGTGGTAAGGTCATGTTTTTTCACGTTGCCATTAGTTATGTGTTTAAAGATCAATAACATCATGCATTATTAGTCCCCTGACTCGTGTAAAATTGTGTACCTGATTACGTACCAAATCACGTAACGTCATGCAAAACGTACTCACGTGACTGAAAAGGACTTTACATCATGAAACATTAAGCCACGTAACTAAAAATCTTAAAACATTTAGTTCAAAGACTAAATTTTACTTGACGTTTAGTCATGCGGCCAAAATTTGTGTAAAATTAGGCAAAAGTTACGTGACAAAATATCGCACCACGTCCCATAAATACTTCATTGACTATAATCACGGTAACACTGTGTAACAGCAAATCACGTGTGATGTTTACATCATAAACCATAAAGCAACTATTCACGGAACTAGAACACGTAACACCATGTAACGGAGGGTCATGTTACTAAATCTCGTAACAACTTGTCAGTCGACATGTTTTCTGCCAGGAACCACGTTATAGCAAGTCATTCGAGTCAAATTATGTAACGTCAATTACAGCTAGACACATCAATAAAATGATGTACCATCATCTTACATCATGTAAAAACTGGTCAAGTGAAACGATGCCGCCAATACTACATGACACGTGCGTACTGTAGGGAACCGATCGCAGCCAGAGAATAACCAACTGTATAGTCTTATCATTCCCATGAAAACGTTGAATATTAGGATGCCAAATATCAGAAGGCCTAACGTTAAAACGGCGAACGCTTGAAATGCCGTAAAATCTAAACGCCTAAAAAATGAAATGCCGCTTACACATAACGCCGAAACCCACTATAACTGTGCCGACAATGAGGTGAAATTGCATCTATTTGCAGCAAAGCGATGAAGACGCTCTGTGGTATGCTCTCACAAGATCAAAGCTGACTATCTGTAGAGACAGTGATGTTTATTTCTTTGACAAAAAAGCAGGTATTAGACACCATTGGAGGTGTCTAATACCATTGTCACCAGTGTCCCCATTGGAGGCACTAGACACCATTGGATAATGAGATTTAACAGACAGCAATGCCAAGGAATGTACAGGGGAAGTTATGAGAACCAATGGAATGTAAATAGGAAGAAAGAAAGGTGGGTGAAAGAATAATTTCACCCACCTTTCTTTCTTCCTATTTACATTCTATTGGTTCTAATAGCTTCCCCTGTACATTCCTTGGCATTGCTTTCTGTTAGATCTCATTATTATTGTGGCGAAACACGGAAAAACGAGCCCTTAGATATACAGTGCTTTCCCAATATATATATATATATATATATATATATATATATATATATATATATATATATATATATATATATATATATATATATATATATATATATATATATATATGTGACGCTACGATGCATGGGTGACGTGGCCTGGCTCATACCCCGTGTTTATTCCATTCTGCACTTCTTCCTTCCCGACTTCTACCAAACATCGCTTCATACGTCACACGATTCCCCCTCCCCCCGAAAGAAGGCTTGGATTACGAACAAGGAAAAGTACACAAGGAGAGGTTGAGAAGTCACAAATGTCAAAAATGCACAATTGGTTTCATGGCCCCGTGGTGTTCCGTAAACTCGCAAAACTTCAGGAAAGAGTGCAGCAGTCCGGTTAACGCAGGAGTTCTGGTGGGCGAGGCTGATGGTTGCGTCCTGGATAACACAAGAATGCTTTGGACATGGAGATAGCGGAAATCGCAGCCGGAATTCTTGTGAAGAACAAACGAGGTTCGAACACCTTGCAGAATGGACAGTTCGGATACCGTAGGCATGGAATTCGTCGTCGTAATACAGGTCGTGCAGGCAGCTTGCGTGCGCGTTGATCGAGGTTGATTGGGCGCTGCCTGTGTTTCTGCCGAGTGCAAGGGGTGCTTTTGTGGCTTTTGGAGATTTTCCTATGGCGATGTCGCAGATGGTTTGATGGAAGGCACATTCTTGATCTTTGGTGGAGAATGTATCCACGACGATGGGCCTTTTTGCAATGTTCTTTGAGCCTTAAAAGTGGTTTCGATGAGGTTTCCTTTCGTCGTTGACAATGTTGAAGTATACGTCGACGTTGTAGTTTCTTGGTTTCGTCGACTTGCTTGTGGCGTGACATTGATCGTGCTGTGTCAGGATTCTTAGCAAGTCCTTCGCAGGCTTCTACGACGTGAACCAATGCAGATGTTTCCGGCACAAAACAATGTGCGGGGTTTAGTGCACTTGAATCTTCTGTATTCATAAATCGTTCATTGTTGGTGGTTGCCTGAAGATTACTTGTGTCATCAGAAGTCGCACCTGTGCTTTTGTTTTCATTGTTGGCAGTGAGGTTGTATACTGGATTCACGTCACTTCGATCTTGCAATTGATTAGCACTAGACGCTTCTGCAGAAGACTTTCCTTCACAAGATGCTGATTGTGAATGCTTCTGTCTTTGTGTCACTGCTGAGCTGAACGCCAAGTCAGTTTGCAAAGTACGCATGTGGCATGAAGTATTAAATGCATCTCGGTCATTAATAGCGGATTCAATTCTTTTATGCAGCGGTGAGTTGAGTATTGGTGATATATCCGCGGATGAGGAACCAGGTGAAAGGTTGGGAACATGACCACGTGGTTTTTCCGTGAGCATGTTGCTAACTTCCCCTGACGGGAATTGTAAATTCATGCTCTGTATTCGAGTGCGTGAAGGCTGCTTATGACTGCGATGACTGAGTTTGAATGCACTGAGAGTGCGTGTGCTAATCGAATCTTCATTATAGTCTTGAAACCAGATGATCATTCCTTCTTTTATCTTTTGCCAAGACTTTTCGTTGTCGAATATGTGGGTGAGGTAAAACTTAAATGCCTCACCGGTGACATAGTCGCTGAAATTCGTAACCATCTCCCGTTCCGACCAAGATGCAGCGGTAGCGTGGAACTCGAACAGGTCGAACCAGTCCTGTACAGGTCCATCATCCGCTGCTCCGGTGTACTTGGGGATGGGAAGGTCGGTCGATGATTCTGTCATGGTGCTGGTCGCTGTGTGCGGCTAGGAGATAATTCCGTAGTCAATGTACGGTCAGGGGGTCTTGTGTAGAACTGCGTCGATGATGAGACACTGATGAAGTGGCTGGGAGGTCTTCATCCTGTCGACTTGTGTGACGCTACGATGCATGGATGACGTGGCCTGGCTCATACTCCGTGTTTATTCCATTCTGCACTTCTTCCTTCCCGACTTCTACCAATATATATATATATATATATATATATTCCTTCCCGACTTCTACCAATATATATATATATATATATATATATATATATATGTATATATATATATATATATATATATATATCATCATGAGTCTGACTACGTCCACTGCAGGACAAAGGCCTCTCCCATGTTCCGCCAGTTAATTCGGTCCTGTGCTTGCTGCTGCCAATTTATACCCGCAAACCTCTTAATCTCATCTGCCCACCTAACTTTCTGTCTCCCCCTAACCCACTTCCCTTCTCTGGGAATCCAGTTAGTTACCCTTAATGACCAGTGGTTATCCTGTCTACGTGCTACATGCCCGGCCCATGTCCATTTCCTCTTCTTTATTTCAACTATGATATCCTTAACCCCCGTTTGTCGTCTAATCCACTCTGCTCTCTTCTTGTCTCTTAAGGTTACACCTACCCTTTTTCTTTCCATTACTCGCTGCATCGTCCTCAATTTAAGCTGAACCCTCTTTGTAAGTCTCAAGGTTTCTGCTCTGTAGCTAAGTACAGGCAAGATACAGCTGTTATATACCTTCCTCTTGAGGGATAGTGGCAATCTACCTGTCATAATTTGAGAGTGCTTACCGATTGTGCTCCACCCCATTCTTATTCTTCTAGTTACTTCAATCTCGTGGTTCGGCTCTGCGGTTATTACCTGCCCTAAGTAGACATAGTCTTTCACAACTTCAAGTGCACTATTACCTATATCGAAGCGCTGCTCCTTTCCGAGGTTGTTGTACATTACTTTCGTTTTCTGCAGAATAATTTTAAGACCCACCTTTCTGCTCTCCTTGTCTAACTCCGTAATCATGAGTTGCAATACGTCCCCTGAGTTACTCAGCAATGGAATGTGATCGGCGAAGCGCAGGTTACTGAGGTATTCTCCATTAATTTTGTACTTTGTAATTTTGCAATTTTGTACTCTAACCTTGCAACCTTCCTTGAGTCTAACTCGTTTTTTACGCGTCACCAACATGGCTTCAGAAAACATTCTCGTGCGCAACCCAGCTTGTAGCCTTTACACACAAATTAAACGTTATTCTCGACCAAAATAGCTCTGCCAACTGCATATTCTTAGATTTCTCCAAAGCTTTTGATAAAGTCTGTCACAACTTGCTGTTGCACAAATTAAATGAACTTAATATAGATCCCATGCTTCTAACATGGCTAGAATGTTTTCTAAAAAAATCGTTCTCAATTTGTTTCAGTTAATAATGTAAGCTCTGAACCAAGTGCCGTTCATTCCGGCGTACCACAAGGCTCCGTACTAGGCCCACTGCTCTTTCTTATATACATTAATGATTTACCGTCCTGCATTACCTCCAATATTCATTTATTTGCGGATGACTGCGTAATCTTCCGAGAGATAACTTGTGATGGCGATATTACCTCTCTTCAACATGATCCTAACTCCATTTCTCTTTAGTGTAAAACATGGCTCATGAAATCAAACAATAAGAAATGCCAACTTTTACGTGTTTCGAGAGCGAACCATCAACTTCCAAACTATTACCTTGATAACACCCCTCTTCAATCCGTGACAAACTATAAATACCTTGGGGTACATATAACAACTGATCTGACCTGGGCTGTTCACTGTAATTACGTCATTAAAAATGCTAACCGAATGTTAGGTTACCTCCGCCGCAACTTTTCAACGGCATTTCTTTCTTGAAACTTCCTCTTTACACTACACTAATACGACCTAAACTTGAATATTCCGCTGCAGTATGGGATCCTAGTCATGCCAACCTAATACACTCTCTTGAAATGGTACAGAATAACTCAATTCGTTTTATACTTTCTAAGTACAACAGGACAGCTATCATAACAGCCATGAAATCTAGCCTCAACTTACCTTCACTTTCATCCCGTCGGAAAATGTTTCGTCTCCACTTGTTTCACAAGCTGTTTCATCACACATCGCTGCGGGACGGTCTTATCTTGCCTCCTAGTTATATCTCACCCCGGCTGGATCATTCCCATAAGGTCGGGTTGCCTTCTTGCAGGACTCGCGCCTTTTCTCAGTCTTTCATACCTCGCACCTCCGAGGACTTGAACCGGCTTCCCGCATCAGTGGCAACCATTGTAAATCACCTTCATTTCAAAAGTGTCTTAGCTAATTATGTGTAATTACAGCCAACAAAGTATTGTATTACTTGATGCTGTGTTGTTCCTGTACAGTAGTTATTTTCTTGTCGTTTTTTTTGTCTTGGTGTGATTCTCATCATTCCCGCGTTTTTGTTTGCTATAAAGCCTGTTAGCTAACCTGTATAATTATGGTCTTCTGCTCGATGTAAGATTCGCCGCTGAATTTGTAAAAATGTTTGTCTTTTCTTTCGCAACCACTCCCCTCTGTAATGCCGTTTGGCCCTGAGGGTATTACAAATAAATAAATAAATAAATAATTCTTATCCCTAACTGTTCCCATTCTAGGCTTCTGAAAACCTCCTGTAAGCATGCGGTAAATACCGTTGGGGAGATTGTGTCCCCCTGTCTTACACCCTTCTTGATTGGTATTCTGTTGCTTTCTTTATGAAGCACTATGGTAGTAGTTGATCCCCTGTAGATTTCTTCCAGAATGTTTATATATACTTCATCTACGCCCTGATTCCGCAGTGCCTGCATGTCAGCTGATATTTCTACTGAATCAAACGCCTTCTCGTAATCTATGAAGGCTATGTATAGTGGTTGGTTATACTCTGAGCATTTCTCTATTACCTGATTGATAGTATGAATGTGGTCAATTGTGGAGTAGCCTGTTCGAAATCCTGCTTGTTCCTTTGGTTGATTGAATTCTAAAGTTTTCTTTTCTCTTTTAGCAATTACCTTTGTAATTAGCTTGTATACTACAGAGAGCAAGCTGATCTGCCTGTAATACTTCAAGTCCTTGTCATCTGCTTTTTTATGTGTTATATATATATATATATATATATATATATATATATATATATATATATATATATATATGAAAAAATAGAGTACGACGCACGTTGGTTTTGCACGGTATATTCTGACTGACATTTCGGCCGGTGGACCAGCCTTTGACTTAGACAAAGGCTGGTCCACCAGCCAAAACGTCAGTCAGAGTATACCATGCAAAGCCAACGTGCGTCGCACTCTGTTTTTACTAATTCCACCGGGGCCAGCGTTACTTCTTTGCTGCAACTATATATATATATATATATATGAAGGCCAGATTCTAGGCCGAAACGTCGAAATAAACCACGTTGTGACCGCTCACGGAGGATCTACTGGACTATATGCAACGCTACGGCCACTCAACCACCATGCCTGCCATATATATATATATATATATATATATATATATATATATATATAGTGGGAGTAATAATTCCATGGGCCAGTTAGTCTTCGTGAAGGTATGGGATATGGCACAACGGGAGCGTTGTCAACAAGGATAAATATATTTATTGGGAGAGTCCTCCCTTCATCAGGGGATGAGCTATACTGACATGAGCTTCCAAACTTCGTTGCTGCCGCGTCCCTCTCGTCCTTGAAAGACGTTTGCGAGAGTGAGAGGAAACTTGAAAAAGAAACAACAAAAAAAACAAAAACGTGGGGGAAAA
The DNA here is from genome assembly GCA_013436015.1 of Rhipicephalus annulatus. NCBI lineage: Eukaryota > Metazoa > Arthropoda > Arachnida > Ixodida > Ixodidae > Rhipicephalus > Rhipicephalus annulatus. The sequence goes on along the minus strand of WOVY01014874.1, from coordinate 49,691 downwards.
AGACGAAAAAAAGAAAGAAAAGAAAGAAGGTAAAAAAGAGAGAGAACCACCGTCAACACTGAGAACGAAGGCAACTGTTCGTCTACATCCACATACGGTTCATATCACGCGCTGTTCAGTTCTTGACGTGTGTCGGGCCACCCAAGATTGTCGCCGCGGTGCCGGGAGGGTCCGTGACGGCGCGCGTAAAGAAAGTAGTTTCCCCGTAATGGGTTGTTCGGCGGGTGGCGGGCGGCGTGCGTAAAGGAAAGGTTTCTCGTTAATGGGTCGGTCGGCTATTTACCTTTTATCTTCGTCCGTTTCCCTTCAATGGTCATGAAGTGGTAGGCGAACGTAAACACTTTGTATGCGCATGTGAAAAAAAAGAAAAGAAAGGACAGTGTACACGTACGAATCAGTCAGAAGAAAGCATGGTCTCCAGCTATCAATCTTCGTCACCAATTTTCTCCTGGCTTACTTCTAGGAGGCAGTAGAGTTTTCTGGGGTCCTCGTTGATGCCGGCTAATAATGTACGAAATTTGAAAATAAAATATGCCTCACGCTGTTCGCGCTCGCGTCTGTTTGAGAAACCGGTCTGCAAAAGAGTTACGCTGATATTTTCAAAACTGTGGTTTGGCAGGCGCAGATGTCTAGATAGAGGTAGCTTCGGCAGTGAAGTGGCGTGGTACCGGTGATTATTGAACCACAGCCGAAATGGCGTGTCTGTTTGGCCGATATATTCTTGTCCGCAGATGTTGCAATGTAGCATGTATATTACGTTACTGGAGTCACAATTAAGGCTTTCAGTAATTCAGAATTTGAAATCCGAGAAGTTCGCTTTGGATTCACGTGTTGTGACCATCTGTGGGCATACCTTGCATCGAACTTTTCCGCAGGGATGGCACCCTGATTGAATTTTGGGGGTGTTTGTTTTTGCTCTGACAAGAATGTCCTTCAGGTTTTTATCCCGGCGGTACACCCCGTGAGGTGGCTTTGCGAAAATAGAAGTTAGTCGTTGGCCCATTGAATTATTACTCCCACTGACCTGAACCATGGCTGCTAGTACATCATCAACGGAGCGTTTGTCGCGGAGATATCCAAATTACCCTACAAAGTGTGCCGTCATCGGGGACTCAATCATGCGGTACGTCCACACGCACTTCAGCCCGAACGACTCATCGACGCCGTGCTTCATCTCCTATGGTGGTGCTAAGTTTTCGGACATTCTGGCGCTACTTGAGTACCTACGTTACCGGGTGGACACGTTGTATCTGCATGTGGGCACCACGGACATCCTGAAGACTAGCTTTTCAAGATCACTGGATTCGTTGAGGGAGGCATTGAAGCGAATGAGGCAGATGCGCCCGAACATCAAGACACTGCATCTTAGTCTGCCACTACCTCGCGCACCCAATCGCCGACGGCGGGACTCGAAATGGCGATCAATGAATCGGTTTAATATGGAGGTACAGCGCAGAGAGGCCCGCCATCTCTGCCACTACGGGTTGTTGGGAGCAGGCGTCTATTACGTCGAACATGGTTTCTCAACACTCCCGCTGCGCCGCTTCCTGGCTGCTGACGGCTTACATGCAAGCTTCGAGGGAGTCGCGCTGCTGGCACAGCGCACGAGGGTGCAGCTGCGATGGACGTCGGCGGCATGGAGATCGGCGGCAATCGCTTGCACGGACCATTCCAGTGCCAAGCCTCCTAACAACAAGGAGCCGAGCGACACACAGAGCCATCCAGGGCACCAGCAGTGACGATGTCGCCACTACCACCAGCGAGGCCAGCGAGCCAGCGAGTCCCACCAGTGAGTCAGAGATCGGCGGCAACGGCTTGCACGGCAAACTCCGTGCCAAACCCACTCAACAACAAGGAGCCGAGGGACACAAAGAGCCATCCAGGGTCCCGGCAGTGACGACGTCGCCACTCCCACCAGCGAGGCCTTACAACACCAGGCTGACGATTGCGGCGAAGACCAAGGCGGCGGCTTCCAAATGACACGGGGAAACAAAAGGTACGGGCAGTCTTAAACACGCATGGTCCCACTCATTTCTATCGATTAGAAAAATTATTGAAAAGCGGGTGCAATACGAAAACACGCGGAACAACTAACCAAATATCTATCTCACGTAATTGCACCTAAGGGCCTCCGCCTAGCCTGCAACCCCTCAATGTCTACATTAAGTGAAGCAGAAAAGGGGAAGTAGGAAAAAATATTACTAGAAGCGTCCTTCCAACTGACTCCGGTCATTGCGGACCATAGTGAGCGTAAGGCCGCCGAATACAGTGTCACAGAGGCCACGCAGAAATTGGTATCTAATCTCGGAGAGCATGAGGCAAAAGAACTGGAAAGATATGAACTAAAGAAGAGAGGCGAAATTTCAGTAGTAAAAGATAGAAAATTCAAGCGAGACTGCAGTACCTCCACTGCTCTGCAACAGGAAAATAGGAATGAGGCCGTACAAGAACGCCGGGGAGCACCCGTACCACAACCTAACATTGAGGAGAAAAATGGGAACTCAAAACTACAATGCAATCCTAATCAAAACATCTTTACTCTCGAATATGACGCTGACACTCCCGTGCCACGTGATAGCCAAGAGCAGCCGAAAACTTATGAGGAAAATGTCCTCAATCTGTCAAACACAACACTCACACCCGCTCAGCTTCAACTTTTGTCGAGAGGCTTGACCTTTTGTCCATCATCCGGTAGATTCAATGAATTTGAACTGTACCAAGAACTCGATAACTTTGCGCGTAATCTCCGCCTCCGTGAATACTTTCATGATCGCAAGGACTGTACGGACGAGAATAGAGTGATTGGTGGTGACAAATCATGGTGTCCGGGTGAGCAGAGGGACAAACACCTCGATATGTATATATCAGCAGTTCAAAAAGATATCATCAGAGCGTGTGAAAAAAATCGGCCATTTCGAAACGACATATCAAAGTCAGAACAAAGGGCACTCGATGAACTACGAAAAAACACTGGAATTACTATCAAACCGGCTGATAAAGGGGGCTGCATAGTAATTCTAAACACGTCGGACTACTTAAAGGAAGGGGAACGACAGCTATCAGACACAAAATTCTACAAAGAACTTCCAACAGACCCAACTCCCGAGTTTGAAAGGGAGATAAAAGTAACCCTAAACAATCTCCGCCGGGACGAGAAAATTACCGGCAAAATGTTAAAAGCAATGTTACCGGCCCATTTTGTTCCCGGTCAATTCTATTTGCTCCCCAAAATACACAAGGCAGGTAATCCGGGACGTCCGATAGTATCCAGTAACAGCACATCAACAGAAAATATATCAGAATTCATCAATTCCTTAATAAAAAACATCCCCCCAAATTTTCCCTATTACCTAAAGGACACAAACCACTTCATCTGCGAAACTTCAAGTCTCGACATCCCAGGCGGCAGTTTTTTGGTGACCATGGACGTCTGCTCACTGTACACCAACATACACCACCATGACGGAATAGCGGCTATGGTTTCTGAATATGTAAAATCTGACTCATCAACTAGTGTAAGTGGCGACTTACTGTTTACACTTCTTGAACTTGTACTAAATTATAACCATTTTGAGTTCAACGGCAAGCATTTCCTTCAGGTCAGTGGCACTGCAATGGGCTCGAAAATGGCCCCAAACTTCGCGAGCACCTTTATGGCTTCACTTGAAACCCGATTCATTGAGGGACGCACCTTGAAACCTTTCTACTACAGAAGACACTTAGACGATATTTTTATGATATGGAACCATGATGAGGGAAGTCTTTTCCGCTTCATAGAGGATTTCAACAAAAGCCACCCGTCAATAAAATTCACGCACAAAATTTCCAAAACTAGCATTTACTTTTTGGACGTCCCTGTCATGGTCGAAAATGACCGCTTGTCAACAAACCTTTACAAAAAGCCTACAGACCGTCAAATGTACCTACATTTTATCAGCAGCCACCCAAAGCATTGCAAAACGGGTATTCCATATTCTCAGGCCTACCGGTACCGAAGAATATGCACCGATATGCGGGAATTTGACAGAGACGCGGAACACCTAAAGAATTCCTTATTGAAACAAAATTATCCGGAAGACGTTATTGACGATGCCATACTACGTGCTCGCAACGTGAACAGGAATGATATAATTAAGGTACCAAACAGAGTATCTAAAACGACTTCCCAAACGAACCTTGTACTAACTTACTCCTCATTCAGCGCCACGAATCAACAACATACTTTCCCGCCATTTCAACATAATCAGGCAAAGCAAACGACGAACTTCTATTTTCGCAAAGCCACCTCACGTGGTGCACCGCCGGGATAAAAACCTGAAGGACATTCTTGTCAGAGCAAAAACGAACACCCCCAAAATTCAATCAAGGTGCCATCCCTGCGGAAAAGCTCGATGCAAGGTATGCCCACAGATGATCACAACACGTGAATCCAAAGCGAACTTCTCGGATTTCAAATTCTGCATTACTGAAAGCCTTAATTGTGACTCCACTAACGTAATATACATGCTACATTGCAACATCTGCGGACAAGAATATATCGGCCAAACAGACACGCCATTTCGGCTGCGGTTCAATAATCACCGGTACCACGCCACTTCACTGCCGAAGCTACCTCTATCTAGACATCTGCGCCTGCCAAACCACAGTTTTGAAAATATCAGCGTAACTCTTTTGCAGTCCGGTTTCTCAAAAAGACGCGAGCACGAACAGCGTGAGGCATATTTTATTTTCAAATTTCGTACATTAGTAGCCGGCATCAACGAGGACCCCGGAAAACTCAACTGCCACCGAGAAGTAAGCCAGGAGAAAATTGGTGACAAAAAATGATAGCTGGAGACCATGCTTTTTTCTGACTGACTCATACGTGTACACTGTCCTTTCTTTTCTTCTTTTTCCACATGCACATACAAAGTGTTTACGTTCGCCTTCCACTTCATGACCATTGAAGGGAAACGGACAAAGATTAAAGGTAAATAGCCGACCGACCCATTAACGAGAAACCTTTCCTTTACGCCCGCCGCCCGCCGCCCGCCGAACAACCCATTACGGGGAAACCACTTTCTTTACGCGCGCCGTCACGGACCCTCCCGGCACCGCGGTGACAATCTTGGGTTGCCCGACACACGTCAAGAACTGTACAGCACGTGATATTAACCGTATGTGGATGTAGACGGACAGTTGCCTTCGTTCTCAGTGTTGACAGTGGTTCTTCCTCTTTTTCACTTTCTTTCTTTTCTTTCTTTTTTTCGACTTTTTTCTCCCCCTTTTTTGTTTTTTGTTTTTCCTTTTTTAAATTCCCTCTTACTCTCGCAAACGTCTTTCAAGGCGAGAGGGACGCGGCGGCAACGAAGTTTGGAAGCTCATGTCAGTATAACTCATCCCCTGATGAAGGGAGGACCCCTCCCGAAACTGTTGGGAAATAAATATATTTATCCTTGTTGACAATGCTCCCGTTGTGCCATATCCCATACCTTCACGAAGACTAACTGGCCCATGGAATTATTACTCCCACTATATATATATATATATATATATATATATATATATATATATATATATATATATATATATATATATATATAAGATATATAAAATGATACATAACAGCCGCTAAAGCACGGCTGCATGATTCAAGCGGACAGCGTCTTTAGTTGGCTGATACTGGACTGGCGCCATCTTGCTCGTCGAGTTCTGTGCATTTTGAATAGATTATTAAAGAAGTTACTCGTAAAATGATTGGTGGAGGTGGACGACTCCTATACCTGGATGGAGACGCGCAGTGGTCACAACACCGGTGATTTTCGACTGCTTCGACTGCTGGTACTTTCTCTCCACCGCCCTCATCAATTCATGTCACAACCTACGTCAAACTCTCGCATCTCCGGGATCCCGGTACTTTCTCCAGTGGTGGTACCATCGATCTTGACACTTGGCTGAAACGGTACGAGTGCGTGAGTGATATTCACCGCTGGGATCCAGTGCTCATGCTCACCAAGGAGATTTTCTACCTTGACACTCCCCGAACAAGGTTTGAATGTCACGAAGGCGTAATAACGAGCTGTGATCTTTTAAAAAATTAATAATCCGCGACCTGTTTGTCAATTTATCTGGTCATCAGCGCGCTGCGAAGAAGGCTCTTGCCACACGGGCGTAATCTTCTAACGAATCATATCTCTCCTACATGCTTGACGTCTTGGCGCTTTGTTTTAAGGCCAACCAGTGCATGTCGAAAGACGAAAAGGATAACCAAGTTTTGAAAGGCATTGCCTACAGTGCTCTCAGACTGCTCGTTTTTACCAACGCCTCGAGCATCGACATTATCCTTAACTAATGCCGTCTTCTCGAACGAGCTAAAGCCCGCCGCGTGGCCCAAAGCATCGTGCACCTTCAGAACACAGCAGCCACTTCTTCGTGGGATGACGCCTTCCACCAGGCCCTTCAGTGTGACAACCTCACACGCATCATTCGTGGAGAGGTCGAGGCAGCACAACCAGTGGCCACGCCATTCCCGACGCCTGCCCCTTCCCCGACCGCGTTCTCTTTGATACAGGCCGTCGTTAAGAGTTATCGAATGTCGGCCTACATCCTGTTCCTACCGTATACGCTGCTGAGCCTTCTCATCTTCCTTCTGCTCCTCGCCTCCAACGCAATCCGTCTGAATGGCGTACCCTTCATGACAGGCACATAAGTTTTAGCTGTCAGCGCGTTGAGCATATCGCTCGTCACTGCCGCAACCGCTGGGCTCCATCATCACATTACGTGCCTCCGTCTCACTCCACTTCTGTTCACCAGTCTCCCCCACAACTTTTCCCATCAACTCCGAACACATTTTCCGCTCCTACAGCCCCTCTGAGCAGACCTCCCTACTACCGGTCACCATTCCCTGCTCGTCGTCAGTCCCTGTTGCCCCCATAACACCGTGCTGCCTCCCAGACCTATTTGCAGCACCACCGACTGTTAAACTAGGTTGTGTAGCTTCTGGAGGTGGAATTGCGCTGACGACCTCCGTAAGAATTCCTCGCTTAACGTTAACGATGAACCTGAACCATTTTGATGTTACTGTCGACAATGTTGGTATCTGCACGTTGATAGATACTGGCAGGCGTGTGTCCATTAAGAATGCTAACCTTCGCCGCCGCCATGAAAAAGTTGTCACGCCCACCTTCAACCAAGCTATACGAGTCGCCGATGGAGTAACTGCCACACGTCTTGGCGTGTGCACTGCCTGAGTTTCTATTGTGAAGAGAAGCACTGTCGTTCTTTTCGCCGTTAACTTGCCTATGAACTCATTCTTGGTATGAATTTTCTAGCCACGCACTCTGCCCTCATAGGCTGTTCAGTTGGCTCTCTGCGCCTTGATTTAGCTAACTTTTTCGACCCGAGCAGCCCACCGCAAAGGAGCCTCTGCTGCATTGATTTCACGCGCCTGCCACCTAACTGTCACACAGGTCACCTTATTCTCCACGCCACCAGTACCTGACAGTCATTACATAGTGACCCCGATTCCTGCCGTGATGCTTACGCATAAGGTTGCTGCGCCACATATGATTCTGACGATTATGAGAAACCACACCTTCCTTTCGCTTTTCAACTTTTCATTCACCAAGTTCTACCACAGAGTATCATCCTGTCGAAAATTTCCACTCTCCAAGACGAGCATGTCGAGCCCTTCAGAGTGCGTGATTGCTGCAGCTCAGCCAGTGGTTCAACTCCGTCACGTTCATCGGGCATTGACATCGAGCGGATGGTGTCATCAGGCCTCACGTCTTCACCGACACCCATACCATGTTTTCGCGTCGGAGTGGGAAATAATACAACAGAAAGTCGGGAAGATGCTTGCGAAAGACATTAACGAGCCTTCATGCAGTCCCAGGACTTCTCCCGTCGTCCATGTTGAAAAGAAGGATGGAACATGGCGCTTTTGCACCTATTACCATCACCTCAACAAAATGACAAAGAAGATAATTATCCTCGGCCTCGCATCGACGACGACCTCGACTGCCTGTACGGGGCAACTTATTTTCCAACTATTGACCTTCGGTCTTGCTACTGACAGATAGCCGTCGACGAGATTAATCATGAGAAGACCACATTCATCCTTCCTGATGGCCTTTATCAGTTCAGGGTGATGCCCTTTGGTCTCTGCGATGCGCCAGCCACATTTAAAAAAGTGATGGACTCATTTCTCCAAGGGTTGAAATGGTGCACCTGCTTGTGTTGCCTTGATGATGTTATTCTCTTTTCGCCCACATTCAACTCACATCTCGATCAGCGATTCTTGACGTTTCCCGTTGATCCGGACTCCAGTTGAACGCCTCCAAATGCCACTTCGCTCGTCGCCAAATCTTCGTTTTTGGTCATCTTGTCAATGCCCAAGGCTTGCGTTCAGACCAAGAGAAAATTCGCGCAGTTACAAACTTTTCCGTTCTGAAGACTACAAAGAATGACCGCAGTTTCGCGGGGTAGTGTTCCTATTTCAGACGCTTAGTTAAGGACCTTGTGACAATTTCACGCCCTCTCACGGACTTCCTGAAGAAAGACGCCTCGTTTTACCGGGGACATGACTAAGCAACATTGTTTTTCCAACTTACGACCCTGCTTACAATGCCACCAATCTGGGCCCATTTTCATTCATCAGCCCCGACTGGGGTTCCCACGCACCACAGTGGACACGGCATAGAAGCTGTGCTATTGCAACACCATCGGGGACACGACCGTGCTTTATCACGAACGTGTTATAGCCGAGCGCAGTTATTCTATCACGGAGCACGAGTGCATCACCCTTGTATGGGCAGTCAACAAGTTTCGTCCATACCGGTACGGGCGCTCATTCTGTGTTGTGACGGATCACCACGCGCACTGCCGGCTAGCCTCCCTGAAGGACCCCACAACACACCTCGCTCGTTGGGTCCTACGCCTTGAAGAATACTTGTTCTCTGTAATGTATAAAACAGGGCGATTACATCAGGATGCGGATTGTTTATCCCGCTACACTGTGGACAAAGCAACCGATACTGACGCTACCACAGACGTTGATTCCGTGTCGCAGCTGCTGAACATTGGCGAAAAGCAACGTCAAAATGCTTTTTTATGAGCCATCATTGACAAACAGTTATCAACTCCTCGCGACCCGTCCCTACGAATTTTTTTGGTGAAATACGGGATTCTATACTGCCATGACCTTTAATTCTTTGGATCGACTTTCTGGGCCTATTTCCACTCTCCACAGCCAGAAATAAATGGATTGCTGTTGCCACAGACTACGCGACGCGGTACGCAATCACCCGAGCACTCCCGACCAATTGCGCTACCTACGTGGCAGACTTTCTGTTGTACGACATATTATCGAATGGAGCTCCCCGCCTACTTCTCACCGACCGTGGCCGCAAGTTCCTCTCAGCTGTCGTTCACGAAGTCGTGAGGTCTTGGTATACCAAACACAAATTAACTAATATTTACTATTTCTTACCATCGGCAGTCAAATTGGCCTTAGAAAGCGCCTAAACACGACCATAACCAATGTGCTCGCCCAATACGTTGCGCCAGACCACCAGCATTGGGACATTCATTTGCCGTATGTGATGTTCCCTTACAATTCCTCCCATCACAACACTGCCGGCTATTCGCCCTTCTATTTCCTGTATGGCCGAGACCCATTACTACCCTTAGAAACTTTGCTACCTGCGGCTACTGAATATGGCAGAGAAGCCATTACCCTCGCACACCACACTCGCCAAGTCACCTGTAACCGTCCACAGGCTTCACAGGCGCACGAATGACATCTGTACTTCACTTCACTTTATTTTCCTTAAAGACCTCGCAGGGAGGTATTACATAAGGGGCGGGGTTAACATAATAGTGGCTACATGCAGAACAGTGGTTACATACAATCAGAAGATAGTGACTACAATGCACGTACAATATAGTGGCTACAATACACCTATTGAGACATACCAAGTTTTATTTTTTCAGAAAATGAAGATAAGCAGATAGTTTCGACGATATCGCGGGGCACGCCGTGCCAGTCAGCTGATGATCGACAAAAGAAAGATTCAAAAAAAGTCGCAGTGTGGCTGCGAGTCGAGTAACTTGTAAATGGTGCCCTGTGCGCAGAGAAATGCGTGGTGGCGGGGCTAGAATATATGGGGAATGATGAAGTGGGCTGTAAAAGAACTTGTGAAAAAGGATTATTGAATCGATGCGGCGCCGGGACAATAGCGGGTTCAAGCCAGACTGAATTTTTAGTTGTGATACGCTGGTATATTAAAAATAAGATGATTGAATGAACCTTACTGCGCGGTTCTGAATGGTTTCTAGGGCATTGATAAGGTATGTTTGATGAGGTGACCAAATGGGGGAAGCGTATTCTAGCTTCGGGAGTACGAGTGACTTATATGCTAGAAGTTTTACATGACGTGGTGCATGGCAGAGATGGCGTTTTAGGAATCCAAGGATTTGGTTGTCCGAGGCCGTAACGCGTGCTATATGAGGTGACCAAAGTAAGTTATGTGAAAGGGTGATACCAAGGTACTCAAATGTACCTACTCTTTTTTATGAAGTGTTAGCAATAGTGTAGGGTGTGCATAATGGCTGTAGGCGGCGAGTAAAACCTATTACCTTGCATTTTTTGGGGTTCAGTGTCATCAGCCATTCGTTGCACCAATCTCGAACATTGTTAAGATCGTCTTGTAAAAGAGAGTGATCAGCATTGTTAGTGATTGGGCGGTTGATGACACAATCGTCAGCGAACATTCGGATTTGAGAGGCAACATGCAGATGGAGGTCATTATTATAAATAAGAAATAGCAGTGGACCTAAAACGCTACCTTGCGGGACGCCAGATGTTACAGGGAGGGGGCCGGAAATAGAATTATTGACATGTACTGACTGCAATCGGCTAGTAAGGAATTCATTAATCCAATGAAAAATGTTGCGATGAAAGTTCAACTGTGAGAGTTTAAGTAATAGCCGTTAGTGGCGTAACTTATCAATTGCTTTTTCATTATTAGGAAAAATGGCATCGACCTGTTTGTTAGTATCGAGGTTGGCATGTAAAACATGGATGAACATGGAAAGCTGCGTTTCACATGAGAGGCCCTTGCGGAATCCATGTTGAGATGTGTGAAAAAAGTTGTTGGTGCCAAGAAACCACATGATATGTGTGTAGATGACGTGCTCCATTATTTTGCAGGGTACACTGGTCAGGGAAATCGGTCGCTAGTTAAGAGGAGATGTTTTGATGCCCGATTTATGAATTGAAATGATCTGCGCTTCTTTCCAGGCGAGAGGGATGCTACCGGAAGAAAGAGACTGCGTGAATATTATTCTGAGATAGGCTGCGCTGATGTTCTTGGTGCTTTTTAACGCTTTCGGATTGATATCATCTGCCCCAGATGCCAATGAAAGTTTAAGCTTTTCAAATATGGCTATTATTCTTTCCTCGCTGAAATCAATTGCTGACATAACATCCTGGACAGGGGCAGGGGGTACAGGTAGAGGAGCATCAGGTTCAGTGGTGAATACAGATGAAAAAGCAAGAATAAATACCTCAGCACATTCTTGTTCAGGAATCATAATGTCATTATGGTCGGTAATGATAACAGCAGAAGTAGCTTGGGATTCAGAATTTGCCAGAATTTTTTAGGATTGCTTTGCAGTACACAAGGTAAGGTATCATAAATGAAGGAGTGCTTGTCACGACACATAGCTCATAAGTAAACTTTCTCAGCTACGTAATATTTTTCCCAGGCCACAGCACAAATTTTTTCCTTGTCAAGCGGAAAAGGCGTTTTTTCTTATTTTCTAGAGATTTCGATTTCCTGGTAAACCAAGGTTTCTTGTGGTTGGCTTGTACCGATATAACTGGAATATGCTTATTACCGAGTTCAGTAAACTTTTGTTGGAAGATCAACCAGTTTTCTTGTAATGTGTGGCAATGAAAATTGGTGCAAAAAGTCGGGTAATAAGCAATAAGCTCGTTGTTTATGGCATCGTTTTTACCTTTACCATATAAGCGTATTGTTTTATTCCACGATTCTTGTCTTGGCAAGGCAAAGCTGAAGACTGCGTGGATTTTTCAATGGTCGCTAATTTTACGGAGGTAAGACATTGAAGAGAGGCTATATGGGCTATTGGTTAGTATCAGATCTAAAACGCTGGCCGAATCCTGCGTGACGCGTGTTGGTTGCAACACAAGCTGACTTAAATGGAAGTTAAAGCAAAGATCGAGGAATTCGTTATCATTTTTGCTCGGTGACGAAGGCGGATTTCCAGCCCAGTTTATGAGAGGGAAGTTCAAATCCCCGAATAACAATACCTGAGCGTTAGCATATTTTCTCCTGAGTCTGTCCAGGACGCAGCTAAGCTTCTCAGTAAAGCCTGTATCTGTTCGCGGTGGGCGGTAGCATACACCAAGTAAGATGTTATAAGGAGGGGAGTGAAAGAGTAGCCATAATATTTCAAGGTCACTGGGCGTATAAACAATGATGCAAGGCAAGGTATTACTGACGGCAATGAGCACACCACCGCCTCTAGAGTTCTGGCGATCTTTGCGGAAAAGCTCAAAACCGGGTAGGTCATCCATGACCTCAGTGTCAGATACATCAGCGGTAAGCCATGTTTCAGTAAGTATTAACAAATTACATCCAGATGAGAGAACAATATTAGATACGATGTCGCGTTTAGAAAGAAAATGCCGTATATTAGTAAAAATTGCTGAAATAGTAGTGCTTGAGCGCATTGCTCTCGGGCGCTAAGATGGCTGGCAGTGATGTAGCAATCGCTATCTAATTTCTTTAACACGTTTCTCAGCGTCGTCGGACACGTACTTCGGTGATCCTATAAACAAGGTTTTATAACGTAGAGAAAAGGCGACAGCTTTTTCCTTTGCAAATGCAAGAGGTGTTTCCTGGCATTTTGTACGGCGCGGGAGTAGTCCTGACCAATTCTGTAGTTACTGCTTGAACTGGTATAGCGCATTACGGGGAAGAAAAAACGGCCGAGCCGACCGACACAAGATGACAGAGCGCTAACTTCCAACTGAGCTTTATTGTCAAACTGCATCAAATATGTAGACCAGCGCAAGCATACAAAACCACCCTAACGCAACGACAAGATTACACACAACATCGCACCGTCACATATCACAGATTCATAGGCGGTTATTCTGATTAAGGAAGGCCACTTCATGTTCAGATCAAACCAAAGAAGGGGCGCTAATACACATGATGCCAGCTCTTGCTATACAATGCGCTTCTATAATTTCCCGAGGTAATTGTGACGGGTGCTTTTTAACCACTTCACATTGATCAAACATGGGGGAACATCCACAATCGCGGCAGTGAATTCCAATGTGGCCCTGGATTGCTTTGTGAACATTTTAATGGTGCTCTTTTAGCCTTTCATTAAGGCAGTGCCCCGTTTGGCCGAATTACCACTTACTACATGAGAGTGGAATCGCGTAAACAACCCCCGCTACACACGCCACAAACCGAGTTTTGTGCTTGGTTGAGCAACCAGTGGTACGTGATTTGAGAGGATTGACTGCTTTTCAAAGCCGCTGTAACTTATCCGGCGCTGAAAACACCACTTTGACGCTGCCTTTTTCCCTATCTTTTTTAGCCGGAGGGAAATGTCAGGCACGTAGGTAAAACTACGGGTCGTTTTCGGTCGTTACATTCCGGCTGAGCCTCGGAGTTGCAGCCTTTCTTTATCTGTTTTATTAGCTTTTCAGCTATAGATGCCAGTAGGATAGCTGGGTACCCAGCACTCAAAAGCCTTTCAGCTTGAGGTACAAAGCTGCGCTGCATGACATGATGACATGATTTCCTAAGAGGATTGATGAGACAAAGATTTGTGATGCTTCTCTAAACTAACTTGGAATGGGAAGAGTCATAGGGTAAAAGAGATTTTCCAGTTCTAGGTTCAAATAGCCAGCACACATGGTCAGGTGAAAGAATTAAATTCAAATCTAAAAAGCGTAAGCTGTTGTCAACTGGCATCTCATGAGTCAAGAAAAGCGGTTTGAAACATTCTTTAAAAGTCATTACAATACTGTCGGTTAGGTGCTGGCAGGCAGCGTCGCTGCAGTCGATGAAAGTTAAAAAGTCGTCTACGTAACGACATATTTTGGTGACAATATTTTGGTCAAGCATGCTCCTCAGCAAATGGTCATGATATGCAAGGTATATGTCACTAAGGATCGAGGCGAGGCATGACCCAATGCAGACACCACTATTCTGTATGTATATTGATTGATTGATATGTGGGGTTTAACGTCCCAAAACCACTCTATGATTATGAGAGACGCCGTAGTGGAGGGCTCCGGAAATTTAGACCACCTGGGGTTCTTTAACGTGCACCCAAATCTGAGCACACGGGCCTACAACACTTCCGCCTCCATCGGAAATGCAGCCGCCGCAGCCGGGATACGAACCTATGTATATTCGTCGTCTCTTTCTTTCATATATATATATATATATATATATATATATATATATATATATATATATATATATATATATATATTGTGATGTACTGGACAGAGAACAAGAGACAACACCCGATCCTGGGCTCGCTATTCCTATTCTGTCTTCGTTCTTCTCTTCTTTTCTCTAGCTACCCGCGCGCCGAAGCGCCAGCGTCTTTCTTGGTCATGACACTCGGCCTTGACTCCGCGCTCGCGGAGAATGCGGCAAAATTGCTGGTGGGCGGGCTTGGCTGCATCGTGGTGGTCAGCCCGGACCACAGTGCAACATGAAGCGACGGTTTGGGGGAAGCATTTCTGGTGGACGCCACTGGCTGCCTCGAGATGGTCGCTCTTTTGCACGCCACGATGTCTCTTGGAAAAGTGCTGTGGACTCAGGCGGCCGGCACTGGCTGCCCCGTTGCGGCCGACACTCTCGGTCATGCCGCGATTTGGTCCCGGTATCCCAAAGGTAGATCTGGCGGTCGAAATACTGGCTGCATTTCGGGGGTCGGCCTTGGCCACGCTGAAACTGGGTGCCAGAGTCTTCCACTATTATATCGGGAGGTCGAGACTGGTTGCATCATTGAGCGCCAACTTTCTCCTCATGATCTTGTTCAGTGAGACTAGCGGTCGTTACCTTGGACTCTACCGGCGCCATGACCGTAGGCGGTTCAAGCATAGGCGATGCTGGTGTCTCCACTTGCCTCAGTAAAGCTGATATTGGGGCTGGCTTCTCTAACTGAGCTGTATGAGGACTGGTATCGGCCTCTTCCACTGACATGATGGCGTCGCATACCGGTGCGGGTACTGAGAGCAGCAGTGGCGTGTCGCAACTGTGTCTGACGTCATTCGTAGGACAGGCAGAGAAGCTTTCTGCCGCGCGGCTGGAGGGCTCTGAGAAAACGTCGAGCTGCCGCCCCATTTGAGCTTGATATATGGTAGTGGGTGCGTTGACGAAGGGTCCCGCTACCCTGTGCCCCTCTGTATCTCCCCGAACGAAAGAGAACGGCGTGGCCCATGGCTGACACCAATTCT
Source organism: Rhipicephalus annulatus (assembly GCA_013436015.1). Lineage (NCBI taxonomy): Eukaryota > Metazoa > Arthropoda > Arachnida > Ixodida > Ixodidae > Rhipicephalus > Rhipicephalus annulatus. The sequence goes on along the minus strand of WOVY01014874.1, from coordinate 34,189 downwards.
GCTCCGGTACCAGCGACGAGTCTGGAAGCTCATGTGGAGAACCGAAGTGCTCAGCTGGAGCCTCGAGATAGAACCCTTCTTGACCTCCATCCATGGTACCAGTCAGGTTGGACGGGGTGGTAGTGGAGATGTGGTGAGGGTCAGGACCAAAAGCAGCTATGAGCTTGCAGCTCCACTCTGCCCATGACTGCCGCTTGCAGCCTTCATACCAGTGCCACGCTGCTGCACCTTCCCGAAGACAATCTACAGCCACAGTCTATTTCTGAGATTCCGTCCAGGCCTCGCGCATTGCTATCGCGTTGACGGTTGCCACCCAGCCGTCGGCGTCGTTCAGGACCCCGTGGAATTTCGGTAGTTCGCAGACGGCTGGTGATTGTGAGGTGGCAGGTGGCCACGCAGAGATCACCGACGTGAAGCAGTCGAGCTGGTGTGAGTGCTCGATCAGAGAAGACCGAAGCTCCCTGCGTTGCTCCGGTGTGCTTGCATCAAGGTCATATGACGCACCTACATCCAACACTGCGTTAATGTCACACAATGCTGGCAACATTGTAGGAGCTCGCTTGGCGATCAACACTGTCAGTTTGTTAGTCTCGGCGTGGAGCAGTGCGATGATACGCCGTAGCTCCACGGCAATGTCGCACGAGGCTCCTGAACCGCTTTGGTTCGCGTCCGAGAAGTACGTGGTTCTAGTAGTACTCGCGGTGGTGGCACGCACGTCCAAGGAAGCATGAACAGTGCTTCATGGCGGCTTATGTGTTGGAAGATAACCGGACAGGAAATGCAAGCCGTGGGAAGCTTGAACAGCATTCCCAAAAGACAGGAGCCCGTGCGTATTACGGCCGCGAAGCGGTAGCATAGTGTCCATTGGGTGATGCCCTGGTACCACAGAGGAGGCATGGACACCGTCCACTGATGGTCCGATGGGCAGCTGAAGCAGCGGCTGGGTTGTTGACTCCATCGCCAAAAAAGCGTGAACGGCGTTTCTGGATGAAGAAGCCCGCACTGCCGATGAACCACGAAGACACGTACCGGTGGCTTCCCGCAGAGGGTTCACTTGTCGGCTTGCGCTAATGGCAGAATCTATAGCCAAGGACGCGTGGACGGCGGCCCTTCTGAAATGGTACCAGTAACGCGTACTTCAGCCGTCGAGGAAGCCTTGACGCCGTCCCCGAACGGTGGTGGCAGTGGCGGCAGGTGAACAGCTGCCGAGGAGGCCTTGACGCCATCCTCAAGCGGCGCTTATCGCGGCTGTCCTGGATGACGAAGCCGGGACGTAAGACTTCTTCTTCGTTGACGGCGCCATTGTGATGTACTAGACAGAGAACAAGAGACAACACCCGATCCTGGGCTCGCTATTCTTATTCTGTCTTCGTTCTTCTCTTCTTTTCTCTGGCTACCCGCGCGCCGAAGCCCCAGCGTCTTTCTTTGTCATCACAATATATATATATATATATATATATATATATATATATATATATTGCCACCTGGTGTTCTGTGCCAGTGAACAGTGAGCGAAGACGAGCACCCCGCGCCAGCGGAGACGTCTTTCTTTGTGTCTAAGATTTTGACAGTCGCGTCTGCTTGTACGCTACTTCGAGCTCCTAGTGCGTGACAACTGGTGGAGATGCGGGTACACTTTCCACAAAACCCCTTCCAGTACAAAAGCTCCAGCCCCATACCGGTGGTTACGCCTGTTCACCACGCTAGCCGAGGGATCCGTTGTTTGGACCCCGAGTTCGGACTTCTCCTAGAGAGGATGACGGCCCCAACTATCCCAGACAGCCCCTTCCCTAGTGGCTTTAACCCAGCCCCAGCCAGTATGAAAGGCGCAACGCTAATGCACTATGCGCTGTTCCTCCCACGAACGCCGAATCCCTGTTATGGTGCTTTCTATGAGGAAGTTGAGGATTGGCTAGTCCACCATGACTTCGTTGCAACTCATAACATGTGGAATGACACAGGCAAGCTCTCACATGTCTACCTCAGTTTGAATGACGGGATGCGTGTTTGGTACGAAAACCGGGCAGATCTGTTCACGTCATGGGTGGACTTCGAACGCCGGCTTCTCGAAACGTATGCAAGTCCCGATCGCCAAGAGCGAGCTGAACATGAACTCTATTGGGGTATGCAAATGCCAAATGAAGGTGTAGCATCGTATGTTGAGGACATGACGCGTCTTTTTGGACGAGCCGACCCTCACATGCCGGAAGAGAAGAAGGTGTGATACCTGATGCGTGGACTGAAGGAGCAGTTGTTCGGTGGTCTTGTATGCAGCCCCCCCCCCCCGCCAAGACTATGTCAAAGTTTCTTGATGAAGCCGTCCTAATTGTAAGCACGCCTCGCCAACGGACACAGACGTACGAGCGACAGGTGAACATTGCCTCTGCTACGGACAATATGGGTGGTCTTGGGCGCCACGTCGACTTCTTCCGAGAGCTCATACGCTCTGTAATACGCGAAGAACTGCAGAAGTTATTGGTACACTCGGCCCCCACTGTCAGTTCTTTGTGCTGCATCGTCCGAGATGAAGTTCAGCACGCACTACGAGAACCGTCCTGTCAGACAGAGCCACAGTCCCTATATGACTTCTCTCACATGTCGTATATGAAAACTCTGCTCCAGCCAACACCAACTTTGGCTCCGCCTCCCATTGCGGCCCCTGCCATTCTTCCGGCCGACCAAACTCTGCGCCAACCTGCACCTCATTTTACTCCGTCTCATACCATGGCCCCAGCCATGCTTCAGGAAGTCCAAGCGGGCCCGTACCTCAGCGACCGCCGACTGATTACGCGAAAATCAGACGTGGGGCGGGCCCCTGATCGACATCTTTTTGCTATCACTGTGGCGAATCTGGGCACATCTACCGAAAGTGCACTTATCGAGAGCTGGGACTTCGTGGTTTTTCGGCCCACTCCCCATCCCCTAGGTTCGGCCAGAGGCCTCCGAAAATTGCGAACTATGTTGCCCAGCAGCACGGATCGACATCTCGGCACCACTCACGTTCTCCATCACCGCGGTGATTCTCGCCAAATCAGCGCACCTATTCGGGCGTGGTGCAGGGCCGGTCACCTAGCCCGCGTCAGGAAAACTAGGCACAGCGACCTTCGGGACAAGGCCGCTCAGAGTGGTCAAGCTCAAGGCTCCCTATCGACGCGGTCTGAAGATAGCGACGATACATTGACAACGACATCACCGGCTGATTTCGGAAGAGTTTCTGAGATATTCCTGTTCTGAAAAATGGTCGTGAACTTTAGTGGACACTGGTGCATACTATTCCATAATTAACGAAAGACTGGCCCCCTTTTGAAAAAAGTAACGACGCCTCGGAGCCAAACGCCCATTCTTACAGCTGGCGGCCATATCGTCACGCCTCTCAGTATGTGCAAGGCAAGATTGCAAGTCCGCCTTTGTACGTTTGTTGTCAGTTTGAGCAATCTCCGGCAGTGTTCTCGAGACCTCATCATCGGCAGGCTTTTTTCAGGGAGCTTGGTGCTATTATTGACATTCGACGACGTTAGTCACATTCGCGACCACAAACACCACAACAGCTTACGCGGACCCCAACCACTCTCGAGTGTCCCTTCGCGTTATCGACGACGCTGTCACGTTACCACCCTGTGCAACTGTTGTGGTTCAGGTGGTGTGGGAAGGAGTGATGCAATATGAAGCAGTCATGGAAAGCAATCACTCGCTTCTGCTGTCTCAGGTTGTCTGCATAGTAAGAAGCCTCGTTGACCTTCTCGATGATCACTGCGACGTTTTTATTACAAACTTCCGCTACGAGCACCGGCGCCTTTTTCCTGGAACTGTCATCGCCAACGCCGACGCAGTCACCAATGTCACCGAATGTTTTGCTTCCGACGCCATCTGCACTGCTGAAGCACCTTTCCGCAGCGTCAACATCAGTCCAACGCTTTCTGAAGCGAACAAGCAGCGTTTGAGCGAGCTGTTGCTGGAATTCCACACATGCTTTGCACGTTCTTCGAAAATACGTCGAACACCTATTACGAAACACCGTATTATCACCTACGACGCCGTGCATCCCATACAGCAGCAGCCTTATCGTGTTTCGCCAACTGAACGGCACGTGATTCAAACGCAGGTTAAGGAAACACTTCAGGATGGCGTGATACAGCCTTCAAGCCGCCCTTGGTCATCACCAGTCGTTCTTGGGAAAAAAAAGATGGCACGCTTCGCTTTTGTGTCGACTACAGGAAGTGAACAATGTCACAAAGAAAGACGTGAAACCGTTGCCCAGGGTGGATGAATCTCTGAACAGGTTGCAGCGCTTGAAGTATTTTCCGTCCGTCGAATTGAAGAGTGGTTGTTGGCAAATAGTGGTCGATGAACGTGACCGGGAAAAGACCGCTTTTGTAACGCCGGATGGCATTTGTGAATTCAAAGTGCTCCCTTTCGGCCTCTGTTCCACTCCAGCCGCATTCCAGCGAATTATGGACACCATCCTGGCAGACCTCAAGTGGAAAAGCTGTCTTGTCTACCTCGATGATGTTATTGTGTTTTCAGAAACGTTTGACGAGCATCTTCGTCCCTTCGGAATGTGCTCGATGCCATTAGGTCAGCCAATCTCACACTCAAGCCTGAAAAATGTCATTTCGGCTATGAAGAATTAAAGTTTCTTGGTCACGTCGTGAGCGATGTTGGTGTTCGGCCTGATCCTGACAAAACTGCTGCCGTCGCCACTTTTCCGACTCCAACTGACAAGAAAAGTCTTCGACGATTTTTGGGTCTGTGCGGGTATTACCGGCGCGTTATTGAAAATTTCTCTAACATTGCGGAGTCACTATACACCTCGCACGTGATGATACACCATTTGTCTGGGCTGACGAATAGCAGACTGCATTTGCGGAACTACAGCACCGGCTCTCTTCTCCTCCCGTGCTAGGCCACTTCGATGAAGATGCTGACACAGAAGTACGCACTGATGCCAGCAATATTGGTCCTGGAGCTTTTCTGGTACAACGACAAGATGGCATTGAACGGGTAATAGCCTACGCAAGCCACACACTGTCTCCCGTAGAATCTAACTATTCTACATCAGAAAAAGATTGTCTCGCGGTCATTTGGGCAATTACAAAGTTTCTGCCATATCTCTATGGAAGACCATTTAAAGCGGTGACTGATCATCATGCTTTGTGCCGGTTGACCACTCTACGAGACCCTTCAGGACGATTAGCACAATGGAGTCTGCGCCTACAGGAATTTGATGTCTCCATCGTGTACAAGTCAGGCAAAAAGCACGAAGATGCCGACACGCTATCGCGAGCACCTCTTCGGTCCGCTAGTACAAGTGCCGAATAGGACGGCGCCTTCGTGGCAAATCTGAGGGGTCGGATTTGATGTCTTATCAACAAAATGACGCCAACCTAAGAATGATTATTGATCATTTAGAAGGTGGCACCGCGCCCATTCCTCGGCCGATGTCAAGAACGTTGCCATCATTTTGCCAACGAAATGGCGTCTTATACAAAAGAACACCGCTGATGGTGACAGATCTCATCTTCTTGTCGTGCCTGAAGCCCTCCGCGATGACGTCTTATTAGCTTGCTATGACGAGCCCACATCCGGCCATCTTGGCTGATCGAGAACTATGGATCGGGTGCGACAACACTTCTACTGGCCTTAAATGCCTGCCTGTGTCAAACGCTACGTGAAGGGATGCCGTGATTGCCAGCGTCGCAAGACACCACCCTTGTCGAATTATTCTCTTTTAGCGCCGTGGTCTTTATCAAGTGTCCCTGTTAATCTTGATGTTGCCGACCTTTCATCGTTTGACGCGCAAATTTAACCACTTTCGACGAGTTGCGTGAAGAAGAATGTACGCGTGCCTCGTTGTCTCGTGAGAGTTGTGAACGGCGCCTCAAGCTTATGGGGTTTAAATTGTTCTTCTGTGCCTGCTGTTCTTCCGCGTGATATGAAGCTTGCCGAGTTCGACGAAATCATGTACGGGACTATCATCGTTTTAAGCAAAGAGCAGCAGTCTGAAACAACGACCCCCCGAGAAGCAGTTCCGAAGAAGAGATCATAAGAATAATCAGCAAGTCGCTACCCTCACATGAGCGCCACCCTCTTGCACGTGTCCTTATAACACGTCTTTCGGTGTTCGATTTCACACAAGGTGACACGGAGACTTCACTACCACGTTCTCGTGCTCATCACAAAATTGACACCGGGTGTGCACAGCCCGTTCTTAAAAAACCTTACCGCGTGTCGTCGACAGAGAGGGCACTGAAAGCTGAACAGGTCACCGATGTGTTGCGAAAACGTGTTTTCCAAGAGTCATCTACTCCGTGGGCCGCGCCTGTGATCTTAGTAAGAAAGAAGGCCAGATCATGGTGTCTTTGCGTTGACTAAAGAAAACAAAATACGGTCACCGAAAAACACGTGTATCCGCTTCCTGGAATTGATGACGTCATTGCTTGCCTGCATTCCGCTGCCTACTTTTCGTCACTGGATTTGCGATCAAGGTATTGCCAAATACACATGCACCCAAACGACAAAAAGAAAACGGCCTTCGTGACACCTGACAGCCTTAATGAATTTAATGTTATGCCGTTCAGTCTTTGTAATGCACCGGCAACATTCAAACAATTTATGGACACAATACTTCGAGGACTTAAACGGGAAATTTGTTTGTGCTACTTAGATGATTTGGTGATTTTTTGCAGTACATTGAACGAGCCTAACAGACGTCGCAGTCTTGTTTTGGATTGCATACAAAATGCCGGCTTGATCCTAAACTCTAAGAAATGTCGTTTAATGAAACGGACTCATTAGTACTTGGACATCTCGTGGACAAAAATGGAGTAAGGCCAGACCCACGAAAAATCGAGGCCGTTAGCTCTTTCGAAACACCAAAATCGATGCGAGAATTGAGGAGCTTTTTTGGCCTATGCTCATATTTTCGTCTTTCTGGTCTGAGGTTCGCCGACGTGGTGCATCCCCTAACATGTCTTCTTCAAAAGGACGTCCCTTTCAACTGGGCTTCAGCTTGCGAAGATGCGTTCCGCCAGCTAAAGTTTCTACTAACGTCGGGGCCCATACTGCGTCACTTAGATGCGTCCTTGCCTACGGAAGTGCATGCTGATGCTAGTGGCATCGGCATCGGTGCTGTTCTTGGAAGCGTCATCAAGGAGCTCAGCACGTAGTGGCCTATGCCAGTCACTCTTTCAACAAAGCTGAACGCAACTATACCGAAACAGAACAAGAATGCTTGGCAGCTGTTTTTGCGGTACACAAATTTTCACCTTATATCTTTGAACGTCCGTTCACTATCGTGACCGACCATCACGCTTTAGGCTGGTGAATCTTCGTGACCCGACTGGTGGACTGGCACGTTGGGCTCTTCGCCTTCAGCAGTATGACTTTGCCATCTCGTTCAAGTCTGGACGCCTCTACGCAGATGCCGACTGTCTCTCCCACTTTCTCCTGAAGACGACTGAGTGCGAAGAGCACCGTTTTGACGACTGTTTCGCCTCCATTTCATCCACATTCCCAGACTTAAATACTTTCAAGAAAGAACAAGAGACTGATATCAGCTTGGAGCCATTACTTGCCGTGGCATCGCGTCCTCGAGCCACCGGCCGCTTTTGTGTCCGTGACAGCTTTCTATACACGACAAATTAATCGGCTAAAGGCCCACGCTTCCTTCTAGTCGTACCACACCGTCTACAATTCAACATACAAAAGCCTTTCCCGACAATGCGACAGCTGGTCATCTGGGGTTCATCAGAACTTTCAATCGGACACAAGTGCGTTTTTACTGGCTCATAATGCAGGACACATTCAAGCACTATGTCGCAAGTTGCGAACAATGTCAATGCTACAAGCAGCCTACGACTTTTCCGTCAGGTCTTCTCCATTCACTGCCACCTCCTCATCTACCATTTGATCAAGTTGGTATCGATCTTTTGGGCCCATTAATACGCTCACCTAACAACAATCGATGGGTGATAGTATGCGTCGACCATCTGACTCGTTACGCAGAAACTGCTGCATTACCATCCTCGACAGCGGCGTGCGTGGCCATGATTTTGCTTAGATTCATCATTTTTTGGCATGGCCCTCCCAGAGTAATCATTAATGATCGAGTTCGTTACGGACGCCGTAGAAGAACTGGTTCGTCTGTGCAATTCGCAGTTCCGCCATTCATTTCCGTAGCACCCTCAGACGAATGAGCTGGTAGAACGTATGAACAGAACTCTGACTAACACGTTGGCCATGTACGTATCATCTGACTACAGAGACTGGGATGACGTTCTACCCTTCATTACCTATGCGTATGACACGGCTAAACATGCAACAACCAATTACAGTCTTTTTTTACTTCCTTTACGCACGTTCAACAATAATCTGCGTCGATACTATTTTACCATTTTACTTCCATAGCGAATACCCTGTCTCCAAGACATTCTGCCTAGCCGAAGAATGAAAACACCGATCGAAGGAAAGCTGTGAGAGCCGCCATCAGTCTGTCGCATATTGCAAAGGAGACTTTGTGTGCTTGTGGACGTGACAACGTGAACGGGGTCTATGCGAGAAGTTTTCACCTCAGTACAGTGGCCCATTTGTCATGGTTGTTCGCTTCAGCGATTTGACATACGTGGTAGCATGGCTGACATCAGCTGGCCGTCGGTCAAAGCGAAACCATCTGGTACATGCCGCCGGCCTTAAACGATTTTACGCTAAACATTCAAAATGATTCATCCTCGCTCAGCGGGCTTCATCTGGGAGCCGGGAAATGCAACGGATTTGACCCAAAAAGGAGAAGAGGCGGAACACATGAACTGGTGGTGCAAAGACGGACGCCTATATTACCCGAAAATCAACCTCGCCCTACTAATAATTTATATGTTATTATTTATATATTATTATATAAATTATAATATATAAATAAATTATATATATATATATATATATATATATATATATATATATCTGCCAGTAGAGACCCTCGCAATAAATAAGGGAAATAAGTGTATACTTAAGGGCTCGTTTTTCCGTGTTTTGACACAATAATAGTGAAATCTAACAGACAATAATGCTAAGGAAAGTATAGGAAAAAATATAAGACTGAATTGTAATTTTATTCAGAAGAAAGAAAAGTAGGTGAAAAGATAAATTGCCGTGGGCAGGAACCGAACCTGCGACCTTCTAATAACGCGTTGAATGCTCTACCACTGAACTTAAGGGCTCGTTGTATACTTAAATGTATACTTAAGGGTATCGAACGCATTGTTTGAAGGTAGCAGGTCCGGCTCCTGCTCAGCGCAAGTTATCTCTTCAACCACTTTTCTTTGTTCACAATTACATTAAATTTCGGTCTAATAACTTCCTCTATACTTTCGTTGGCATTATTGTCTGTTATATCTCATTATATTGTGTCAAAACACGAAAAAACGAGACCTTAAATATACACATCTTTCCCTTATCCATTACGAGGGTCTCGTACTGGCCGACTTCGTGCCTCTAGGTTGCATACGAGGGAGTATTGGTCAGCTGCCAGCTGGTAATAGGTTTACGGGCTACGTGAGGCCACACAGGTTCATTAAGAGTGTGCCACATTCGCCGCTAAGGCTACTGGGGACGCTGACTGACACTCCCTCGTTTAAATTCGCGTATCTACCCAATAAAGTGGCTGGGAGGCTAGCCGCCGTAGTAGCTCAGTGGTAGAGCATCGAATGCGTTATTCAAAGGTCACAGGCTTGGTTCCTCCCACGGCAAGTTATCTTTTCACCCACTTTTCTTTGTTCACAATTACATTACACTTCTGTCTAATAACTTCCCCTATGCTTTCGTTGGCAATATTGTCTGTTAGATCTCATTAATATTGTGTCAAAACACGGAGAAACGAGCCCTTAGGTATACACTTTTTTCCATTATTCATTATGAGGAGCTCATACTTGCAGACTTCATACTCTTACGTTGTCTACGAGGGACTATTGGTCAGCTGCCAGCTGGTAATAAGTTCACGGGCTACGTGAGACCACACAGGCTCATTCAGAGTGTGCCGCACTGGCCGCCATGGCTGCGTTGAATTACACTCCCACGTTTCATCATCATCATCATCAGCCTGACTACGTCCACTGCAGGACAAAGGCCTCTCCCATGTTCCGCCAGTTAACCCGGTCCTGTGCTTGCTGCTGCCAATTTATACCCGCAAACTTCTTAATCTCATCTGCCCACCTAATCTTCTGTCCCCCCTAAACCGCTTCCCTTCTCTGGGAATCCAGTTAGTTACCCTTAATTACCAGTGGTTATCCTGTCTACGCGCTACGTGCCCGGCTCATGTCCGTTTTCTTTTCTTTATTTCAACTATGATATCCTAAACTACCGTTTGTCCCCTAATCCACTATGCTCTGTTCTTGTCTCTTAAGGTTACACCTACCATTTTTCTTTCCGTTGCTCGCTGCGTCGTCCTCAATTTAAGCTGAACCCTCTTTGTAAGTCTCCAGGTTTCTGCTCCGTAGCTAAGTACCGGCAAGATACAGCTGTTATATACCTTCCTCTTGAGGGATAGTGGCAATCTACCAGTCATAATTTGAGAGTGCTTGCCGAATGTGCTTCACCCCGTTCTTATTCTTCTAGTTACTTCAATCTCGTGGTTCGGCTCTGCGGTTATTACCTGCCCTAAGTAGACATAGTCTTTCACAACTTCAAGTGCACTATCACCTATATCTAAGCGCTGCTCCTTTCCGAGGTTGTTGTACATTACTTTCGTTTTCTGCACTCCCACGTTTAAATTCACGTATATACCAAATAAAGTGGCTGGAAAGATAGCCGCCGTAGCAGCTCAGCGGCAGACCGTCGAACGCGTCATTGGAAGGTCGCAAGTTCGGTTCTTGCCATGGCAAGTTATCTTTTCACCCACTTTTTTTTCACAATTATATTACAATTCAGTTTAATATCTGCCCCTATACTTTCCCTGGCATTATTGTCCATTAGATCTCGTATATATATATATATATAAATATATATATATATATATATATATATATATATATAATATGTGTGTGTGTGTGCGTGCGTGCGTGTGTGTGTGTGTGTGTGTGTGTGGCAAAAACAAGCCGAGACTGTCCACATAATTTCCAGTGCAATACAGCAAAACCGACAAAACATTAAGACACCGCCAACGGAAAACATTCAGCACTCTGCCGGATCACTTTGCACGTCAGCCCTACCAATGCTACTTGGATAATTTCTTCTAGGTGGCATACGACCGACTTCTTGCGATAGTGGTGGCGATGGTGCAGCAGACGCAAGCACCTAAGTAGCCGTGAAGTTGGCTCTCCCTTAAAAAAGGGTCATTATTTTTTTACACACGTGAGCGCAGTTAGCGAATAGAGAGGCGAGCTCTGCCAAATGCGCAATACGGCTGCCTAAAGGTAGCATATACCTACAATGCGCCATCAGCGCAACAAATGGTCACTTGCGACCACTTTAGTTCCTCTTGGCGCGCTACAAATTGTCGCCTCTACGTCTGCTACACTGGCATTTTACGCAAGTATGCGCGTGAAGGCACCATATATTATGAAACAGGTAGGCTTTCAGAAAGGTAGAGGGGCAGAATCCTTTGCGGGACTTAAAGTAAGAGAAAGAATATAAATTGTACGGAATCAATCGTGTTTCCGGTTTTACAGAAAGCACGGACTTGCGACAGATTGTTTTGAAAGCGCGATTCAAGCAGCCGGCTAGCCTAATCAAAGGACAGTTTACACCGTCAAAGTTTGTAGGAATTCTTTCTTGGCAATTTGTCAACTTATTGTTGCGTAAGCGGTTTCCCTAAGTCTTCCATCTGTTCACTCCTTGCAATGGGTGCAAGAAAAGTATACAATTGCCGAACAGCACGTGTTCCACTTTTTTCGGCGCTCAAGTTTTCTGTGCTGTAGTTTAGCTGCCACAACTGCATGAGTACTTCATTAACTTCGCAACCAGCTAGTTTTCACGTGATACGTTTGCTTTCACGCAGCATAATAGAACCGCGTAATGTGGCTTCTCCAGCACGCACATTGCTGTTAAGGGCAACGGTAGTACAATGGGAAGAAATTTTGGATTCTCGTCGTCCAGAACGCATTTAACTAGGCATGCAGGCTTTCTTTCTTACATCTCCCGTTTACAATATACGTAGTCTACGAACTACGCCACTAGACAAGCTGCAGTATGGCGGAAAAACTGTAGCGGCGTATAAGGAAGAATTGTTGCATCTGTCAATGGCTTTCCGCCATCTAACGGTAGACTGCAGTCTCGAGATCACTGTGTGAGCCGCCACTCAGTTCTGTCAGTACTGTGAAAATTTTAGTTATCTTGCGTAGAGCGTAAATTCAGAGTGAACTAACTACAACCTCTACTACTTCAGTTTATGATACAGATATTCATACGCGACATTACGAAGCCCCGCTTTTATCCTGACACAGCTTCATGAGTGAACTGCGGCACGGAGCATGTCAGTCGCCTTTGTTACGCCTGCACCGCGGTGCCATTGTGTCAGCGTACGTTTCCTATACTTATTACCACTAACGAATACTTCCAATCTCTCTCAAATGCTTTACATTGCAAGCGAAACTTAGGTCAAACACTAACTCTGCTGTTTGGACCTTGCTGAAGTTATGCAAGGTGCGCGATTTTTTTTCTTTTTTTTCAATTCGAGTGTCAGGGGAGTTACGACAAAATCTAGCGTTGTTTAAAGCACGGCCTTTGCGCAGTACCGCAGATGATACCTCAGAAATCTGCGTAAATCCAACGGTAAATGCTGCGTATATCTCGTTATGAGTAATGAAAAGTGAGTATGGCACATGGCAAAGCCGTCTAGCGTGGCGTGCTGCAAGGGAAGGGTCGCAGGTTCGAACTCTGGGGGCGCGCTTCGGAAATTTTAGGGTACGGCACCTTAGGGTATAAGCTTGTCCCTTTGGCGTTGTCCGGCACAGCACCTGCAGGGTATTTACTATACGCCTTCATGATGAATAATAAACGCGTTAGCACATGCAAGGTACCCGATGACGATGACGTTGTCATCACGGCACAGCGTATGCAATGTACCCACTATACATGATGAAGCTGATAACGAATAAGAAAAACTAAGGGACCTTAAAGCGTTGCTCTTATGAGTTGGAAGCTGTAGCGATGTCCTATTTTGACTGCGCACTTCAAAGACTGAGTGCATGAAACGTTTTTTCAATTTGCTATGCGCCCACTATAGGTGACCTGAAGGGAATAGACGAAATTTCGTGTGTGACTTTTGCAGTGGGTGACCATCTTTAAACCGCGAAGCCATTATTAGAATCACATGCTTTGACGCCTGCAGTGGGCGCTTGTATTATTACTGCCATATCTCAGGTTTTATTGTGACGATTACATACAGGACGCGTGTGTTTGTAAAGCATGCAAGTTGCTTTCACTGCATTTGCAAGAAGACAAAGTTATTTTTCCTGTATTCATAAGCAGACGCATGGCTTTCTGGTAGAGCATCCACTTGACGCGCAGACCACCCGGGTGCGATCCCCACTCGGACCCAAACGACCCGGGTTTTATCCCCGCTCTGATCCAGGATTTGTTAATATTTATTTATTTATTTATTTATTACCATTTTTCTCGTTTTTTTGGTTTCGCATAAGATGACGACTTTTCAGTCACAACCAAAGATGCCGACAATAGAATTGCTGTGAATGAGCTCTTTAACAATGTCGCGTTAAGAAGCATGTTCCGGATCACCAATTCTCTTACTGCCATCGCGCACAGCACAAGCAAGGTACCGGCTATACGCGATGATGATGACGGGAAGAATAAGCGCATTCAACACCACACATTCCCATTCAGCAATGGATGAAAATGATCGTGAAAGCGCTTTCACCTGCGAAAGGCTAAGCGGCAACACCGACTACAAGCTGGTACTCCGAGGCCGAGAGCTCAGCATGCGGTGGCTGAACGTGTACGCAGACTCCAAGCTACCCCAAAGATAAGAGCTCGGAAAGCAACGGCGAAACGTGAATGCCGACAGCAATTTTCTACCGCGGAGTTGAGGGCGCGAGAAGCGGTGGTTCAATGCCATATACGCATTGTATACACTGTAAGCATGCGTTGTCACTCATTTACTTGCGCGAGTGAACAATGACACGGGTTATTTACGCTAATATCAATCCCCAGTGCTTCGCCTACTTGCCTTGATTCAGTTCTTGAAGAAGCGTAGTTTTTTTTATTTGATTGTTTTTGTTGCTGCTATTGATATTGCAAGATAGTAGCTGCAAGCGTCGGGGTCATGACGACGCTTATTAGGCAGAATCACACTCCATCAACGCTTCGAACGAAGAAGACGTTCACTGTGATACTGATTATAAACTGATGAAGGAGTGAAGGTCAGATGATGTTAATATTGCGCTTACACTAATTTCCCTCCCGCGCGGAATCGGTTAACCTGGCCACTGTTTATGACAGTGCTGTATGTCGCACGAATGGTTTTAGACGCGACACGTGAACAATCTCCATGCCATGAAAACGGCCATCGGAATGCATGAGAACACGAGTGACTTGATAGTTCCCAAGAGATGTCGGCTTGACTATAGCGTAGGGGCTGAAGAAACGTGAACTAAACTTATCACACAGGCCATGAACTCGCATTGGAGTTCACAACAATATTTCGTCTCCAGTATTGAAGTGAACGGCGTGGTGGACGTCATCGTAGCGAGCATTTCGTTCTTGCGGGCTTGCCTCTGTATTGAGATGGGTGCGTTGGCGACAAGCGGCCAGGAGAGAAATTAAGCGCTCACTCGATTAAACCGACGAGTTCACAGAGACGTCAAAAAAGGAGACTTCGAGTGGAGATGTTCGTTGACGGCCATAGAGGAGAAAGAATGGGGAATATGCCATGGTGCGCTGCGTAGTGGTATTGTACGCAAAGGTCACAAATGACAGGATGGTATCCCAGTTTCTGTGGTCGGCTTTAATATACACAAATATCATATTGGACAGAGTTCGATGGAAGCGCTCTGTGAGGCCGTTAGTCTGGGGATGGTAGCTGGAAGTCGTCTTATGAACGCTGTTACATGCGCGGAGAACAAGTTCGAGAAGTTTCGAGAAAAACGCCTTGCCGCGGTCTCTCAAAAGAATGCGTGGGGAGCCATGTCCCAGAAAGATTGTCTCCAGAAAGAAAGTATCAATTTCTTTCGCCGAACGGGAAGAGAGTGTAGCTATTTCAGCATACCTTGTCAAGTGGTAAACTGCTGTGACAATTCAGCGCTTGCCGCTAGCAGATATTCCTAGTGGTCCAAATCGATCAATTCCAATGACTTAAAAGGGAGCGCCAGGGCACGGGGTTGTAGGAGTTGGGCCGAAGATGAAGTCGGTCACTTGCGGCGCTGGCAGAGCGAGAATGACGCAACAAATCGGGCTACGAAGGTAGAAAGTCTAGGCCATAGAAAACGACTGCGGATGCATTTATAGGTTTTGTTAAAACCTAGATAACCAGTCTGAGAGTTATTCTGAAACGCTTCTAAGATCTGCGCCCTTAGGGAACAAGGAGTGACGGAAACCTTGTGCTGTCCTTCAGGGGGGAAGACAAAGCGGTAAAGGCTTCAGTTTTCAGTCTTTAAATTCTGCAGCTGCCGATAGGCGCGGGCGTTGGGAGGATGATACGAGCCTGGGAGGCAATGCAATATAGAGCGGCAGTAGGCGTCACTGCAGTGGTGCGACGCAAACGTCTTGTTGCGGTAGGCAGAAAGAAAATCGAAAGCGGCGACGGAATGAACTGATGAAGACGCGTGGACGGGGTCGCTCACGGATTGCGACAGGCCAGGTGTGTCTGACGAAGATACTAAAGGACAGCGGCTAAGGGCATCAGCATCGTTGTGTTTCTCGCAAGATTTGTAGGTAACGTGGAAGTCATATTCTTGAACACGAATGATCCAATGACCGAGACATCCGGACAAATTCTTTAACGTCGACAATCAGCACAAAGCGTGGTGGTCAGTGACGGCGGTAAATTGGCGGCCATGAATTTAAGGTCGAACCTTCTGGATGGTGTAAACAACAGCGAGGCACTTCTGCTCGGTGATGACGTAATCTTTCTCGACTTCTTTGAGGGTGTGACTTGCTTATGCGATCACGCGTTCGCGAGAACGCTCTGTTCATTTCAAAAGTACAACAGCGAGCCCGTGCCCAC
This sequence comes from Rhipicephalus annulatus, assembly GCA_013436015.1. NCBI lineage: Eukaryota > Metazoa > Arthropoda > Arachnida > Ixodida > Ixodidae > Rhipicephalus > Rhipicephalus annulatus. The sequence continues at coordinate 18,021 of WOVY01014874.1, read as the reverse complement.
TGAAATCAGTATACAGGAGAGTGAATGTAGTGTTATTGAAATCACAAAGCAGTGGCTCACGTTTGAGGGCACATTTGAAGTTGTCAAAAGCCGTTTGCACTCGTCCGACCATACATATGAGCTTGCCGATGAGAGGAGTTGGTGAAGCGGTGCATCAACAGTGGCAAAATCTTGTTGAAAGCGCTAGAAGTACGATGCAAGGCCAAGAAAGCTATGGAGCTCTTTAGAGCGATGAGGCACCAGAGAGTGAAGAATGGCGGTAATCTTGTCGGGATCAGGCCAGATGTCATCTTTGCTAACGAGATGTGCGAGTACTTTAACACTTTGACTTGCAAAGTGGCACTTTTTGGTGTTGAGCTGGAGACCAGCAGCTGCGAAAAACGTCAGAACTTCGTCTAGGCGCTGCAAGTGTTGTTCGAATCGAATGTTAAAGAAAATATGACGATTTCAAAGTAACATAAGCATGTCTTTTACTTAAGGCCTCGCAATACAGTGTGCACCATTCAGCAAATTTTGCTGGCACTATGCAGAATCCGAAAGGCATGGCGTTAAATTAGCGAAGTTCATGAGGTGTGACAAAGGTAGTTTTTTTTCTTGTCATCCCCGTGATTTAGAATTTGCCAATAACCGGAGCATAGGTCAAGACTGGAAAAATAATCCAATCCTTGTAAGGAATCTAAAGCTTCATCAATGCGAAGCAAGGAACACACGTCCTTTCTGGTTATTTTGTTCACTGCGTAGTAGTCAACGCAGAATCGCACTTAGCCGTCTTTTTTGCGCACAAGAACGACAGGCGACGACCAAGAGCTTGCGAAGAGGTGGATGCTAGTTTGCCTGAGCATATCAGCAACGTGCTTGTTGATGATCTAGCGTTTCGCTGGAAGGAACACGGTATGGCCAACGACGGACAATAGAAGATCCGTCGGTGTGTATTCGATGAGGCGCCGCAGATGTCTGTCCTAGAGCAGTAGTACGTACGTAGAAATGACACTCTCCACGTCAAAACTCATGGAGAGTGTCCATAAAATTGCTAGTTCTATGAAACACACTATTGTGCATGTCACTCGAATCATATATTTATGAATATATTAGTGTCTTTTTAATTTTTCTCCCAAGTGACTCTTAACTGAAAACTCCTGTAGCTGTGTCAAAAACATTACCATTATATTTTAGTAAGTTAGCCCACTATAAGGTCACAGTTTTTTATTTAGAAGCATAACGGTTAAGCTCTAAAGATTTACTTGAAAATCAGAAGGCTGCACAATTTCTTCATTGTGGTGTCTGGCTGCAGCACTCGCAAGTCTAAGTTCGTGGGTCCTGGTGTATCCCTTGCGTGGACTTTCAGTTTAGCGAGCTGCAGACGCGGATCTCAGGAGACATGTGTTAGGAAGCACCTGTTGATATCTGTTCTTTTAGCGGGTAAAATGGTCCCACCTGCTCACAATCGAACTCAATATATTACCATGATGATCTTTACTGTTTAACAAGAGGCCCTTGTCTTCAGTAAAAGTTTCTTCCGATGTCATAAGCACCCAAAATATGAAATTAAACCTGAACCAATCATAGATTTTACATCAGTTTGTCGAATCAGATCACAGAGGCCCCTTGAAAGAAGCGTGAGCTTTTTATCTGCTACGCCAGGTGCCGCAGTGAACCCAGCTGATAACTAGCTTTATTGACCACAACGAATTATTTTTGTTGTGCATCCTGATAGTTATTCGACATTCATCCAATGTAGAGTTACGTTCCGTTATTTATGTATCTATCACTAGTCTTAATTTGCACCGGAACCACCAATTTCCACGCTTGAGAGGTTTTTATTGATGTTCCTAAAACCAAAAGTAATTGCTTCTAGATGTGCTTGGGTGAGAAACAAGAGTGTCACTCCGTGCTCTGGCCACTAAGGAAACAAGAAGCACATCACATAAAAAATAATTTTAAATATATTGCACGAAGTAGAACAAGGAGTTGCGTATCGGTCCATGTATCCAAACCTATACGGCAGGAGGACAATAAGGACGATGACTGAGTCGTCCTTCTGACCGAAAGATCCAGTGAGGGAGCAAAGGTGCGCTTACTGGAGGTCCTGGTGCGTACACAGCAGGTGTGTCACGGCCGCTACGGTGATAGGAGTTTCAATAATGGGTCTTCTTGTTTTATACGCAGCGAGGCAGCGTTGCGACCAGCGGGCTGTTTCTACCTCTGCCGGTGCAACCCCAACGGAATGTCTTCGAAGTGCCACCTCTTTCGAGACATCAAATGAGTACCACATGTATATTTCAAGAACTAACTATTTAAATTATTGCGTGGCCACGGGAAAAGAAGTGATCCTTACAGTGCGACAGGCAAAAAAAGAAGAAAGTAACAGATTGCCCCCGGAGCTCCCGAGTGGTGGAATAAGCGACGATACAGTGTCGTCTTACAATAGTTAGCCGTGCCAAAAGCGACAGAATACACACTAGAATGAAGTTATCACGATCGCAAGTAGTTGCACTAAAAGCAAGGTAGTCTAATTATGACGTAAAATGCTGTTTATCTGCCGAAGTACTATACTCGGTATTCTAACCTTACCTATGCTAGACCAGAGACAATAGTGGGTTCAGAAAAGGTCGTCATGATTAAAAACACTTACGGTATTCCGATTGAAGAACCCTGAATTATTATTCATCATTTTTTTTCACGCAGTCAAATCAAAAGGGTGATAGAAGTGGCACTTATACACTGTGAAATCGAGAATAACAGAGAAGCGAAATGCAACAGCTGGTGACACAAGACGAAGCTAGGCATGACATCATAGCTTATGACACGTGAAAAATGTTATGACAGAGGATTCTATTCAGTCATGCAAGGCGCATGCGCCGCAGTATCACGCCAACGCTGTATTTGTCTGTACGTAACTGCACAATCTTCGTTTTGCCGCTAGACGAGAATAAGATAGAACTGGTGCCCTGAAAGCAACCTTTTGGCACAGCGGCCATGGACAGAACAGGGTATATTGCAGTGAAAAAGAAGGTTCGTCATGCAGCTACCCGCACACGTTCCGTGAGGTCTGTTTTGAGCTTTCACGTCGCCAAGAATTTGAAGACGTTCGTTCGGGTGAGCTTCAAAAAAAGTTCTCCTCAATTCAACCCATTTCATATATCTGTTCGCGTCTTTGATGCCAAACTCAAGTTTCTGGAATGCCAGTCACTAGATGTTGTGTATTGTGCTGTGCGGACGAACTACAGCACTACTGATGTGTGTGAATCTCTTTCGGGCCGGATAATATCGAAGCGTTATGACTAAGAGCTTAATAACAAAGAGGTAAAAAGCAGACAAAGTTAGCATGCCAGTGCTTCAATCTTCAGCATCAACATTTTATGGTATCTGCGTGAAGGCGAGGCAGTAGTGAAATATGTGTCAGTAATTCTCAAGCCCCATCAAACTGTTCGTCATAACTAGGAGTTTTATTGTACGGAGTCTCTAAAGCCGCCGCGTTGTTTTCGGTTGCTTAAATAGGTCAGGATGATGTGGCTCTGAACTTGCAAGTCCTCAAAGAAACGCTGTAGTGGTTTCTCGTTTGTTCGCACAATTTTAGTTCCTGAGAAGCGAACTGGCTGCTTTCGCGCCTACCCATAAAATCAATGTGTTGAAAGTTTGTACTATATACTTCTGAAAGCATTATCTATTCTCTTTCATTTTTATGTCTAAAGAAAGCTTAAATAAACAAGCTGCAGCAATAGTCGAAATGCCTGATCCGTAGCGGCACAGTAAGTGCGGTGATACGCAATGCAAGCCACCCGACAAAGACGCTGGGCATGTTTATGTGGTTCAACATGTAACGTTACGAATGGTTACTGAATACTTCAAGAAATACCAGCACGCGTAATCTCATGCGCTTTATGAGATGCCCACTAGCGGCGTCGCGATGACCGTGCACAAGCTCCTACTAGCGCCTGCCTTAGCATTGTTGGCTTCTGCCTCATCGTAACTCACCAGGCCATAGCACCTGTGACCTCGTGCTCAAAGGCAGAACGGCGTAAGCCTATGTCCAACAAAGCACCACTGCTGATAAAACAACGTAATTTGCATTTGGGAACAACGTTGTGTGTTTGACTTTTTTAAATGCTGCGCATTCTATAAATGACTTGCACTGACGTCACTGAAACAGCCACTTTGGAGCACGACCATTGTGGGAGCTGAAAACTGTGATTTCTTGGTAGTGTGATAGCTGCGTCGGATGCTCATTCGTTCACTATTCGTGCATAAAGAACGGACAACGTTCCAGCTACGTTGTTATCACAATAAAGCAGGTTAATCACCACGTGATTATACAGCCTTGACGTCATCTAAACAGCCTTGTTGTACGCCCATGGCGTCAAGTGCAAACTATTTATAACGCCACTAAATCGCAGTCAATATTCAAGTTTTCACATGCTGTTTTGTACGATGCCTGTCGATGTTTTTGTCTATCAGCGTTTTGTCATTTCTTGGACAGTGTGACAGTTACCTAACCTCGACATAATAACAACTTATGCATTTCACTGCGGAGATCTTCGACAGCACTCGCACGTTTTCAATCGCACGCACAACATACCACACACATTTGAAGGTCATCGATTGGAACTTCATTTGAACGTCAACTGAAGAAATGATGGGCCAACTCCTCGAAGGGAATCCTGATGTGATACAAATCAGTAGCGGTGCGCACGTTGTTGACCAAGTTGAAATGGGTGTCGACGCGGGTGCTGGAAGAACTGTTTGAAGCGAATCTGGGTGTAGCGTTACCTCGAGTGAACGTTTGTTTGAATCGCAGACACGGGAGGCGGGTTAGCTTTCGCGTATGTTTCATTGAAGATAAAAAAGCCGAAAGAGTGTTTTCATTCGACATTCCGCAGAGATGGTGAAGTGTGGGAGCAGTGTGTTGCGTGAGGGCGGAGAAGCCGGCAGCTGCAGGCGCTGCGGTAAGCGTGCTGCGGGTGAGGGAAAGAGTGACGTCAGTGCACAGCTGCGAAAGAAGCATGCGACGGGAGCATGACGCTAACGCCCAGCTGCGGTGGCACCTACTTGGCACCGCTACAACACCTGCAATGAACGGAACGCGTTGCGGTGCGTTCGTACGAACACACGCACGTACGGCGTTACACACGCAAGTCACAGAGCTGCTACGCATCTAAATCCCAATGAGCTCCGCTTCGCGAACACCAATGAAAAACTGAAGCTAGTGGACTTCATTTCGTCAGTCTAGAGCATTTCTATGTTTCGGAAGCCTTTCAAATATGTGGTATCAGTGCTCTTTATTAAACACTCTTCTTAATTCAAGGTGGTAGTATAGCCATCACCTTTTGTAACCACAAATTATCACATGACAAAAATGTGAGTACTGTAGCGCGCACGGCAATTTTTAAGTTTATTGCTTTCATTTGAGCGGAAGTTGTGTTTAGCGGTATTTACTCTATTTCTGTGGCACGTACCTGTTTTTTGGGGCTAACTAATGCTTTCAATTTTAGTGGATCAATGGTGAGTAGTGGCATTTACCTATTGTCGGTAGCGCATACGCATTCATGATGCCCTAAGTGCTAAAAGGAATTGCGGAAGTGAAAGGCTCGACCAAGAACAGCTTCGCTTTTAAAAAAAATTCTGGGACGTGATACAAATTGTGCCATAATAAACATTGGAAAGAACGTTCCGCCTTCGAGAGTGTAGTGCGATAGCTTTATCACACTCCATTTTGCATCACATACTCATTTCTTTGTCAAGCTTTGTTTCTAGTTGCACCTCAAAGCCGCTGTGGGGAACGTGTGAACACGCCACATTGGCCTTTCTGAACATTATTAAGGTGCCTACAAGAGTTACAGCTGTGACGCATCTACAACGTTTCTGCAAGGCAATACGAGCACGTAGCAAAACACTTTGTTAAAACTGTCGGTAATGACACTGATCGTAAATTATAGATCCGCTCTATGTAATGTAGGTTGTCAACGTTCACAAACCAAATATTCGTTAAAATATTAAGATAGCTTGACACCTGTTGCAATTCAGTGCTTTTGACACGCTATATAACATCGTGTAAGCTGACTCCTTGTCCAACATGACGACTGTATAGGCTCTTTTTCCTTAGCAGCTTCAGGCACTGGCGCCACCCTGCAATGAAGTACTTGCCTGCCGCGAGACACTTTTCAACTTGTTCGCAAGTATGGGGTGACAAACCTGTTTTACTCTGCCTTCCCCCCCATGAGTGCGCGTATATATATATATATATATATATATATATATATATATATATATATATATATAACATGAAAAGAGGCATGTGACCGGGTTTTTTCGGTGGGTGGGGGGGAAGAGAGGCAAGGTGTACTGTTTCGGAAGAAAGTCTTCATGAAAAAGAAAAATAATGTGTCCCGGGAATATATAAAGTGTCTAATAAGTAGCATAAAATGAGAACTTAGTGGTATTCAGCACAAGAGGGGAGGTAATCGGTGACGAAAAGCAAATGTTTACACTCGGGAAAAGCTAGTGCTTGCACACAAAAAAATACTTTCCTTCCAAATATACTCGACTACGAATGACTATACAGAGAGAGTAACTGCAAAATTACTGAGAAAAACTAATTGAGTTAATGGCAATTCAAGGAATTCAGACGTCCACTTACGTATGTTTGAGCAAACAATAGAAATATCGGATGCTCTCTCTGCTGGACATCTCACACTCTGTCTTAGCAACAGGTATGTGAGGAGAACGGGAGCTATTTTATCGCAGATACTCTGAAACAAAAAAAAATGTGCAGATCCCAAGTACTTGGGAATCGGCGTTGTGCGAAGCATGTGGAGGGACGGTGACCATGTTGCAAGCATTTATTGAGGGTAACGTCATGAAATGACGCTAAGTATATTTACAAATCTTTCATGCACCGCAGACATGTTGAAGAGTTGCAGATATTATTAACCAGTTGTTTACACTTGCACAACGATGGCAACTGGAACATACGTATTAGTAAATGCAGAAGCTGATATGAAGCGCTGATGGTCGTGAGGATGCTGGCCGTGGACACTGCTACATAAATAAACTTCAGTGCATGCAACTAACCACCATTGACATTAGCTCGATGGGACGGCTGTATCCGAGGAGTACCTTTGTAATGTTTATAAAATTAGGTAGGAAGCACTGCAACCAATATTCACGTTTCACGAAGATTTGCGTCTATTTGAAAAAGTATTTCCGAGACCTTGCGATGCTCTGTGGTAAAATGCTTCATTGCCACGCAGAATGCTTGGGTTCCATTCCAGCTGGGACCCTGATAATTAATATTTGCATTCGTCGGGTCGACGCTACCAATGTCGGGTATTTCTTAACGCTCACGCGGTAAAATTGCCTTTGTGTGTTTTCGTCGTTCATGAGTAGATACTAAGTGTCAATCACCTGTGGCACATACTCGCATACCAGCGGCACATACTCGCCAGTGGGTATGTGCCACTGTCTTGTGGAAATTGTTTGACGACGTACGCGACGGGATTGTGACATTACTCATGTCCTTACCATCGCGTCGTATTTGTCAAACCATCTTACCCTCCCATGCAAATTTTGGTTCATGCCAAGTTAAGGGGGTGACCACGAGAGCACCTGAACATAAGCGGCTAGATAGATAGATAGATAGATAGATAGATAGATAGATAGATAGATAGATAGATAGATAGATAGATAGATAGATAGATAGATAGATAGATAGATAGATAGATAGATAGATAGATAGATAGATAGATAGACGGACGGACGGATGGATGGACGGATGAACGGACGGATGGACGGACGGATGGACAGATGGATATGGATATAGATACGCTCAAAGTCGCTGAAGTTTGCTAAGAAATGCTTCGCATTAAAAAGACACACATTTGTGAAAACAATTTTATTAGACAGCAAATAACGAAAACGCCGATGCTTCCCTGACACAAAAGAGGCAGAACGTAAACATCTATTTTAGCAAGATATATTAAAGAGTGGTACTTCGAAGGATATTACAGTCAAGGACAATGCAAAAAAAAGCTAAGATGTAGCCTGGCCGAAGAGAGCGGTTTCACGCTACAATTTTTATGCGTCGTCGTTTCTCCATAAACATAGCGATAACTTCGTCAACACTAACTTGTATTTGGTGAATGGACACTAGGGCTAGACCATGAAGCCGCTCGTGTTGCCTGGAATACCGGTAGGCCAGTCCCGCAGCTAGGCCTCAGCTTGCCTGGCTCGGTTACCAATGGTGGCGTTTGCACCGTCGTTGCCCAGCGTCCTGATTCGTCTTCCAGGTTCGCCTTCACTCCAACCGTGAGAATTTAGGTGCCACAATGGCCGGGTAGCAGTCGCAACCCTCGTTCTCTCCTGCTGTTCGACTGCCTCGACCCGCCTGGCTTCTCAAGCGTTCCAACCTCCTTCGTCTTCTTCCAGCTCCGTCAGGAGCGGCGCCACCACGCACCACACACCTTTTCATCCTCTTTTCACCTCTAAAACTACTTTATACTCAAAAATGTACTCCACTCATCACAGTGTCACAGTGGCGGCTGCTTCACCCCACCGCGGTGGTCTAGTGGCTAAGGTACTCGGCTGCTGATCCGCAGGGCGCGGGTTCGAATCCCGGCTGTGGCGGCTGCATTTCCGATGGAGGCGGAAATGTTGTAGGCCCGTGTACTCAGATTTGGGTGCACGTTAAAGAACCCCAGGTGGTCTAAATTTCCGGAGCCCTCCACTACGGCGTCTCTCATAATCATATAGTGGTTTTGGGACGTTAAACCCACATATCAATCAATCAATCAGTGGTGGCTGCTGTTACATGGTTTTTATCACGTAAAAAGGCCATGCATGGAGCAGAAACTGGCACTTTGCGCTGCCGAGACCTTACCGCGTTCTTCTATAAAACAATGTCCTTTGCGATCAGTGCTTCCTAAACTTCAGAATTTAGAGGTTAACGTTCCTTTGATGTCTTTAGTATAACGGTACGGCGCCAAGGACACATCGACAATGAATTCTGCCAAGAGTCTAAATAACCATACGTTTCGGTACATTGCAACCAGTTAAAATACTGGAGATGCATTTTCCGACGTGCTGACGACAATGCAGAAAATCATTAGTTAACTTTTTGCACAGCTCAAAAAATTATGCCGTTAGACGCGTCGTAGTAATCTTCAAGTACCAAAGCTTACCCAATTATTCTTATTTTATGTAGTTGTCATTCCTTTTTTTTTCCAGTGGTTTCTTGCGAAGCAAGGGCATTAGTTGCAAGAGATCCATACGTATACACGACATGACTACGGGACGGTGCTGACCTAGAGATCAATCCTGGCTGCACCGTTCAAATTTTGATAGACGTCAATTACAACAGGTGCATGTATTGTTTGATTCCCGAGTGCAGTGTAAATAATACTAGATGGTCGAACTTTCTAAAGCCCTTCACTACGACGTTCCATTTAGTCACTTACTGTTTCCGGCAAGTAAAACGCCAGAAGTTAGCACGACTCCGCCTTAACCGTTCAAACTACTCGCGATTACTCTTTTTAACAAAGCAATTATTTCAGCAGTGTGAACAAGACGAGGACTAGAGAAGACATGAAAACAGGTCCTGTTCCCATGTTCCAATTTTCGTCGTTGTTGTTTCAAAGATTGTATTTATTCCTACTATTCATTATTGCAATGCACTCTCTCCCTGAAATATCCAAAGGGGTCAAAGGAGCATAGTAATAATTAAATTTCAATTGAAGTACCCTCTATAACCAATACAAAAGATATGAGTGAACTTTAACCATTCGTTATATTACACTACGTAGCCATTTGAAAGCGTTTACCTGCTGGGTTTAGGAGGAATAACTAGCCAATACTGAGATCATCTGAGTACTTTGTGCTGGATAAAGGGCTAATAGTGACAAAATATTACACAGTCCGGATCCTACTAAAGAGGAGAGGAAATGAAATAGGCACAATAAATTTAACATTGCTTAATGTTTCTTTAAGACCATTGGTCCACAAGAAGCAAAACAAACCTTTCAACTTCTGTGCTGAGGGACGTCTTGGCCAGTGTCCTCGAACCATTTCCTCCAATGAATGGTGATTGCTAAGTCTGTCTAATGCATTTTGGAATGCTTTCCGGGGCACACTGAAACAAGTATGGGTCACAAGATGGCCAATCAATTCCTCGAAGCTCCATTTATCGCATCTACGGTTGTTACTATTGTGATGCAAAATGCGATTGCATTCGGGAAGCCTTGCCAAACCTCAGGCAGCGCAAAAGCGTCTTCTCAGCTTGAGATGTTGCTGACGGAAGAAGCAGCTTTATATTTGCATGCAAGGGGTATAGTCAAGCGTTGAAAATTTTGTCAACTTTACCTGTTTACGTGTCAGCGAGTGAAGCGTTGCATATGCATCGGTTCTGGAAAACTGTTCCGCAATGAAGTTGATCCCATCATGGGAGTATCGTTTGGCCTCTTCTGCATGGTCGTTACATTGTGTTTAAGGATGGTTCGGTATCCACTGATACGCCTATTTGTGCTCTTTCTTGGTTGCGTAGTGTTTTGCATACAGTTCATTGAACAGCAGCTCCTGCACTGGAGTGTGTCACCGTTCCTGGCTGAGCCGTATGACCGATTGCACACTCCTAACAGTCGGACACACAGTTGGCACACACGCTCAGGTCATGTCGATGGAACCCGCGAGTGCAGGCAGTTGTAATATTACTGTTGTGCATATTGTGAATTAAGCAACCTATTTTTCAGCTATTTTCTTTGCCTTCTTTTTAGAATGCTCGACTTCACCGACGACGGGAGACGTTCCCTTTTCAGTGCTAAGCGCCTTTACGGTTATACGTAATTCCACGTAAGAGCCAGTAACTGAGAAGTTGTACGTTGGTGGCCGTCATAAGGATATGGGAAAATGCTCAGCAAGTTCATGGCATTGCAGATTCTAAATCGTTATCGTAAAAATACTTCATATACAATGAATTAACAGCGCTTGAAGAAACAAATTAGGTTTCACTCTCTGAAAATGTGAATACGAAGAAAAGAGAACATTTTACACACCATATATAATTACCGGAGAATTGTTTGATAAACTCAATTTTTTTAGAAAGCTTTGCTCACCACTATGGCCGTAACCACTATCGCGAAATTTAAAAAAAAATGAACCGAGTACGAAGGACATAGCTGGGCTCCAACCTGGGTCCGCTGTGTTGCGGCCCAGTATTCTACTTCTGAGCCACGCCGCTGCTTGAAGTTTGTTCGCAAAATTCCCTTAGGCAGGCTTGATGTCGGGAAAGCAATCTTATATTATGAGCAACAAAGCATTTTAGAAGAGTAACAGAACAACAAGGTGTAACAAAATACGAATACCGTAACGAGTGGGTCCTTTTATGCTCCAACAAACTTGTTTTTGATCACCTATTGACTGTGGTGCATAACCACTTCAGGCATAATTCCTCATCTTCGTCAGCCCCTACATGAACAATTGGCACAAAATTCTTTGCAAGTGTTCAGCGCATACAACGCTTCTCAGAAGAATGACGAAAAATAGCATAGCAAATGCAAATAAATACCCCAAAACTATTACTAATAATGCCGTTGTGAGTACCCAGCCAGTGTGCCTGCAACAGTTACCCAATGAATGTTTACAAAATCCTGTGAAAGGCTCCGCTTCTAGCTTTCGCTGTGACTGTGCTGCGCCTTGAACACAGGTCGGGCGTTTTTTTTTGTACATGCAATGACCAATAAATTTCATAACTAATGTGCACCAAGCTTTCAGCACCTCATTTCTTTTTTTTGTAAATCATCTCTTTTTTGCCACACTAAGCACAGCTTGTATTGGATTACTTGAACTTTTGCTTTAGCACACCACGTTAACAAGCATGCACCTGATATTGCTATTTCTCAGCTAATCTATTAATCCTTCTCCAATCTGTGCCTGCGCTATTTACGGGAAAAATTGTACCATTGCCAAATTAGAATATCATGCCCTCAAAGCTTGAAATGAGCTGGCACGGAAAGAAATTCTAAGTGAATTCGAAGCCGTACCATTCTATGGTCACTGCATTGTACCTTGCCAAGCACTTCAAAATCTTGCACGATGCTTGAGTGTGCACTCAGTATAAAGTCTATTTCGTTCTTATTGTCGCCATTACGGCTCCTCTATGTCCACTTACGGTTCCATCGTTTTCGCTAGAAGGTAATCAAAATCCGTAAATTATTGCGTTCTGCGAATCCTACTAGTAGCTCTCTCTTGCATTTCTAGTAGCGATGTCATAATATCCTACTGCCTGGTCTCCAGCCTGCTTCTTCCCTACATTTGCATTAAGGTCTCCCATCAGTATAGTATAATGTGTTTTACCTTACTCATTACCGATTCCACGTCTTCATAGAAGCTTTTACCTGAAGCGTCATCATGGCTGGATGTAGGCGTGTAAGCCTGTACCACCTTCATTTTGTATCTCCTATTGAGTTTATTTACAATACCTACCACCCTTTCAATAATTGTATGGTATTCTTCTATGTTGCCAGCTATGTTTCTGTGAATTAGTAACCCACTCCAAGTTTTGTTTCTGTCGCCCCGCCGCGGTGGTCTGGTGGCGAAGGTATTCGGCTGCTGACCCGCCGGTCGCGGGATCAAATCCCGGCTGCCGGCGGCTGCGTTTCCGATGGAGGCGGAAACATTGTAGGCCCATGTGCTCAGATTTAGGCGCACGTTAAAGAACCCCAGATGGTCAAAATTTCCGGAGCCCTCCACTACAGCGTCTCTCATAAATATATGGTGGTTTTGGGACGTTAAACCCCAACATATCAATCAGTTCTCTTCTGTCAACCAAGCCCCGATGGCAAAGGACGTGCCAATTCGGTAACACCGTATAGGCCTCCTCTGTCCTCCTAACCTCACTGAGCCCTATAATATCCCAGTTAACACCCTTTAGCTCCTCGAACAGTACACCTAGACTTACCTCACTAGATAAGGTTCTAGCGTTAAACATTGCCAAGTTCATGTTCCAATGGCGGCCTGTCCGGACCCAGAGATTCTTAGCACCCTCTCCTTCGTCACACATCTGACCGCCACCATGGTCAGTTGCTTCGCGGCTTATGGGGCCTGAGGGCCGTGAGTTAATTTACAGAACGTAAACGTTTACGTAGCGTACATTACCCGCCGGGTAGGCTTCACCTTCACGGCGCTGTTTCGCAAATCCACCTTCGTTCGTAGAAACTCGCGATATCTTAATTGTAGAGACTCCACGCATCATGTCAAAATAAGCCGAAGTGCGAGAGTCAACAGGCATTACATTAATTTAGCCGGATTACCAAAGCTAAAATGGCCAAAACATGGAAGCCGCAAATGTGTGAGCCCCCAACCGACGGGATAGGTGGCACCATCCAACGTTTTCAAAATGAAACATGCGGTCACTAACACGGCTAGGCTAGACTGCACCTGCGCGCTCTATTCTTACGGCCTCCGCAATGGGTGTAGTACATGCCTCTCGCCACTCCTTTGAGGGGGGTGCTGCTACACTGCCACCTTTAGAAACACTATATATATATATATATATATATTATATATATATATATATATATATATAATATATATATATATATATATAAAATGTGGCATACCACACACCATAGAGTTTCCTAAAATTAACTAGAGGGGACTCTGGCGCTGCGATAGTTCAGTGACCATGGGAGTGATGGGTAGTACACACATTTGCCTAGTTTTCGTACTTGTGAGTGGTGAAATATACTTTCGCCTTTGTTATTCCTGGTTACGGTTTCGTTTTGAAGATAAGAACGAACCCTTTTGAAGTTTGTGACTCGATTCGAAATGATGCGTCTAATAGAATAAGGTTATGAAGCGCAACAACTGAACATTTGCTAAGTTATTTTTCGTGAAAAAACCAGCTCTAAGCCACACGAAACACACACAGAGCCAGAGCAGGCCAGAAGTACGAAAAATTAGACAAATCTGTGTACTACCCATCATTCCCATGCTCGCTGGGAGCGCCGTGCGTTGCAGCTCCCATAGACACCAGCGCCAAGAGTTCTCTATAGTGTATATTAGGAAACTCTATGCCGCACACACCTTGCAAAATCGTCTGGGTGCGCTGAATGCTTTCTTCCGTCACATTCTATATGATGCGAAAGAAACTAGGCCTTTTTCTCTCCTTTCTGCGCATCTGCTGCGATGCAAGTTGTTAAACTTCACGCGTGGTGCTTACTTTCACGATAATATTTGGACACATTTTTTTCTTTGAGCAATTGCTGCACTTTCTTACATTTTGAACGATGGTGCGACACTTGGGACTGCGATGATCGTATCAGTCTGGTATCGACCCGCCGATGAGCGTTGCTGCTTATTGTTTGCGTGCAACACTTGCTTGCTGGTTCTTGTTCAGTGAAAACGTCTTGCAACATCACGATCTGTTTTGTTGATCTCCGCTTTTCCCTTCCTTGAGGTTTGACGTAGAAGCCAAACTCGTGAAGCAGGATCTTTGTGAGGCTTCTATGCACTTCAAATAATGTAGGAAAGATAGTTCTCGAAAAGAGTAGGCGCGCACGCAGGTCAGGAATAGGTTTTCTGATGTGGAACGCAGGGACATAGTCTTCATCACGCAAGTGTCTGCTGCATACGACTGTCGATGCAGACTTGTCGTTGATGAGGAGGTTGTCTGTCGCAGTAATCTTCTGTCACCTGCCGTACAGCTCAGTATTGTTCGGGGAATTGGTGAGAAGGAACACTGGGTGTTTTCCCCGAACGGACTTGCCAATTACCGAACCACGGTGATCGAGCGGCCGTGAAGGAACACAGCAATACACCTTCACGCAGCCGATATATATTCCATGTGCGTTAAACGTGTGAACTGAAGGTGTGCGACTGCACTCTCGGCTCTTAGAAATTACTGTAGATGAACACTGACAAAGCACCGAATGAAATGCAGCTGTGGTGGGTAAATACTAGAAAATAGCAAGCCACACTAGATTTAAAAGGCAATTCACAACAACCTTTTCCAGCAAGAGGCCCCAAGAAAATTTACACAGACTTTTCAGAAAAAACAGCTGTTTACTTGCCGAAAGTTGTAATGTTGTCAATTTTTTATTTCTGAACTGCTGTTCTACGAACTAGAAAGGTAGCACAAGAACTCAATTTGCACTACAGCTTTAGTTCCGGGGCCAGCAACTGCGTACTTCGTTCGCATTCTTCATGGAGGTGGCTTGCAGTACAAAGGAAGACAGTTGACTTAGGGTCTCCGGAACCAATATTTCGGTTGGTGTTAACACTTTGACAATGCACACCATCTCTCTCTGTGCGTACGATCCGAAGACGTTATTCAGCAGCAAGGGCCCTCCTTTCTTTTTTACTTTCTTTCTTTTTATTTGCAGTTTTTCCGTATTTTATATATAACACATGTATGTGTTTAAAAATAGTTGTCCGGCCGGCAGACAAAAACTATTACCCGTGTGAAAAACTCCAAATGTATTTGTAAAATAAGGAAAAATAGATAATAGCTAGAAATTGCTAGAAAATAGAAAATAGCTAGAAACCCACGCTTACTTCTTAGTACATGTATACTTAAATAGTAATTTCTGTCGAACTGTTACTGCTTGTGGTTTGATGTACGCGCCTATAAACAGGCAATAAAGCAAAAAAAAATACTTAATGAATAGTGAACTTCTTTGGTCTATGCGTTCTTCGCATTCATGGCACACCCCGCTTCTTACCCGAGTTTGTCTAGTTGTACGACACTGATAAGCCAACTTTAGCAGTGGAGACCTTATATGCGGAAATGAATTAACTACTTTGTATCGGTTACTATTTTTTTCTTGAAACCTTTAAAGGTTACTACCGATGGGTGGTAGCGCCTAGGGTAGTAAGAGTTACTAACGGCTGGTAGTAACAGCAGGGTTAGTAACTGTTACCACCCTCGCCATTACTAACTGCGCTTACTACCAGGATTGTAACATATGTGACAAACCATTACTACCCCAAAGTTAGCAAGTACTACCACCTTTTTCTAAGAGTGTATATCAACATATCGTCTCACTGCAACCGTGCAATCTTGTTCAGAGCGTTCGAAAATATCTGTGGCACGCCACCCACGCCAGACCATCGCGCCGCATTTTTGTCTGCGTGCGCGACGCGTGGCTTCATTACACAGCCGTCGAACATAATGGCAGAGCTGTGCGCAACTCTGCTCCCGTAGGGAACATATACAGTTACTCTAAGCCATTCCGGTTTTACTCTCCTGTGCGGTAATATTTTACGAAGGAATGCGGAGAAACCAAAATTACTTGAGTCCGATCACCGATTCACGTTAACAAAGGCGCATGTCCGTGGACTCGGGCCTTGATTGGATGGCGAGAGCCCAACGCTCAGTGAAGCGACGAGCTAATGCAACTCCGCTTGCTAAATGCACGCATTACACGATGTCACAGCGCTACAAGTCACGAATCGTGAGCTTAGCGGCACACAACTCAGCCGAGCGGATTCATGATGCCCGTTGAAAGAAACCTCGAGATAACACTGTCGCGAAGCTCGCACCCACATGAAACGCGTTGTGGCCCAGGCAGAAGAACCCGCTTTCCACAAGAATTTCAGTGACGTACACAGAACATATCCTATGCCGTGCTACGTAACGTTGAACAAAGGACGCGGGAAGTTTAAAACATCCTTGGCTTAGACGCTGGGATGTGCAGCGATTCACATCCTTGCGGACAATTACTCAGTGAACGAAAAAACCCACCACACAAAAAGACACACAAGAGACAACCGCTTGACGATAGTTATAGCACGAGTACAAACGACGACACAGAGACAAAAAGTACACGAAGGACACTGTTTCTGTGTCCTTCCTGTCTCTGTGTCGTCGTTTTGTCCTCGCGCTATAACTATCGTCATGCCATACCAACTAGCCCAAGCTGCCACACTTCTCAGGACAACCGCTATTTACCTTTCTTGTAAGTAGCACTTGGCCCTTGTGTGTCTTGCTCGTGTGCTGTTTTTTTTTTCTTGCGCTAAGTAATTATCATCAATATGCAATAACTAGGCCCTCAAAAAGCCTTTTTAAGTCACATGTTAGGTCTTGCGATAAATTACCTACTCAGTCAATGTATAGAGCCCATTTTGATCTGCAAATGATTCCTAGTATTTGCTTTCCCGGCGGCATTTGTTTATATTTATATCGACATTGCCATTGAAGGATGCTTTAAGTAACTTTATTGAACCCAATTCACGTCTAAGTGGTTTCCTTTATTTTTCTCTTCGTTCACACTTAAATCATGGGATCTTGATAGACACATAAGTCACATGATTCACTCTTGATGTACAGTTATTTCACTTTACTGCAGGTTAGTTCGCTTTGTATTCACTTATGATTTCTTTTTGTTCTCCTAATTGATTGCAATCATTCTATATCTATTTAAAAGAATCATCGTACAAATTTATGAATACGAAAAATCCCGTGAGATAGATTTGCGTGGACATGCACTGCAAAAATTGGTGTACCGTGTAGCTTCCCCATTAAAAGTTGAACGCGATAGCGATATCCTGTCAACAGTACGTACACTGCAAAAAATATTTTCCCCTGATTACCTAAAAAGGTGTAGGTACCATACTGCCGACCACTTCCGTAAAAAGAAAATAGTACACCACAAATCACGTACAGCAAATAGAACGTACAGCCCGTTCAACTTTTATGCAGATCTCCGCAATGAAGAAATAAAGTAGTGGCTGCTATGGAACAACACCTGCTTCATAGGGCTATATCTCACACATTATTCATAATACTATTGCTACATATCCGTAAACAGCAAACGTGTTTCGATTAGATTCAACATGAGGCATACGTAATCAGCAGGGGCCGGATTCACAAAACTCACTTACGGAAACATTTTTGCGCAAGAGAAATTTTGTTGCGTAAGTCGATTCACGAAACTAAAACGTCGTAAGAGGCCATCGTTGTCACATCGGCCGCTGCAAAAAAAGCGCGCTGTGACTGCCCGGGACCATGTCAGCGATGGTAATGCAGTTGCTATA
>WOVY01014873.1:0-48614 GCA_013436015.1 Rhipicephalus annulatus | reverse complement strand
GGGGGGGGGGGACAAGTAGCCGCATTACCTGTTCGTTATAACCAGGTGTTTACGGCATATGTTGCAGTTTGTGACGTTCCGACTTCCAGCTTTTTGTCTAATTCATTCTGTTGCTAGTCGTCTCTAGATCTAAATTTTATTGTTTTAACGTATTGTGTGAATATTGTAGCGTCTGTTAACGGCACGTTAACGTAACCTTACCACATGTTTGTTACCTGTTTGCACTGCGCAAATTGACTGATGGCGTAGGAGTAAAGGACACCGTACAGGCGCCTGTGTTGTGCTTCCCTCCCTTTATCCTTGTTAACCCGCGCTGTGCAAGCATGTCGATATTTAATCGGCAACTATCTCGTGCTGCCATTCTAACGAACGCTGTTAAAGAGACACCGAAGTGATACATTGAATGGATTTTTATTGATGAATTACACTCGGATAACTAACTCTAATGTTAGTTTCGCAATTATTGATTTATTATTAACGGAGAAAATTAGTCACAGTATCAATTGAATATCTCGCCGAAAAAAATCTCCGCGCCGTGACGTCGTGAATTCCAAAGTTCTATTCCTATTTTGGTGACGTTGGCGGAACGAAATTCCAAGAAACTTGGTGTGCGTCGTCTATCGCCTTCTCGGGGGACAGTGTGTTTCATTTTTTTACCGTTTAGGAGCTTCGCAGGGCCTGGTAGAAGCCGTGAACGCGTATGACGTCAGGACGCTAAGTGCGGGAATTTCATTGTGGCGTCGCCACCCGCGTCTCTCTCTCTCTCTCTCTCTCTATCTATCTATCTCTCTCTCTCTTTGTGCGTTTTTTCGTTTGCCAGGTGTCTTCTCGAGGCCGTAAGCTTTGTGATTTTAACATTGAGAAAGAGCACTTTAATAATACGAAAAAAAAACTTCTTTCTCTTTAGTGTTCCTTTAACGCCATCGCGTCTGTTGATGTGTTTGCCAACATCACGCCTCACAATTAAACATTGCTGCGAGTGTTGAGAAATGAAGAGAGAAGAAAGAACTCTTTAATAAAAAGCAGAGAATTAGCCGGCATACATAAATCGCCGACTTGCCACTCTGCGTGGGAAAGAAGGATTCAGGATTGGAAGTACGAATAGGGAGAGAGAGAGAAAAAAAAAAGACGAGATATAAAGATAGATGATAGAATTTAAAAAAAAAATGAAAAGGTCACCTCTTTGACCATTCAACAACCAGGACGCGCGTTAATAGTTTTTTTCCGTGGTGTCAAGCTACAGCCGGAATTTGTCTAGCTGACCGACGCTGTCCAAGTATACGCAAACGAAAGTTTCGTAGCACGCATCTGTAACGTGGGGCAGGCTAAAGGTTGATCTGCAAGTGTTGAAGCTGTTTCGGATTCCGTGCGCATCAGCAGTACAATATTGAGGTTAACGTGGCCTTGCCCCCCCCCCCCCCCCACCCCGGCTGCATTTCCGATGGAGGCGGAAATGTTGTAGGCCCGTGTACCCAGATTTGGGTGCACGTTAAAGAACCCCAGCTGGTCTAAATTTCCGGAGCCCTTCACTACGGCGTCTCTCATAATCATATAGTGGTTTTGGGACGTTAAACCCCACATATCAATCAATCCAATCAATCAATGGCCTTGCCCCCGTGACGGGAAACAGAAGATAGCGTCCTTTTTTTTATTTCTTCCTCTTTCATTAACCTCTCTCTTACGTGGGTGGGTGGCTGATACCACTGCTCTACGATGCACCCTTGTGACGTCACGGCGGTTTTTTAAACCCCTGGTTTTAAACCCCTCGCGCTGACTGGTGTAGTAGCGCCCCCTACCAGCGAGACGCACTTCACACCGGGCGCTCTCACTTTCAACGCACACCGTGGCCTTGCTGGCTCTTTTTTAATAGAGAGGGGAAGATAGAGGTAATGGGAGAGGGTGGTGCAGGAAATTGATGAGCCGCGGCCCTTGCGTAACTCGGGCCCGTATAAGTGCCTCTTTGCTAACCGTGTTTCCGGTGCAGCCTGCCTCTGTGTCCTGCACGTAAACAGTAGCAACGGCGTATACGCGAAAATATACGTCTATCTTTACATGGCACCGGCGGTAGCTTGGCTTTAGGTGTTGATCGTTCAATCGACGCCTCATCGTATGTATAGGCGATGGGTTTCGTCACTCTTATCTGGTATGCTATACCGAAACTGCTTCGGCATCCGCGGCGTTTCGGCGAAGCGTGCTTACGTCACGAAAAGCGAGGACGTGACGACATCGCGATGAGGGTCGCTGACCCCGTTACGCGGTGACGCAAGAGGGGAGGGGAGAGGGCGGTGTGGTGAGTGCGCAGCTGCATATTATCGTATGCATCTTCGTGTTCTCTCGTTCATTGTTACACGTGTGTGTGTGTGTGTGTGTGTGTGTGTGTGTGTGTGTGTGTGTGTGTGTGTGCATAGAGTTATAGAGTGATACGCAACAGATGCGTAGTGACACCTGCTTTCACCTTCTTTTTTTTATTTTCTTGGTTGCCTTTCGCTTTCGTGCGTCCATGTTTGTTTTGTTGTTGTTTTAGTGATTGAAAAGGGAAAGGTCGGGGCGTCGAGTGAAGCTGGTCGCGATGTTAGCCACGCGAGCGACTGCTGTTGACAAGCAAAGGAGGCAGGGAAGGACCGATTGTAATAATGGCTTTTTTTTTCTTTCGGAACCGAATGTGACAGTTGCATTTTCCTTGGTGCTATTGGATACGGACCTGAAAAATTTTCCGTTGCCTGACTTTTTTTTTGTTTTTCATTTCTGCGTCAAATGGAAGGGCAAGCTTTGGAGAGCCTACACTTTGTGTTGTTAAGCGCGAGTGTACCTTATTAAAAACACACCAAAGAGCAAAACGATTTATCGTGCATTACTGAAAAGTGGGATTTGACCGTGCCGAAAGTGCCGCCACTCTTACCGCGGCACGACGTTTGCTTTAAGCGACAAAACGCGGGAAATGAAAATGCGCGTGGGACGCCGCCTTGAGTGAGATTATCGCACCGAGCTCAGTGACGTCATAGATTTAAAAGGCGTCTACCGTGTCCTACGTAGCTCTTCTAATCGATAAAGATGAAGTACGTTGTCACCTGTGGGTGCCATGGACATAGCATGTACGTAGTTTCAGAAAATTTCATCGGGTCAATGTAGTTAAAATACGACGAATTGGTAACGTCACCTGTGTAGATAACGGCGCGAAATTTAAAGGTGAAATTTCAAAACGTAATTTTCTGCTCTAATAATGAACTTGTAACAAGGAAATCTTGGGAATTAGAGTTCTGAGAGTGAAGTTTTATCTATCTAAACCAAGTCACTGTTTTTTTAGTGTCCCTTGAAATAATTAGAGGAAAATTAAAAAACATAGTTTTGGACCGTGACGTTTTTAACGGCAGCTGCGCTTTGTTGGT
Organism: Rhipicephalus annulatus; assembly: GCA_013436015.1. Classification (NCBI taxonomy): domain Eukaryota; kingdom Metazoa; phylum Arthropoda; class Arachnida; order Ixodida; family Ixodidae; genus Rhipicephalus; species Rhipicephalus annulatus. The sequence goes on along the minus strand of WOVY01014873.1, from coordinate 45,228 downwards.
GACGCACATGTGATCATTTCCTGTTTTACACCGAAAGCTGTTACGGGATCACAACTGCCAATTTTGGTGGCGTGTATAGTTGTCCGCCGATGGCAGTGTTCGTACTCGCTATCTTGCGAATGAAGAAAAAAAAGAGCTAGGATCGGATGGGATTCGAACCCAGGCCACTCGGCGTGACATTCGAGTATTTTACTATATATAACGGATCACTTCAAGGCTTGGAACACCGTCGCAAAATCAGCCTGTCAGTCAATGTGCTTTATGTGGTCCTGACAAGACGAGGATGCCCCCGTCTCTATGGACAGCCCTCGTCGCAAAAAGACCCTCTACGTGTGCCATGTCGTACAAAGAATCACTTGTACGACATAACGCATGTATAGGGTATAGGTGTAACATGCTAGTACGGGGGAACTGTAAAATTGCAGCCTGGCGTCGCACAAATGCGAATTGCGCAACGAGGGAGGAAAGGTTGGGGGGGGGGGGGGGGAAGCTTTGAATGCTTGCAGCCCATTTTTAAAAGGTTCAGCAGTAATTCTTCATCGTAATCAGCCAGAGCACAACCAACGTCCACGTATTACAAACAACGTCTGCATAACTGGCCTGGTGGGTGCTTTCCTACTTCACAAAAAAGTTATGACGATCTATGACGTAGTGAGTTCCTCGCGAGAGAGTTTGCAATGGCCTCTTGTAAGGGCCGCTCTTCTGTATAGCATTCGCTGGGGCAGCGTAGCGTGTTCCGCACAGGCCTGGCGCTTTTCTTTCGGTATACCTGACGTCATCTCAACTAACCATGCTGGTGCGTTGACTTTGCCTATTTGGTAGCTGAAATCGGAACTGCGACATTTGTTTGGTCCGCAGCTGTAGTCGATCGCCGCAACCACTGCCGCACCCTGTATCATCATCGTCATTATCATCATCATCAGCCTGACAACGTCCACTGCAGGACAAGTGCCTCTTCCATGTTCCGCCAGTCAACTCGGTCCTGTGCCATGCTGCCAATTTATACCCGCAAACTTCTTAACCTCATCTGCCCACCTAACCTACCATTTTTTTTTTCATTGCTCGCTGCGTCGTCCTCAATTTAAGCTGAACCCTCTTTGTAAGTCTCCAGGTTTGTGCTGTATACAGCGCACTAAATATATAGACTATTTTACGAATGGGTTTTAGGGACGCCAAGTTGGACTGGTAACCTTTGTATTTTGTATGCCTTATAACTAAATGAACAGTGTCACGGTAGAGGCATGCGCATGAAAGTGCTCGGGCTTGTGCATATGATGTTTCATGAGATTATTAATTCCCGTCGCGATATACAAAAACAAGAAAGCATTGACTTAACACCAACATGGTTGACGCTCAGGTGTCTTGCGGACATTTAGTCTGTATTTCGTTCACTTCCGCCTTTTTGCCCGTGATAGATTTGTGCGGTTGAACGTCCCAAAACCACTATATGATTATGAGAGACGCCGTTATAGTGGAAGGCTCCGGAAATATCGACCACCTGCAGGGGTTCTTTAACGTGCACCCAAATCAGAGCACACGGGCCTATACGACATTTCCGCCTCCATCGGGAAATGCAGCCGCCGCCACAGCCGGGATTCGATCCCGCGACCTGCGGGTCAGCAGCCGAGTGCCTTAGCCACTAGACCACCGTGGCGGGGAGCCTTTTTGCCCTACATAGCTCCCTGCGCGTACAGCAGCCCAGTGTCCGCGCCTCGGTTCGGGGCCACGGGTTTTCGGGCCGCGCGCTCCCCGCTTTTTCTGTATGCTTCGGCCGTCGTCTCGCGACGCCCTCTGCCGGAGACAGCGTGTACTACGTGTGCGCGATCTTGGTATACGGCGCGCGCGCGCGCGTGCCGTGAATATTTATGACGATTGGGGAATCGATACATAGCTTCCCTCTCCCATTTCCCCAAAATATCCCGTGGCGGAGACGCCTACTGCCCCCTCCCTCCGCGTTTCCCTTTCCCCGTGTACTCGTCGCGTTTCCACTACTGTCGTTGCGCGACCTATTGTGTAGTCGTCTCTTTAGCTCGGCTTCGGTGCGTGCACTATCGTCTATTTTCCCCCTTTCCCTCTTCTTTCCTCGCTTTTTTTTTTCCCCGCTCATCTTTCGGCCGCCCTTGTTTTTTCTCCCCGAGGTGTTTTTGCATGCGTGGGAGGCGCGCTTGGCACTGCAGTCCCCTGGCATAGTTGGTATATCATCCTTCTGTCCCGTCATACTATAGGACTGTTTACTTTATCCTGCTGCAGCTATTACCGCTGCTACTTCGCTGCTCTACTACTACTACTACTACTACTACTACTACTACTACTACTACTACTACTACTACTACTACTACTACTACTACTATTACTACTTCCACCACTACTACTATTACTACTACTACTTCCACCACTACTACTACAACAACTACTACTACTACTAATACTACTTCTACCAGCACCACCACTACTACTACTACTTCTACTACTACTACTACTACTACTCCACGGTTGATCAGTGGCTATGGTTCTCTGCTGCTGACCCGTAGGTCGTGGGTTCGATGCCGGCCGTGGCGGTCGAATTTCGATTGAAGCGAAATGGTTTAGGCCCATGTGCTGTGCAATGTCAGCTCGCGTTACAGAACACCAGATGGGCAAAATTTTCGTAGCCCCCCCTGTGCAGCATCTTTCATCGAAACATTTCGTGGTTTTGGGACGTAAAATACCAGATACTACTACTACTACTATTGTGCTTGTAGCTCAGAACTTTGTGTTACTGCGACACCTACAAAGTACTGTACAGTGGCTGCCACTAGCTCTAGATCGCTTGCGTTGATGTCGCCGAAGGCGACGTTGTTAGCTGGAAGCGCCTTTTTGGAGCACCAGCATCAGGGTGGACAGGAGGGGGGGGGGGGGGTCGTGACGTTTGCGGCGTCACATTATCAAAAATGTCACTTGCATATCCATTCGATATTCACGCTAAGAGACGTTCCTCCCGCGTCGTTTAGAAGGAATTTGTCATCAAAGCCGTCATAGTGGAGTGCCAGTACATTCAGAAGCTGCGCGCCCGTGACGTCATGTGCATGCAAGGCGTGGATATTTAGCTGCTAAGGTTCCTTGTTACATGGGCATGCTCTATTAGCCATAGTCTTCAGATAGGGAATACCCGCGCCCTGCTTGGCCGGTGACTTCCCGCACGTCGGATGCGTGAATAAATGTTGTTTCTCTCTCTCACCTCAGTTAACGTTCCTATTTTCAATCGCGAAACACGTGACTTGCTTCACTACTCTAACTATGGATAACGTTTCGCGCGGAGCAACTTGCGTGACACTCAGTTTCGCGATTAAAAACAAACGTTAACGCAGCTTCGTCGTCACTGAGGTCAGCCTGCCTGTGTAACAAGGGTATCTCGGTATACTGCTAACTCGTTTCTTTCGTTGTCGCTGCGAAATGGCTACTGGCTTTTATTGTCGCAACTGTTGTACGGAAGTGTGGCAGCTTGGGCTAGTTGGTATGGCATGACGATAGTTATATAGCGCGAGAACAAAACGACGACACAGTGTCTTTCGTGTCCTTCTTGTCTCTGTGTCGTCGTTTTGTTCTCGCGCTATAACTATCGCCATGTTGTACGGAACTTTGCCTCTTATCCGTCCCGCCGAATCGCTTGCTTTTCCCGCGCGATCCGCTCGACCTGGCCGTTCCACTGCTTGCCGATCACGGTGGTGATGATGATGATTATGATGGTCGCAGATAATCTCTCTGCCTCCACTTAGCCCCGCCAACTGCATGCTGGGACTCCTGGCGTCACGAGGGCAAGAGGGAAGAAGGGCTTAGGTCGCGCGGCGTTGGGTGGACACCGGACGTGATGCGGTTGTAAAAGGCATACCTCATGGGAGGGGGTGATGGATACAGGAGAGTGCAAACACCAGTCTTGACCCACACTGTTTCATTTTCTTTTCTCTTTTTCGTGGATTTATGCGTATGCTAGTGAACACCGAGGTCTATTCAGGACCTGGACGATATTCTTTGTTGTATCTTGAAACAGTTGATATTACAGTGTTACGTTAAAAAAAATGGAGGCTTTTTATTGAGGGTGTGGGAAGAAGGGTGAAAGGTATCCACAATGTTCTCTGTTTCGCTTCTTTATATACACACGCATATACTAAAACGCCTTCGCGGACATACATGAAGTTTTGGGACGCTAACCCTTGACAATTATTATTATTATTATTATTATTATTATTATTATTATTATTATTATTATTATTATTATTAACGTACATAAATATTCGCCGACTCGCCCTCCTCCCCTCTTCTCCTGAAAAGAATTTTTTTGGCTATGGCCCTGAGTCAGTCGCGTAGCCCGACGACTAGCACACCGGGCTGGACCCCCCTCCCCCTGCCGATATTTCTTTATGTCATGACATATATATACCCCAAAATGACACGTCTGCCTGCCCGGCCCTCACTTCAGATCGAGGTGGTGGCCCTCCTCTCCTGGAAAAAAAAATTGCCTACGCCTCCTTCCCGGGAATGACTTCCGGGAAATATTTGCGCTTCAGAACGTGTTTCTATAATAACGTACTCCGCTAGAGAACGTACTACCTCAGTGGGATTGAATAGTGGTGAAGTTAGTAAGCATTCATAGCGAGTATTCAGAACAAGTGGTCATCGAGGAATAGTGGACTCGGCGCTAGCGTTGTGTTGTCGGTGTTCTTGCGTCCACTCTCTCCATGTCCTCGTTCATATACAGCTGCTTTTTCTTATACTCGCTGTGAACGTACTGCCTGCTTAACCTCTACGTTCTGCCGCTTGTGTGGACAGTGAAACCGGATTGGACGGCAACCGCCTACTGGACAGCAAACCTTGAGCACCATTAGAAAACGCTAATCGCAACGGACAGTGACCAGCTGGCTCGCGTTCAACCGCCATTGAAGCAGCGACAACCCTGGAGCAACGTCCAAAAGGCCTCTAAAGGCGCGAAGCTTTCGAGCCGAGTCCACCCGGACTGAACCATTATTGATCCCGTGGCAATCGAAACGATCTACATGTCCAGCGTTTCGATATTGAAAGGCGGGACGCGCAAACAGGGACCCGGAAACACAACCCATGACACCACAAACCTCGGCTAATGGTCTTGATTGATATGTGGGGTTTAACGTCCCAAAACCACTATATGATTATGAGAGACGCCGTAGTGGAGGGCTCCGGAAATTTAGACCGCCTGGGGTTCTTTAACGTGCACCCTAGTCTGAGCACACGGGCCTAGAACATTTCCGCCTCCATCGGAAATGCAGCCGCCGCAGCCGGGATTCGAACCCGCGCCCTGCGGGTCAGCAGCCGAGTACCTTAGCCACTAGACCACCGCGGCGGGGCCGGCTAATGGTCTTCGTGGTGACTTCACTTCCCGGGTCTGCGTTTGCACGCCCTGTGTTTTTTTAGATTGAGCAGTTACAAAACTAGATCCGCTTTCTGTTACGCCGGCGTTTCGAGTTTTAACACTTATCATCATCATCATCATCATTGAATTCTTTAAGGCCACTTGCGGGGTATTACATAAGGGGGAGGCAGAAACACAATTCAACAGATGCATGATTGTCAATGGTACAAAGCATAATCGAAAGTTAACTACATGATAAAAAACAATGTCAACGGAAGGAAATATATATACGTGGAAGAAAACGGCAACAATTGTAAATTAACTAACATATCGAGTGATTTGTGATTAGCTGTTTAAATTTTTAAAATAAGCGAACTGACGTATGTGTACGCGCGCGGTGTCTCCCACTTCGCGTTCGATTTCGGAGGCCATACAAAAGGTGCGCAAAGCGAAGGGCCCAGCCTCGAGAGCGAATCGTGTTTGTAACTTTGCCTTTCGTTTATTATAAAAAAAAGCCAGCGAAGAAGACACACCTGCCCGACTTGCACTTGCGCGCCCGCATTTCGATGGATGTGAAAGGCACACACACACACACACACAGCCATGCTGCTACGAGCGCCACCCCGACGACGCCTTGTTTCTCTCTTCCTCTCTTTCTCTCTCTCTCATTGTCTCTCGCTCGCGGCCACGTTTTCATCCGCTCTCGATCCCTTCTTTCTCTCTCACTTTCTCCTCCGAACCGGTTCTTTCTTTTGTACGCCTTTTGCTTTCGCACTCTCTGTGCGATCCATCTTTCTTTCTCGCTCCTCTTACCTCCTCCTCGTCTATCTAGTTACTTTTTATCACTCTCTTCTACTCCTCGCTCGGTTAAATTGAGCGACGTCGTACTACTTTCGCTTTCTCTCCGCCAGGTGTCACGCTCTTCCCCTTTCTCCCCGCCCCCATACTCCTCTTCTACCTCGCTCGGCTTCACGCTTGTGATATAATGTATCTCTCCTTGACTAATACCGGGTTCCTACTTCCCCCCCTTCCCTTTATTCGCCGCGTGCTCTCTCTCGCCATGCTAGAGTGTACAACTGTAGCCATGCGAAGCTGTTCCGCCCTGTTTCTCTCGCCTTGCAGCTGGTTGCCTTGCTTGTTTTGTTTTTTGTTTGTTTGTTTTTTCGTTCCCGCTTGCTGAATTGCGTGTAGTTAGTTTCGTCATCTTCTTTTGTTGTACGCTTAAAGGGACACTAAAACGGAACAATGAAATGGCTTATATTATTAAATTGTACTCTGAGAACCAGAGGTGTGGCCATGGTGGTGGTCCCGCCTCCCTCCTCCAATTTTTTTCGATTTCGCGTTTTTTTTTCTTTCATCAATATTTTATCGAAAATTTCGGTTTTGAACCCTACAAACGCACGTGCTACAATACGCGAAGTAAGGTTGACCCCCTTACCCCCATCGCCACCCCTAGAAAAAACGTTCTGGCTAACCAGCTGCTCAAAACTCAAAGGTCTTGATTTACAAGGTCATGTTTATCAGAAAATAAAGGACACAACGGGAGTCAAAGCTTCTTTTTTATATTTCGCGCCGAAAACTGTGCTTATGACGTCCCGAATTTTAAAAAAATATATATACATTTTTCAGACTTTGGTTACATTGACGCAATTAATTCCTGAAACTTGATATATGAACTCTGCAGCCTCCTCGGAAGACAGTGTCGTTCATTTTTAGTGATTAGGAACCATGTGTGACCTTGTAGATGACATAGATATCTGCGACATCGCGGCGCTGAGTGTTGAAATCGGAAGACGCCGTCGCTATCCGCATTTTTTTTTAATGCGCTTTCACACTTACCTAGCGTCTCCTTGTGGTAAGAGTGGTGTATTCATTATTTTTAAAAGGGCGACAAAAATAAGGGGTACAAAGAAGTGGGCTCAAGTGACAAAAAAATGTGTCAGAACACGAATACAATATTTGACACGTAGAATTAACCGTCGAACAATGCAAGATAATATAGTTTCTGTAGTTTGTCAGCCTTATAGTAACAACACGAGGTAGTTACTTATTAAAACCAAGGGCTGCATAATCACATTAAATAATTCCCTGTCGAAGTTGAGTGACTTCCGTTAAGTTGTTATTACTCAACATTACAGTTCACTGTTTTCGTCTTTTTGTACAAACATAATCTCAACGGCGAAAAAATAGATGCGAGCGAGCTGCTATATAGACTGACCCTCAGCGCGATGTCGAATGGTCGCAGTTAGTCTTACAGTACAGTACATTACTATCCACACAAAGGCCCGTGTCTTGTCTTCGCTTCGAACTGGAGATTCCTTGCCGCGACGAAAATAATGATGAAGGCCCAACCCTCACACCCTCGTCTGACTCTTCTGTCAGTGCTGCACTCATTATGTTGCCGGTGTGAAGGCAGCGCTTTATCTTGCATTATGTTTAATTATTAGCCTCTGTTGCGTGTCAAATGTAGCAGTGTGATCGGATATTGGAAAAACGCTAACGAATCTAGGATCGCGCTAAATATGCTTGTCGCGAGTTGCTGTATAACGTGGTGATCCTCGCATATAATCCCAAATGCAGCGGTTCTGATTACATTTCGGGATTACGTCTACGCTGCCGGTTGGTGAGGAACGTTTCGTACGTACGCCATCATTGATCCTGATGTTCATTCGTACCTTAAGCGTCCCTGTTACGAACGCTCACCTTTAGTGAGTCCGCCTTGGCGGAACAGTGGCTACGGTGCATCATTGAGCCCCGCCGCGGTGGTCTAGTGGCTAAGGTACTCGGCTGCTGACCCGCAGGTCGCGGGTTCAAATGCCGGCTGCGGCGGCTGCATTTTCGATGGAGGCGGAAATGTTGTAGGCCCGTGTACTCAGATTAGGGTGCACGTTAAAGAACCTCAGGTAGTCGAAATTTCCGGAGCCCTCCACTACGGCGTCTCTCATAATATGGTGGTTTTGGGACGTTAAACCCTACATATCAATCAAATCAATCAACGGTGTATAATTGATCCTGATGTTCATTCGTACCTTAAGCGTCCCTGTTACGAACGCTCACCTTTAGTGAGTCCGCCTTGGTGGAACAATGGCTACGGTGCATCATTGATCTTGATGTCCATTCGTACCTTAAGCGTTCCTGTTACGAACGCTCATCTTTAGTGAGTCCGCCTTGTTGGAACAATGGCTACGGTGCATCATTGATCTTGATGTTCATTCGTACCTTAAGCGTCCCTGTTACGAACGCTCGCCTTTAGTGAGTCCGCCTTGGTGAAACAGTGGCTACGGTTTTCGGGCGCTGACACCAATGGTTACGGGTTCGTTGCCGGCCGCGGCGGTAGCTTTTCGATGGAGGCGCAACGGTAGATGTCCGTGTACCGTCGATGTGTGAGTGCACGTTAAATAACAATAGATGGTTCAAATTTCCGGCCGGAGCCTTCCACTACGGCGTCTTTCATAGTAATACCGTGTTATTGGGACGTAAAACCACATATATTAATATTTTTAATTTATTATTATTATTATTATTATTATTATTATTATTATTATTATTATTATTATTATTACCACCTTTAGTGAGCGTTTGTTACTAGGACTGCGCGAACTAAACGCTCGCTAGAGGTGAGCTTTTAGTTCGCTCATTAATTAGTTCTACTCAGTTATAGCATTTATTTAACAATTATAGACTTATTAATGTGAGTGGGGCTTAGTTTGGGGGTCGTTTCTTTGTCAAAAAAAGGGGAGAGGGGTGTACAGGTGGCCAACCAGCCAGTGACGCTGAAACGTGCGGCCGCGTTGTTTATTTCGAATCGGGATATATCGAAGCGTCTTCCGTTGTAGCGTTTTTGATTACCGTATCGACCCATTCGAGAAATGCGTGCTTCTAACATTGAAGTTGGGTGACCTCAGCTTGAAGCGTATCGAGAACGCCGAAAGGATTTTACGCGTAGCGATTGTTGCCGCGGCGGTCATCAACACTTGCTGCATATGCTGACAAAATCTGCTTGTATAAGCTATCGCAACCTCGAAGCCCCCCCCCCCCCCCCCTTCGAGGTGCCGTGTGCTAGCGTTGCTTCTTCATTTGAGTGTCGGCGCACTCATGGACTACCTGCCGCTTTAGCCCACTTCATAGCCTCCGTGCCAACTTAAAGCCAATTTGGGTTGTCGGCCACATCGTAATGGGTGCTCGAATCTGAGGACTATATATACATTTAGAGAGGGGGACAAAAAAAAAATGTGCGCGTGTTAGAATCGGGCGAACACGGCACTTCATAGTTGCTCGCGGAATGTGCGCACGGAATGCGCGCATTCCCGTTCCTCGTAATATACCAGTCCCCCGTCATCCATCTTTTAAATCTCGCGTTGCACGGATATGCACTCTTCGAGGTTACACGAGGGGGTACGTTGCGATTGGTGGAGCGAGCGAGAACGAGGAGGAATGGGGTTGGCGAATCAGAGAGTGAGGGAAACTGGTAAGGTGGGTTAAGACCTATCTACAACCTCTCTCTCTTAATTTCGCAGCCATAGGGGAGGACTGAGGACGCGTTGCGTTTCCTTCTGTTTGCCTGAGTTCTCTTTCCGTTGCTGTGCGGATGTGTGCCTGCGGTTGCGTGTGTGTTTTTTTTTTTGGCTGCTGCTGTTCCGAGGAGGATGAGAAGTGGGGGGAAAGAAGGGGGAGGCAGGATTTGCTCGCTTTTCTTTTTTTTTTCCGTCGCTCTTCCCACTATCGCGTTCCCTCCCACTCGCCGCGTTATTACCTCACCTATTTTTTTTCCCCTTCTTTTTTTCTTTATTGCGTCGTGCCAGTTCTTGGTTGCATCGTCGTGGCATTGCCGTGGTTCAAGGTTAACGTGCCCGCACCAACGTGCACGTGTGCTTCCTCCCTTCGCTTTTATTACCACTCTTTCTCTTTCTCTCTCTTTCTCAGTATATGTAGTAGTATTTTGACTTCCTTTACCCCTCTCTTACTATTCGTACCTCTCTCTTCTTTTTTTCTCTCTCTCTTTGCTGCCAGATTTTCCATCTCCCCTCCATAACGCGTTCCAGACAAAGCTGATGTGAGGATTCTTGACGTGTAGTTGTAAATGTCGAGTAAAAAAAAAGAACAAAAATATGACACAACTGCGACGAAGAAAACGTGTGTAGTTGTCTTCTAGCAAGCCCCTTCCTCTCCTCCCTCCAACGTCATCGTCACCCTCTCTCCTCCTCGCGCGTTACTTTACGTCTAGCGGCAGGGTGCGGGTGCCTTGTCATCCGGTGGTCTAGTTGCGCATATGTTTTAAATTTTTATTATTGCCATTCGCTGTCGAGATCTGGAACAACTTGGATGGTTCGCCTCGCGCATTGACTCGTGAACAATTCGTTGAGAGACTACGTAACCCAATGTAGTTTTAATCTGCTTTTGCATTGCCCTAGCGGTTGTTATGTTTCTGTGTTCCTACCAACATCTGTATTCGCACCTGACGAAATATTTTGTTGTGTAAGCTATGTAAGCCTATCATATCTCCATCTTGTTTGTATAATCTGGACGTTTTTTTTGTTGTTTTTTTTTGCACAAAAACATGCACCCACTCCTGTTATGTCTTGAAGCCGAGACATAGCAGGAGTGGGTGCATGTATAAGTAAATAAAATAAATATGTGGGTCTTCTTTCTTGTGATCCTTTGTTTTCTTCCTTTGAAATTTTAAATACTCGGCGATTCGTTGGGCGACAAATTGTTCAGCGTAAGGACTGCCATGCTGCGCAGTTTCTCGAGATAACTGCTTCGTGTCACGACGAATCTGGGCTCTAAGGATAATGTTGGTTCTGATGTGCGCGTTCGAGTAGACGTTACCTCATTACGACCTAGACTGAAGGCGGTGGAAACGATAGTATCTGCGTTTTATCATCATCAGCCTGACTGCGCGCACTGCAGGACAAAGGCCTAATTCATGTTCCGCCAGCCAACTCGGTCCTGTGCTTGCTGCTGCCGCGTTATACCCGGAAACTTCCTTATCTCATCGTTCCACCTAACTTTCTCTCTCCTCATCACTCGTTTGCGTTCTCTTGGAGTCCAGTGTGTGATCCTTATTAACCAGCGGTTATCTTGCCTTCCTGCCGCGCGCTCTAGCCGTGACCATTTCTTCTTCTTAATTTCGACTGATATGTCCTTAACACCCGCGTATTCCTTGATACACTCTGTTTTTTTCTTGTTCCTTGGGGTTACACCTATAATTTTCCTTTCCATTGTGCTCACTGCGTCGTCCTGTACACGAGTTGAACCCTTTTTGTAAAGCTCCGGGTGCCTGCTCTGTATGTATATTCGTAAGGTATGTGCGTTCCTTGGCTCTAAATTTCCCCCAATTTTGACCCCGAAGTACTGCACATAATACCGTTGCCAACTGCTTACCGTTGCTGGTGTGTTACTAGAGAGTTATAGTATACCGGGTTTACCGGGTGTACCGTGATACCGGAATCGAAGTACGCATGCGCAGATACGTACGTCACCCGTACAGCTTCCCGTACGCGCGGTATTTTTCAGATTTCACGTTACCGTGGTAGCGTAGGTGTACGTAGTGTACGTAAACATGGCGGCGCTCTCGGACGCCCGCTTCGAAGTGATTTTGACGTAGTTGGTGATTAACCTTGTCCGCCGCAAACGACTGTTCAAAGTGGTTTCGGTTTCCTTCAATTAGCTTCGATGACCGAGTATTACGAGTAAGTTGGCGTAGTTTTTGAGATAGCTTCCAATTTCGAACGCGCCTACGCCTAACTACAAGATCGATGTAAACAAATCGGCAACGTGGATGTTTTCGCATTTGGTGCGTGGTTCATATTTATTTACTTTTATTCTCACTGAAACAAACTTCTAACAATGCTTCGGTCGGTGGCATAGGCAAACGTTCTCGTTTTCTTTTCATTTTTCACTGTTTAACTCATTAACCATCTAATAGGTGGCGCCACCTTCTCAGCTGGGGCACGTAAACGCTATCCCGCTAAACTATAAGACGCTGCCCACAGCGAACGTCTGCTCCACGGTAACGCCATTCCCTGAACCTACGCTATCACGCTAAACTATAACTGTCTACTGTTTGGCTAAGCTGCGTATAAGGTGGCCGGTTCGAACCTCACCACTGCAGACACTCATCGGTCAAACGGGTACTAGTGGTCCCCGATCGCCCTACGCCGTGCACGTTGCACGATCATTAGACAGTTATAGTTTAGCGTTAGCGTGATGGCGTAGGTTAAGGGAATGACGCTACCGTGCAGCAAACGTTCGTTGTAGGCAGCGTCTTATAGTTTAGCGAAATAGTGCTTACGTGGTTTACGTGCCCCCAAGTCGGATGGTGGCGCCACCTATTAGATGGCTAATAAGGTAAACAGTGAAAATGTGAATAAAACGAGAATGTTTGCCTATGCCACCGCGCGAAGCATTGTTGGAAGTTTATTTTTGTGATAATAAAAGTAAATAAATATGAACCATGCACACAACGCGAAAACATCTACGTTGCCGATTCGTTTACATTGATCTTGTAGTTAGGCCTAGGCGCGTTCGAAATGGGAAGCTATCTCAAAAACTACGCCAACTTACTCGTAATACACGGTTATCGAAGCGAAGCCACTTTGAACAGTCGTTTGCTGCGAACAAGGTGAATCTTTCAACAACTACGCCAAAAATCACTTCGAAGCGGGCGTCCGAGAGCGCCGCCATGTTTACGTATACACTACGTGCACCTACGCTACCTTAAATCTGAAAAATACGGCGTGTACGGTAAGCTGTACGGGTGACGTACGTATCTGCGCTTGCGCACTTCGATTCCGGTATCACGATACGCCCGGTATCACGGTAAAAGCCCGGTCTCCACGTCGGCCTCGGTTGATGGGGTGCTTGGCTGCTAACGCGGAGGTCGCTGTTTCGATCCCGGCCGCGGGGGTCGCTTTTCGACGATGGAGGCGAAATGGCAGAAGTCCGTGCACTGTGTGATGCACTGAATGACCGAAATCGTTATGAAGAGTGTCCATGCTTGGGGCAACCCCTGCAGCCGCCATTGTTGTGGCTCGGTGTGGGGCTAATACGAAGGCGCCGCGGTACCGAATTTAATGGCTCAAGATCTGTATGCTAACCGGAAAGGATGTTAAATGTTCACTAAAGTAAGGAAAAAAAAACGAATTGGTTCACAGTGGATAAACTTTACTCTGATGATGTTGCTGATTTAACCATCGTAGCTTCGGTAATAAAGAAGGGAAGTCAAGCGGTATCTCTGATTTTGAAATTTCGCGCCAAACTGTCCGCGTGTGTTATTTCGTCCAAGCATCTTTCATCGAAGTACAGCTTGATTCAAATGAAGAAAAGAACACTAGAAGCGCGCGCATGTTATGCAGAATGTTGGCTCTCGGTGACCTTCGGCTTTTTGCCCCGTTCCAATTAGCGAAATTGCGTATTTCCCGTTGCGCATGCCGCCTCCATGTTGAGCGCTAACGTTAGAGGAAAGGGAAGAAGGGGAAACGGTGTGTAAATCGGCGTGATTCGGTGCGTCGCCGGGTAAGCGCTTGCACGTCTCGTTCCGCGCGGCGACCCTCGAATGCAGGTCTTTCGCGATTGCACTGCGCCTTCCACGTGAAAGCGGAAACACTTTGTCTCCCTCGCCTTGCGCGTCTCTAGGTACAGTGCCAGGTTGGGGAGGTGTATTTTAACCTGGTGACGTAACTATGCCGCGACCAACCGGCCGGGCGGGAAGGTGGATGTGCTCGGGAAACTGAAAAGGGACCTTGACGTCCAATTTTCTATCGTAGTGTGTGGGTTACTTGTACGTTGAGAAACAGACAGATGAAGTTTTCGCACAATCGCGCGAGCACCTAATTTGTATGCAGTTGACTATTTTGATGAGCATGCGAGTGGGCTGATAGTCTGGCAACACTAGCGCACTCGCGAGCCGTGACGTAGCGAGCTGCATGCTTTGCTTTGTGAGCGTCCGCATTCTGTAGACAGACAGACAGACAGACAGACAGACAGACAGACAGACAGACAGATAGATAGATAGATAGATAGATAGATAGATAGATAGATAGATAGATAGATAGATAGATAGATAGATAGATAGATAGACAGACAGACAGACAGACAGACAGACAGACAGACAGACAGACAGACAGACGTGCACCCAAATCTGAGCACATGGGCCTATAGCATTCCCGCCTCCAGCGGGAATGCTGCCGCCGCAACCGGGATTCGATCCCGCGACCTGCGGGTCGGCAGCCGAGTACCTTAGCCACTTGACCACCGCGGCGGGGCTGTGCGCTTCTCCGGAGCCTACTCGTTACATAGATGGCAATGTTGATGTGTCGCGCTAGACTCTACACAAGGTTCTAAACTTCGGTGCTCCTTTTTCATCAGAGTAGAATGGTTTGCGTGTGCCGCTTTCTTTTTTTTTTTGCATACTTGCTTTGGTTGATCGGTCGCTCGTTTGCTTCTTACTGCATAAGGTATGCTACTCTCTCCATCTCTTACAACACACACACACGCACACACACACACACACACACAGAGAGAGAGAGAGATAGACATACATACAGACACACACACATTGTATGATGAAAGCTTTATACATGTATATCGTCTAGATATGCCTGTATATATGATTGTGAGAAAGGAAGGCTACTGTTGTTTCCTTGATATGCTCGGGGATGCTGCACGGTGGATGTTGTATGTTTAATTTGCAGACTTTATTTTTAATTTCCAAAGCCTGTAGTTAGCCATATATTATGCAGGTGAGCAGATTGCGCGAGAGAACGAAATCTATACATCATAACTACACTTCTAGTACGCTCTATCATAACACAGCCATAGCTCAGTGCGTGCTGCCATATTGAAAAGCGTGTCGCGCCATCTGTTGCGCGCGTGGCGAAGCAACACCCTGCACTGCCACCCGAGCGGACGCTCCGCAAATCAAGTGAGAAACTTCACAACACGAGTCCGGCTGTAAACGGCATGTTTCGCGCTCTTACTCTCCTGGAATTTTGCGCCGATGTCGTGAGAAACATCGAGAAGACCTTCCGCGACAGTCCTGAATGTCTATACAGCACGTGCATAGCAGAGCGCGGAAGCAGCTTCGTCAGGTACAGCACTCATGGGTTTAAACAGGGCAATTTAAAGCTATATATCCAACGCACGTACTCTGTGTGAAAGCTGCAACTGTATAGAGACCATTGAAGATCGCTGGACTCTCCAGTGTGCCTTGAATAGACTCGATGACCGGCCATTTAATGAAGCAAAGATCTTAGGAGCCTGGTCGCGCAGCACATCAGCACAGAAAGCCACACGAGCCCTCCTGAGATAGTTGTCAGCAACTTCACTGAGGGACCGCCTGTGAAACTCGGCATTGTGTGTGTGATGTGACATGTGTCTATCTTTCTCTCTCTTTTTTACTCCCCTCTCCCCCTCCCCATGTGTAGGGTAGCAAACTGGACGCATAGTCTAGTTAACCTCCCTACCTTTCCTACATTCCTTCTCTCTCTCTCTCTCTCTCGTTGCCATCTTATTAAGGTCGGGTCATATCGGCGTATAGTTTCGACTTGAACGTGCTGATCACAGCCAACATTACTTTTAGAGACCAGATTGGTCGTGCCTGACGCAGTTATCTCGAGGAATCACGTGTTATCGTTGTTTTACAAAAGACACGTGATCTCGCGTTTCGCTTCGTGGGTACTGTACGCGTACTATATCGCGATTGAACGAAACGCGAACAGCGGAAAGCGTTGCCTTTTCCGCCAAGTGTTTATCATTTGGTAGTCATGCCAGGCACTCGGAACACACAGACGCGGTGCGAAAGTGCCAGCCAGAGCAACATTTTATAATGCTACGGTGACGCCGGCTGAAAGCAACAGATTCGCCTAGCGACAGTCAAGGCACGTCGCAGTTTCGACTGAGCCGAAAAAGCCACGTTTTCCGCGCCCGTTTCTTTGCATCGCGATAATACGCCTTTACAGTTGTACTATAAACGTGCCTGGTGCGTGCATCCACGCGTGAGTCGTAATATCTCCTATTATTGGCACGCGGCCTGCGAGAGAGTACACGGCATTGATTTGGTGCCGCGTATACATACCGCACGCAAATCACCGCTGTAAAGCGGGGACACCTGGTGGCGTCGCGCTTGAATAAACGCAGTAAGTTTACTTCCTCGTACATTTTTTTTACACGGGGCTCGTAGCTGTTTGCCTGCTGATTGCGATTATCCACTAAACGGCGGAGCTCGGCGTTTTTCCTTGCGGATGGAAATCTGTGCAACCGGAAAAACACACCGCACCGGCAAGATTGCCGCATCGTGTTGTGATCTTCACCGACAGTGCTGAGTAATATATCTTCTGCGCTGATTGTTTTCGCATCCAAAGACGGCACAGTATATGGTGCCCAGACGACACTTAGGTTGTAGCGGCGGGAATGGGCGCTTTCTCGTATCTTAACCCACTCGGCCCTGGCGGTGTCAATTGACACCACCGTTTCCCCTATAGTATCTCGGAAACGTAACCAATACTCGTCATTTTCGGGACGACGTACCGAAGCTGTTTCAGTGAGTACTAGGCTGACAAGTAAGACGTTGGTTCCAATTTTGTGCACATTACTGATTAGCGCGAAATAACGAGCCATTTGTTTCATTTTCTATTCTCTGAGCCCTGATGACCTAATTTTATGTCACGTTAATTAATCGAAAAATTCTTGCACCAGTGGCTATTTTTATTTTGTTTGTGGACTTCCGTGGTCCTAGCTACGAAATAAACAAGCACAAAAAATGTAACCAACCAAAATAAAAAAATACAAGGCTGAAAGGGTTAAAGTACGAGGACACGCCGCTTGCCGTGTTAACTTTATATAACTACTTCGTGCCGCAGATGCACGCTTTGGCAGTTCAGGCGTCTTGGTGCGAGAGTACGCGCCGGCAGCCGGAGTGCCTGGGTGCGAGATAGGCATGTCATATGGGCCATAGAGTTTCCCACAATACTTACTAGAGGGAACTCTGGCGCTAGTGTCTAGGGGAGCTGCAACGCACGGCGCTTCAGCGAGCATGGGAATGATGGATAGTACACACATTTGTCTGATATTAGTACTTCTGACCTGCTTTTGGCTCCGTGTGTGTTCGTGTGGCTTGAAGCTGTTTTCTTACGAAACAAGTATTAGCGAATGTTCAACGGTTGCGCTTCACCATTTTATTTTTTTAAACTTACTTTCCAAATTGGCTCACGAAGTTCAAAAGGGTTCAATCTTTCTTTCAAAACAAAGCCGAAACACAGCATTAAACGAAGCCGCAAGTACGATTCGCCGCCCGCAAGTACGAAGACTAGGCAAATGTGTGTACTATATCCATCATTCCCATGGTTTCTGAACGATCGCAGCGCCAGAGTGCCCTCTAGTTAACATTGAGAAACTCTATGATATGGGCCACAAACAGTGTCATGTGTACGCGTAAATGTTTAGCTTCATTGAGGCCTTCCGTTGGGTTGCAAGTTCTTACACGTCTATACACATGGCACCATTCCTATCGTTCGTCCGTCCCTTTGTATATTGTTCACCTTCACACCTGCGCTTGTTCCGCCGAAGGTAACAAGGAAACGTGTGACACCCATCGGAGCGTATATGTACAGCGCCGTGCTCGAGGCACATTCTTCTCTGTTTAATGCTCTTTTCTCTCGCAACCAGGTCACATAGATAGACTGTGTAGCGATGCTCGCGCTATGTCGTCGCTCTTCGCGCTGGTAATTCGTGTGTCTGCGTTCTTCCTTTCCCGTTCGCGAGGAATGTGTGTATTACAAGTACGAAAGGTCGTATATATAGACGTACACGCGCGTCTGTTCGCTTTGTATACATTGCCCGCGCGTTTCCATAGCTGCGCCTGCATATGGGCGCTAAATGTGTCCTCGATAAGCATTCCTACGTCTGTATGTGTAACTTGAGTGTGATATATATATATATATATATATATATATATATATATATATATATATATATATATATATACGTAGTCTGGCTTCGGTTGCCGTAGAATTAAGGAGAAATAAGTATACGCCTCTAAAAAACTGTTTATTGGTGACGTTTCGATTGGAGACCGATCTTCATCAAACCGTCTGATGAAGATCGGTCTGCGATCGAAACGTCACCAATAAACAGTTTTTAGAGGCGTATAGCTATTTTTCCTATATATATATATATATATATATATATAGCAATTAGTTCAACATTTTTGCTAACAGGAAGAGGGGAAAAAATTTAAAATATTGATTATTCGATGTTACGACCGGAGTCCGATCATCATGATGTTTGCACTCCGGTCGAAACGTCAAGTAATCCTTTTCTGTTTCTCTTACCGAGGATCTCGTACTCATTCCTGTCTACTACGCCTTCAGCCTCTTCGTCACCATTGTAGGCTATTTTTTTTTTGTAAATAGGTGTCTATGTGTTCCAGTTTCTTCGCATTCGGTGATTAATAACTTGATGAGTATAAAGAACTCTTACTTTTTTATAATCGAATCCGAAGGCCGGTCCTCGGCCGAAACGATGAATTCATTTTTGTTGTACGTACTTGTGCTTCTGCACGCGCACGCACACACACATACACAAGCAGCAGCAGTGTTCCCTGGGCTTATATTCGCCGTTTTCTCTCTGTACTATTAGTGTGTGTATACTCCCAGTGCGTTTTCATAAACGGCATATGAAGCGCTGCTGTTAAAGTTGGTGTGGCCTTTCCTTATCAGCTTGAAAACAGATGGCACATTGGAAAACAGGGGCCCGGCGTCTGTTGTGTACGCCCATTGCTGTGCCGTGCTGCCTCGGATTAGGCTTAGTGAGCCCCCTGTCTGCCCCCTCCCCTTCTTTTTCTATTATTCGCTCGTTTAAAGTTGCATTTCGATGACCATTCTGTGCCTCGCACTTGGACTATTATTTTTGTACTAATTGAAGTTACTTGTATATTAAATAATTGTTTAGTGTATATTGTTTTTCTCCTCTTGAAGGGCGTTTGGTTTCGTTCTATGTAATCTTGTGAGGTTGGGCGACACCTGAAAAAGAAGAGGGGAAAGGGGAAAAGGAAAATAATACATATGTGGCCCCCAGATGCCGTGACTTTCTAGGTGGCGTACGTTTTTTTTTTTTTTTTCTTGCTTTTAACGAGATGATTTGGAAGGAAGGTCTGGGGGTGTCAGGTCGTGCTCTGGAGACTGCTAATTTCTGAAAGCGTTTATCGCAGTGGTGGTCAAGCGATTTAAAGGCCAACTCCGGCGATTTTTCGAGGTCAGTGGATCTCAATGAAGTTCACTGGGTACATTCATTTGCACGTTTGCTCAATTGATGCAAACTTGCTGGTTTGAGAGTTTCGCAGATTCTTTTCAAATGACTTTTATAGCTTTCCTCGAAATGCTCACCTCGCTAGCCAAAAATTATGGCAACATTGTGTGCGTGACGTTGAGTTTTGCCTGGCGGAAGGGACGAACTGATGTGCCTGCCATTGCAGCGTCCTCTATGGATTTTTTGGGGGATCGGCTGGTGCTTGTTTGGTTGAGCGTGCGATTTTCTTTTCCGTATTGGTGGGCGTGCGATAGGTGCCAAGTGGTGTTGCGTTCTGAACCACACACTATTCGCCGTATATTTGGCTAAAACGCTTATGCTGATAAGGTGATCGCCGCGGACGGCGTGGACAGGTAGTGCCATCTGGCGGGCATTATGTGCGATCAGGCAGGTTCAGGCATCGTCAGGCAAATTTTTTACGTCACACGTAGAAGGGCATTTGGTTCGGTTTCGGTATTGTAATTTTTTTCGGTAAATGAAAATTTTTGCATTTTTCGAGCATTTCAGCTATCGGGCGCGTGAGAAGAGTAAGGAACATAAAAGCACCATTATCCTGACATGGTCGAAAAGTCGCCGGAGTTGGCCTTTAAAGGCCTGACCGCACGTATGCGTTGCAGCACGTCAGCGCGTGGGTCTTTGACGCGGCGTTGTGGTCAGGTCTTATGTCTAGCCCCCCGCTGCGGAAGGTACTCGGCTCGATGCCCAGTGCCGCCGCGGGTGTTCACCACTGTTTTTCTAATGAAGACAGGGGAATCGTTACACGGCGCACAGTTGCGTGGGCACTTCCGATAGAGCGGTCTCACCTTTCTACTTCGCTCACATCTATTTTTCCGCACACCAGCGATGTAGAAAGGAAATGAGAAGGGTAAAGCGATAAATAATGGACGGGGGAAAAAGAAAGAGATGAAAAAGGAAAACGTGCGAAGGGAAAGCATAGCATTTATCTACGCATAGCACGAGTGAGTGTGAGTGGGAAAAGGAAGCGAGGATGATTGATGCAAGGGTGAGGAGAACTCAAGGGAGGAGGGTACAGCCAAACATAATATATATATATATATATATATATATATATATATATATATATATATATATAGAGAGAGAGAGAGAGAGAGAGAGAGAGAATTTGGAAAGGGGAATTGAGGTTGAGGAAGAGAGCACGTAATAAAGAGCAGCATAGCTTTGTAAGTATAATCATGGTCCTTGTGATTGGGGGGGGGGGGCAGTATGTGGTGTAGTATAGCAAAAGGGTGGGAAAGTGAAGTGATGGTGAGGGGAGAGGGTGACGTATGGATAGTATATATCCATGTTCGAGCATAGTTTAGCAGGGCGAAAATGCTGTGGGCGCCGCAATGCTCAAATTTGGGTGCACGTTAAAGAACCCCTGGTGATCGAAATTTCCGTAGACCTCCAC
Source organism: Rhipicephalus annulatus (assembly GCA_013436015.1). Taxonomy (NCBI): domain Eukaryota; kingdom Metazoa; phylum Arthropoda; class Arachnida; order Ixodida; family Ixodidae; genus Rhipicephalus; species Rhipicephalus annulatus. The sequence goes on along the minus strand of WOVY01014873.1, from coordinate 24,148 downwards.
TACGGCGTCTCTTATAGTAATACGGTGGCTTTTGGGCCGATGAACCCCATACGTCAATCAATCATAGTATAGCGAGAGATAAGAAAATAGAAGTGAGGTGGATTAGTATTGTGAGGATGGAGCAGGAGAGCAAGGAGGAGGGTAACGCGTAGCATAGTGGTGGGCATGCGATAGGTGCCCTCCACTATGCTTCTCTCCTGCTCTTCCTGCTTCACGTTATGTTTTTTGCGCCTCAGTCTTCTGCACCAAGCGTAGCATAGTGTTGTATATTATATCTCCAGCCACAAATAATTTTTTTTCCTGGTGGGAAGGTTTTGTAACCGCCATATTGAATGTTGATGGTGCCGTCCCACGATTGCGCCCCCCCTCCCCCACTTCATTTCACTGGTAATTTCGATTTGCATCGAGGGTTGGGGTCAAGAAGGGGGCGGGGGGAGGGTTGATTTGCTCGGTATTTTACGCGGCTTCCTTATCCCGACAATCGTGTCTCAAGGCGCACCATCTGGAATCGGTATACGTGTTACGATTTACAAAGGGCCACTCTGAAGAGGCTCCGGGAAGAAAAAAAAACCAAATCGCGTTATTACACAGAGTGAGAGAGAGAAAACGAATGGAGGCATATTTTACGCGTTCTAAATTCGGCGCCTTTATTTTTGTATTTATGTCAAGAGTGAGTTATATAGGGAGGGAACGCCGAATATACAACATGCTCTCTGTGTATGGCTGTTTAGATTTGGTTTACTTTTCTTTTATTTCTTTCCCGTCTCGGAATGCTGTGCGCTCGGATGCGTGCGCGGAATGAGCTTCGGCGAAATGTATAATCCCGCGATGGCGGCGAGGTCACCGCGGGGTCATCGTCATAGATACGCCTGCGTGCGCTGGTTTATTGGTTGCGTTTCTGGTGTGGGCGTTGCGACGTGCCTTTGTCTTGTACTTCACGTATGTGTGTGTGTGTGTGTGTGTGTGTGTGTGTGTGTGTGTGTGTGTGTGTGTGTGTGTGTGTGTGTGTGTGTGTGTGTGTGTGTGTGTGTGTGTGTGTGTGTTGTCCATACAGTGCCGAAAAGTGAGTGTGGACCTGCTGGTGTAAAGTTCAGTCGCGAAAGTAAGAAATTGGCATGCCGAATGAAAAAAAAGAGGGAAAAAGAATGTGAGACAGGGGAAAAAAATGCTGACTTCGAACGACTTACCTTAGTATCGTGAATAAAGTTGTGTCTCTTCCTTGTAATTCTCTGTGTTGATGATTGGGTTTTTTTTTGTTTGTTTGTTGCCAGGTCCGCCATCACATAATACGAAACTATGCGCGGGTCTGGTGAGACCGGTGTGTGTGTGTGTGTGGGCGGACAGCTAGGCGAAGGGAGGGGGGGGGGGGCTTGTTATACATCTGCAATCGAAGCCTCCGAGAAATCGACATTGATTCACCCAAGGTGCGCACTGTTGACCTCGGAGGCCAGGTTTTATGTGTTCAGAAGAGTCCTCATCATCTTTTTTCATTCTCTTTCTCACCTTACCCAGAGCAGGGTATCACACCGGGTATTTTATTTTCTAATTACCATCACTGCCTTGCCATATTAATTTATCTTTCTCAGTTTCTCAGAAGGGTTGGTGAGCATAACATGGCAGTAAGAGACAGTACCAAGTCTAATGGCGTATTCGCTTGGGCGCTCCGGTCCTCTGGCCCGGAGTCGCCAGATGCCGAGGCAGCTGGCAAATCAGAGCGCGAGGTGCAGCCTAGCAACCAACCGAATACGTCGGCAATCTCAGAGCAGCTAAGAGCAGCGCGCATGTAGCGCCACCGTGCGGCCGGCGCGGGAAGCTCCCGGGTAAACATTTCCACGCCGCGTCGAGAAATGGCGCCGATTAGTTCAACGGATATCTGCGAACAGGTCTGGACGCGGCGACAGCCTTCTGAGCTGGGTACACAAATCTGGCCGTCGGCATCGTTCGAGCTGCGATATTCGAGGCAAATCGGGCGGCTCCTGCGTGAGCTGCTGCAACGACGGCATTGACGTTTCATGGCGCATTTATATAGCTTCGTAGGTGTGAAATCGCCACACACGCTCAAGGGTCCCGTTGCAGTCTTGTACTTTGGGACACTCGTCTGTATATTTTACTCCCTGTAACATCCTTTTATGACATGATAATAAACTGATTGATTGATTGATTGAAGGACACCGCCAGCAACGCACGCGCACGAAGTGTAACGCGCCCGGCGGTGCCCTTATCCCTTCCGAAATGCGCGCTCAAGCTGTCGGCGCCGTTCGTCTTGCGGTTCACCTGCCGGTAGCCACGTGATTGGCCGGCTTGTATCACGTGATCCGTCCTCGGCGGTCGAATCGCGCCACGCTCCTAACTTCGAAGTCGGAGCCTCGGTTAAGCCACCATACCACGGTCTTACACCGGCGACGGAGTGAGTGGTCGGGGACGCTCGTGAGTCAGAGGTCGACTCTGCGAAAGAACCAACCTAGGGAATGGAAGCTTGGGCTAGTTGGTGCGTAGCCATATTTGCAAGATGTTTCAGCGCGCGAACAAAGGAAAAAAGGACAGGGTAGACAGCAAGAGCGCTCTTTCTGTCTACCCTGTCCTTTTTTCCTTTGTTCGCGCGCTGAAACATCTTGCAAATATGACAAGCTAGGGAAGTCCGAGGGCTCCGATTCTGCCAACCGAAGGCGCATCCACTTTTTAGAGCGCCCGCCAACGCCGGAACTAATACGCCATGAAGTTCGCCAGTGGTTCGCCTGCCTGCCTTCTTGTTCTTTCTCTCTTCCACTTTCTTGCTCTGTTGTTTGTGCCGGCCCGGCTACCTTACGTACTATGTTAGGAACTACATACTTAAAAGTGGACTGAGCGGGTGGAAACCTTGGCTTATCATGTTGTAGTTCACCCCGCACGGAGCGGGGCGGATGTAAAGTACGTGTCGGCGGCGTCGGAGCGGCACCAGCGGTGCGCGTATGTATTAAACGTACAATAAAAGTCGGCGCGAAGACGACCACAACCAAGAAGGCGTGTGCGGCGGCGGCGGCGGCCACTGCGAAGGAGAGACGCTCGCGGCATACGAAATGCGTGGCAAAAGGTCAATAAACCGGGCCTCGCTTCCGTCCTTTCTCGTCCTCCTCTCTCCCCAGCCTCCCTTTCCTCTCTCTTTCTCTCGCCACCTTGTCATTGCCGCTCTTTTTTTTTCCCCGAATTGTGCTTGTACGGGGGGGGGGGGGGAGGGGGTATGTGTTTATGGGTGTACTAATACGTGGAGTTTATGTGGGTTGTGTTCCGGCGTTTGTTTGTCTATTCGATTGTTGTGCGTGCGTGTGTGTGTGTGTGTGTGTGTGTGTGTGTGTGTGTGTGTGTGTGTGTGTGTGTGTGTGTGTGTGTGTGTGTGTGTGAAATATTGATGCAGGATAAAGTAGCTTTCTTATTCCTCGCCCTTCTATATATTTATATTGTTCATTGTTCATCGCTTTCTTTATATCTTGTTTATTTTGAGCAATTGGACATTTCAGTCCTTTCTATTACACTGACTGTCATTCACGTGGTCTGCCCCGCCATGGTGATCTAGTGGCTGAGGTACTCGGCTGCTGACCCACAGGGCGTGGGATCGCACCCCGCCATTTTACGATGGAGGCGGAAATGCTGTAGGCCCGTGTGCTCAGATTTGCGTGCACGTCAAAGAACCCCAAGTGGTCAAAATTGCCGGAGTACTCCGCTACGGTGTCTCTCATAATCATATGCTGGTTTGGGACGTTAAACCCCACGTATAAATCAATCAATCAATCATCACGTGGTCTTTTCTGCGGATGCTCTACTATTTGTCGTCATCTTTTACGTGCTGTCTTTTCTACGGGTTCTTTCTGTGCGCCAGCTGTGTTTGTGTATATTTGTTTAATCATTGTTTCTTTCATTCCCATCAACTATTCCAGCTCACCGTGAATTACTTGCTAACACGGAGAGAAAAAAAAAACTTGTGGAGCCCAACTTATCGCCGAAGTTTATTTATAGCCTTTATGCAACACCACCTAGACTAGTGAATAGACTAGGTAATGTTGCTTTATGCAAGATGAGTGCCCTCGCCTTCCGGCGTCTTCCATACACTTTGTCCCAGGGTTCCTCGGTGTACTTCAGGTAGCGGTGTATGATGTTGATAGCTTACGACGGAACCTAACTACCGTACTTTCACAGTACGAGCACCAGCTAGTACTGACTTACGCATGCTTGCTGTTGCCTTATTGTATATTCTACAATCTTTAGTATTTTGATGTCCGAAGCACTTTAGGGTCCCGGTCTCAGTATTATAATGTCGTTGCTTGGTGTGATGCTAAAAGTACTCAAGTAGGTCAGAAGAGGGCGTTACAGGTCAATGCAATATCGAAGTACGCCAAGAGAGGGCGCCACTTCATCTCAAATGAAAAGTTTCTTTTCCCGCCATGGACGCTGAGCAGGCTGTGCGTGTAGAACGCCAGCGTCGCAGAAAGGCTGAAGGCCTGACCACACGTACGCGTCCTAGCGCGTCAGCGCGTTAATTTTTTTGACGTGGAGTCGCGCCATCTTTCTGCAGATGGGGAATCCGCGATGCTGCGTTAAGAAGTCACGCGGTGACCTGCTGCAACGCATACGTGTTGTGGTCAGACCTTTAATCTGTCTGTCCGAGCCAGCGAAGCGTCAGCGTCGGGAGGTAGTCGCAAATGTAGACAGTTTCAAGGTCACGAGCGGTGTACAAAAAAAAAGAGAAGAAGAAGGAAGTATGTTTATTTACAGAAAGGCAGAGAGGTCGGCCTGAGCGATAGTTTGCTCTAGCCTGCTACTCTACACTGGGGGAAGGGAAAGGGGAAAAGAAAGAATAATGGATGACGATGGTGAGATAGAGAGGTGAGTATGTAGTGTTCTTTCTAGCTGAGACACATTTTAGAGCCGCGCACATAGTCCGGTTGTTTCTAAAAAGGTAATAACTGCTCTTGTGACCGCAGTTGCACTGTTGGTGTCTGGCCAAGGGCCCAACATGGTCTCATCAGTTAATGACCTACTGCGATATTGTTCAGTAGAAGAAATCAGTGTTTGTCGTTCACGTGCGTATGCTGGGCAGACACAAAATATGTGCTCAAGTGTTTCTGGCACATCACAGCGTTCACGATTAAGACCGGTGTCACTGCGACCGATGATATGTGCGTAACGTTTAGTGTACGCTACACCAAGACGAATGCGGTGGATCATACTTGTGAGTTGCCGTTTCAATTTAGGAGGCATGCGGAACCTCATTTCCGGGTCCCATTTGTGAAGTCGCTGGTGTCGCCGTTCCGGTTCGGTCCAGTGCTGAAGTGTGTAGCTGCGCATCACGCAGCGAAGCAGGGCATTCGTGTCAGCTCGTGAAAACGCAATGCGTACTTCAGGGGCACTGCTTAAGGCATTTTTAGCTTGAGCGTCTGCCTCTTCGTTTCCCATCACGCCGCAATGAGCGGGAAAAAAAAAAAACTTCTCGTGACTTATTTACCAGCTCCTAATGTCGTGGAAACTGAAAGCACGTTTTCAATGTCTTCTCAAACGTAAGGAAACCTTTCTCTTTCGTTTTCTACATAAAAGAAACGCGCATAATGTAGAAGGGAACGTTTTATAATTTAGATGTAGCTTAAGATAACATTTATTTGAATATAACTTGCCAAATAAGGGAAGGCAGCGGTAGACAATCAGCGGGCTGTTTTTTTTTTTTTAAGCTCTTGTGATCCACCAATGCTATTAAATCACATCGGTGGACAAAACCGGAAGCCACCAAGCGTCTGTGTTTGTAAACCTTGAAAGGGTCTATACACGAGAGAGAAGTCGAGGCGCAGCGCCAGTGACATGCGACGCGACTCCACTCTGGTTACTCTGAGCTTCGGAGCAGGAGGATAAGGAAGATAACTTTATTTAGAAAAAAAAAAAGAAAGTTTAAATGTAGGCACTTGTGATCGGACCCTCAGTATAGGGTTTAGTTGGTACTAGCGGCTCGCTGGGCCTGCTCAAGCAAAGCCATTTGGCTGTGCTTGGCCTCGTCCGGAAGCCATGCCTTCTACAGCCTGTGTAACATGTCAGTAGCTAACGTGAGGGCTGTCGTGAGGGGGTCAGTAACGGGAGGGCTGTCTATGTGTGTGAGCCTCTTGGTGCATTCCATGTGGCTTGAGAGTCGGTGTGTCTGAACACCATGGACACGTGTTTCTATAAATTGTGCGATATGTATTCCGCTTAGTTGGTACAGATTCGGAAAGCTATTGGTTTGTACACGTCTCCGATCCGGGCTTTGTTGAAAGTGTGAAACGCAAGTCGTACGCCAATAAAAAGAAAAGCGAACCCTGATCTTCCGATTCGGACAAACACAAGCCAATCGTCTCCCTGACTCGCTCGCTGGATTCCGTGCCGACCGGTTGTGCCCTCGCGATCTCCGACGACAGCGCAGCTCTGGCCGACTGGGTTGGTCCTGCGCCATCTCCTGACGCCGATCCCCGACGACAGCGTAGCTCTGGCCGACTGGACTCGCCCTAGGCATCTCCTGTCGCCGACAAGAGCTCTCGCCAGTGGTGCCCCGTCTTCGGACTCCTGCGACCGTCTCCATCTTTCCTATCTTCTCCTCACTTCCATCGTGCGCTGTCCCTGCGCCTCGCTCTCTCCTTCCTATCTCTCTGTCTCTTTACCTTTTAATCCTATCCTTTCAATCCCTCCTTTATTCCCCCCCCCCCACTCGTGAGCTACTGTGGAGGTTTGCTCCCCCTGAGAGACAGTTACGGGGCTCACTTTTCTCTTCTTTTCGTTTAAAATCACTCCCCCCTCCCCCCAATCACCACCCTCAGTTGTGCTTTGCATATTCTGCAGTTTTGGAGGTGTGGAACATGCACGATCTTTTTTCGCGCCTTCTTTTTTTTTCTTCAAGATATCGAACGCAAAGGCATTAGACGATCGCGGTTATAATTATTCACTTAATCTCCATATAGCTTTTGCATGTTTGTGCCATGTTTTATTCTTTCCCCGCAATATGTCTACGGAGATAGAACGAAAGTAGATGCGACGTGCATTGTTGCCGTTCTAATTACTCTAATTGAGCTCGCTTTCACGGGGCGTAGTTGAGTGAGCTCACTTCGCGTTAATTATGCTTCGTCTGAGGTATGCGCGTTGGGCCAACAACGCTGCCTCCTTATCGGACCTCACGGTGTTGTTACTGTGTCGCCGTTTGCGCAGTTGCGCAATACATTACACGGCGCCGCGCTGGCTTACTGCATTTTTTGTTTGTTACTTTTGTACGGGTGAGGGAAGTGTTATACCTTCCCCTTCCCACCACTCCGACTTCACGCTGATGTATGCAATATAAAAGGCCCCGCCGCGGTGTCCTAGTGGCTAAAATACTCGGCTACTGACCCGCGGGTCGTGGGTTCAAATACCGGCTGCGGCGGCTGCATTTCCGATGGAGGCCGTGCGCTCAGACTTGGGTGCACGTTAAAGAACCCCAGGTGGTCGAAATTTTCGGAGCCCTCCACTATGGCGCCTCTCGTAATCATATGGTGGTTTTGGGACGTTAAACCTCACATATCAAATCAAATCATGCAATATTAAAGAGAGCGAGCATATTATAGAACGAGCGCAATAGTGATTCACTCCAGTGGTTTTCGTCGTTTGTACGTACACTGAGTGGCTAAGGAGTCTTCTCCCGCGTTGTAATAAGAAGTGCACATGTGCGCAGAAAAACAAGGAATTCGCGCTTATTCGACGTTTCCGTGTTCTCTCGAAGACGGCCGGCCTCCGGCCGAAACGTTGACTATATATGTTTTCTTCTTGGAAGGTGGTCTTCTGCGGTTCACATTGTTTATAAACACCGGTACCAAGCAAATGTGATATATATATATATATATTGTGGTGAAGCCTTCGAACAGTGGGTCGTCCTCTCCAGCGCCTTCTAGTGGGTCGTTCTTTTAGCAAAAAGGATAGCAGCTCGTGCAGAGAGTCGGTACCCGCATTGACTGTCGCTGTCAAGCATCATCGACAAGTGTCCGCCAATAAACGTCTCAACAATATATATATATATATATATATATATATATATATATATATATATATATATATATATATATATATATATATATATATATATATATATGATCAGAGTTTCTTCCGGCTACCGTAATAAAGGTTATAAACTTCGAGAATAGTGCAGTACAGGAAACAAAACTATAAAATATTTATTTAATCCTAACAGTTTCGGCTGGTGGACCAGCCTTCTTCGGAGGATGTAAGTGAAAAAATCACTTTCACTTACATCCTCCGAAGAAGGCTGGTCCACCAGCCGAAACTGTTAGGATTAAATAAATATTTTATTGTTTTGTTTCCTGTACTGCACTATTCTCGAAGTTTATAACTATATATATATATATATATAATTCGAAAGTCGCAGGTTCGGTTTCTGCTCAGGGCAAGTTATCTCTTCGCGCACTTTTCTTTCTACACATTTACATTACGATTGGGTCTAATAACTTCCCTATACATTACTTGGCATTATTTTGTGTTAGATATCATTAATATTGTGTCAAAACGCGGAACAACGAGCCGAGACACCTGCGACGCTCTTTCGCCCTTCGCTACTTTTTTTTTTTTTTTATTGGCGCTAGTATGCCCTACGGCATCAGTTAAATAAAAAGGAGAAGTTTTGTTTCCTGTATGAAGGCCAGGAGTTGTCGATGCAGTGGACCGTGCGTCCAGCGCGTCAAGTCAGGTGGTCGGCCGGGGTGGTGGTGAAGGCCGCGTAGGTGGCGAGTGCGAGCCTGGTGAAGGCCCGGGCAGGTTCCCAATAGGTGATCAAGCGTTGCCTCTGTGGCTGGGGCAACGCAGAATGGGCACGTCGTTGGGGGAGGCTGTGCACCAGATGTCCATGTAGCCCGGATTGCAGGAGTCAAGGCGGCGCCCACACGAATCCTCCTGAGCGCAACCTCCTCTCGGCGAGTTAAGCCGCCGGGAAGGTCGGATCCACGCGGAGGAATGAGAGCACGCGTGGAGCGCCGGAGGGTTTCTTTGTGCACGAGCAAGCTGTCCTTCGGGGACAAACGAAGTAGAGGCAGCGGGTGTTGAACAGTCGCTGGATGGCAAGCGGCATCTGCTTCCACTTGAGCCGGTGCAGACCGGCGGGTCCACAGAACGCGGACAGGACAGGCACATGAGTGAATCAGTCGGTGTATATCGGAGGCTATATCGATGGAGCTGGTCACTTTTCGCAGCTCTCGAACTGCCTGCGTGGAGTCCGTATATACAAGCAATTTATCGTGTGACAAAGAATCCATTTTGGATATCATAACTGTTAACCCGTCCCGTATAGCAGTGAGCTCCGCTAATACGGATGGGAACGGTGCCTCTGTTACGTAAGAGCAGATATGTTGGATTTCAGGTTGCGCGGGGCATACGAGACTGGTGTGCAGAACGCAATTATCGATAGCTGCGTCTACGTATACCGCTAGTGAGTTCTCGGTGGTAGTGACGATGCCCTCCTGCGCCGCTTGTCGGGTGGATTGTCGCAGGCGGGTCAGTGGTCGGTTGTCACTGGCCTGTGCCTTGAGCCATGGTGGAACTTCTGCCACGGGTGCGTCAGGCTGTGGCAGCGTTGAATCATAGTAGTGAGCTAGAGCTGCCGCCGCAGGAACAGCTTGACTCTTTAGGTAGCGAGCGACTCGACGCTGGTGTACAATTTCGTCGATGGTGTTGAGCTGCGCTTCCGCCTGGAGGGTCGTGATAGGTGTCATACGGGGAAGGCATGTAATCGCCCTCATGGAATCTCGGTTGGCGGTTTCGAGCAAGTCCCAGTCTCTCAAAGTCAGTCGTTGAAACTGAGCTTGATAAACGAGCCGAGGTTGTAGGATTGATCGCACCAAGATACGGGCCATTCGAGAACAGGCACCCCCCGTCTTTTGAGAGATGCGACGAATGAGATGGAGGGTATTAGCACTCTTCCGGCGAGCAGAGCGAACCCACGCATTCGCAGAGCCAGATGCGTCCAGTTCGACCCCGAGCACACGTATAGTGGATACAGGGGTGAGGGTATGGCCATTTAGGCTCAAACATATCGGCGTCTGCAGGAGGCGACGGCGACCTCGTCTGTTGGTGATAGACATGAATGCAGTCTTCGTGGCAGATAGTGTCAGTCCTATGCGCGCACACCAGTCCGACGCCTTGTCGAGAGCACTCTGGAGTGCCTCCTGCTGGCGTTGAAGGTCTGGATGTAGTGTCCACACAGTCAAATCATCGGCATACAGGAGGAAGAAGGCATCTGGAATGCGTGCTAGTTGCCACGCGAGGGGCAACAGGGCAATATTGAAGAGTATCGGGGCTAGAACCGAGCCCTGCGGTACACCCCGCTTCATTACAAAGTGTCCGGTTCGTTCCTTGCCTACTCTGATGCAGAAGGTACGGTGTGCCAGAAAAGACTCCACAAAGTCGCAGACGCGAGGCGGAAGTTGAAGCCATTGCATTATGTGATTGATCGCAGAGTGGCTGACGTTGTCGTAGGCCTTATGAACGTCCATGGCGAGAAGGGTTCGAATGCTGCTTGATCTTCTTCCCACAAGCACCATGGACGTCAAATGATCTAGGCCATCTTCCGTGCCCAGGTGCGGTCGAAAGCCAATCTGGGCCGGATGGTACCAGGCGTGCTTTTCCAGCCACCAGGAGATGCGCGACGCCAACATGCGTTCAAGAAGCTTGCACAACGTACACGTTAGAGCAATCGGCCGAAGATTAGAGAGGCTGTTCGGGTGCTTTCCCGGCTTAGGTATCGGCACAACTTCGGCATGCTTCCACGATTCAGGCAGCCCTCCGGTCGTCCAGACTGCGTTAAGCGTGTCCAGCAGCCACTGCAGTGCAGGGCCATCCATGTTCTTGAACACTTCATAGGAGATCCCATCTGGTCCTGGTGCCTTGCGTACTTTTGCCTGGTCAATTGCTGCCTGGAGCTCCGCCATCGTGTATGGCGCTTGCATGCCTTCGATGTCCGACGGACTGGGAGTCACGCCAACCTCCGGAGGCAGGTTACACGGACAGTCGAATTGTGGTGGGGCCAGGTTGTAGGCCGGGAAGAAAGCCTTAACTATTCCTGGAGCGAACTGGCTTGGCGTGCATCCAGAAGACAGACACGCACTGGCCGCTGGGTCCGGCGTACGGGTGCCTAGTTCCATACTCCGGAACGTTCGCCATATTGAGGCGGTTGAAGACGATGGACCGAGTGACGCACACCAGTCCATCCACCGTTCGCGGGCGAGACGCTTCTCGCAGCGACGCGCCGCAGCGGTGAGTCTGTTGAGGTTATCACGAAGCTCAGCGGCTGCCGGATCTCGGTTTAAGGCCAGCTCTGCACGACGGCGTGCTGCCCACAGACGCAGAAGATGTAAATTTGGATGTGGTCGGTTCTCCTCCACCCAGCTTGACTGCGTGGCGGCTTGTACAGCTCTGGTTAACACCTGCAATGGATCAGACGATGTATCAGCAATCGAGTCGTTCAGTTCATTGCGGAATAAGTCCCAGTTGGTTGTGTAGCATCGACGTCGGAGGCGGCGCTGGTTATACGCGGCCAAACCAATTTTCAACGGATGGTGATCACTCCCCCAGCAGTCTGGTTCTAGGTCCCACGAAACGTCACACATGCCCAACCACCACGAGAGATCGGGCGCATAAGGTGGAGCACAGGGATGATCCCACCGACGTGTAGAAGTAGCCGGGGCATTCAGAAGGACAAAGTGCGCGTCTGTAAATGTGTCTAGCACGATGTTGCCTCTAGCACTGGAAGAAGGGTAGCCCCACGACTGATGAGGTGCATTGAAGTCTCCCCCAACTAGTACTGGGCACCCAGGATAGGTTTGGCGCAGGTGAGCCAGCCACCCCAAACGCAGTCGAGGAGCGCTGCCACTATACGGACGCACGTAAACTGAAACCACAATCACGTCAGTACGCGGAAGTCTAACGAGCACTGCCACCACTTCTTGCCACTGGTTACACCACTGCAGCAGGGGAACCTGCGTTTGAGGATATGTAGTCACAACATACACTGCAGCCTTGCCTGGAGGTCCCAACGCATTGGTGCAGCGTCGATCAGGGATGGTTGGGGAATCATACGCAGTGAATCCAGGGATGCGTGGAAGCGAATTCGTTTCTTGTAGAAGCAGGCACCAAGCGGGGAGCTTCCCCAGCGCAAGGCGATAGCGAAGCTCACCAACTTTATTTGCAAGTCCCCGGCAGTTCCACTGCAGGACACAGTGGTGGCGCGTTGCTTTCAAAGGAGTGGTCATTGCGGTGGAAGGTTGGCGAGCACCACCTTTGAAAGCTCTTGCAGTTGCCGGGCAACAAAGTGGAGGAGCTCTGCCGGAGTCATCTTGACTGGTGCTGACGCGCTTGCGCAGGATAATTCAGGCACAGAAGCAGCGTACGGCACGTCTGTACCGCGCATCGCAGTTGGTCCAGCGGGTCGAGCGAGATGGGTTCTGCGTTGAGCGAGGCGCTTGACTTCCATTTGGAGCTGCTGTATCTGTTGGTCAAGCTTCGCCAGATCGTCTGTACCCGTAACGCTCAATTTAGGCGTATTCGCAGGCTGCTGAACACGTGTTTTGCCCCGCTTGACGGCGTCGCTGTACGTGGGGACTTCATAGCAAGCATTTTCAGGTTCTACCAACGCTGGTGTGTCCTCTTCGGAGGGGGACAACAGTTCAAACCGGTTGCTAGTCGGAATGTCGGCGTCCCTTTCTTCTTGTGTCACCGAACGCTGGCGGCGCTTGCGTTGGCGACGGGCTTTGAGAGCCTTCTGTTTAACTGGACAATCTTTGGACGTTATTTCATGATCGTCCGTTTGGCAGAGCCCACATTTGTACGTGCGCGTCTCGACGGACTCCATGGAGGTGTCTGCGGGTTGGGGACAAGAATCTCGCATGTGACCGGTACGAAAACACCGATAGCAGTGTACCACACCGGGCTTGTACACATGAAATTTCAGGATGCATCCATAGTACGTAATGCGGCTTGGTGGCGTTCGAGGCCCTTGGAGAGTGACAAGGCACGTGCGTCCACGGCCCATATAACGAGCTGTTACAATCTTGTGTGTGGAGCAGGTCAAAGCAGTGATAAGGCCCTCCGGCGATTCCCCTGGGTCAACCCCAGAGACCACATACCGACGCAAGTCCGAGCCGGAACTCAAGTACGCTTGCACCTGTACAGTACAATCAGCTGTGACTGGCAGAGTTTGCAGGTGGGTGAGGCGGTCAACGTCTGCTAGCGAACGCACCCATACGGATACGCTGTTGGTGGGATGGTGAATGGAGAAACCTTGAAACGCGGTGGTTTTGAGGCAGGTGTCGAAGGCTGACTGAAGGAGGCGATTTGACAATTTTGATACGTCGAAGCACTCACGAGGTTTTACGACGACTTTGTACTTAGACTCGGTGCCAGGCGAGGCGACAGCTGCCGGAGAGGGGCACTCCCGCTTGCTTGCCGGTGTGGCTGAAGCAGACAAATCATCTATTCCCATTTGTGAGTCAGCCACGCGTTTCGCACTGCGTTTCGGAGCGGATGATGGTTGTGATGGCTGCGTCATAAGCTCCGCTGCAGCCATCGTTACTGGTTCACATGAAGAACACGGGAGCGTTGCCGCTGCCAGATGCAACCGGCGAGACGCCGGAACTGTCCTGGCGAGCGTCCCACTCACAATGTTGAAGTGAACGGCACCAAGGGTGGTTAGTCCAGGTCGTCGATGGTGTCCGGAAGAAGAGTGCTTGGGGGCGACCCCACGGCCTCGTCCAGGGCGTCCGGCAGGTCTGTCCTTAGCCGGTGGGGCCAGAGAGCTGGGCGTCGTTGCGTTGAGCCAGGGCGCAGGGAGTCTCCCTTCGCTACTTGCAATGTGAGCGTGCGGCGGATAGCGTGTGTACAGGCCTTTGTGGGTGAAATCTGGTTTTCTTGGTTATCAGGTCTGCGTAAGAGCCCTGCCGGCACTGCATTCCCGTGCCCCTCTCCCGACTTCTCTTTACCTCCCCTTCGTTGATCGTGTATCGCTGCGTCGTATATATAGCGTGAAAGCACCGGCTAAGGTCCCTAGATGAAACTTGGGACCTTAGCACCGGCCAGTCTTTGCTGCGGCCGTTGGTGGCCGGCAGCACACGCCTGATGATGATTGATTGATTTGTGGGGTTTAACGTCCCAAAACCATTATGATTATGAGAGACGCCGTAGTGGAGGACTCCGGAAATTTCGACCACCTGGGGTTCTTTAACGTGCACCCAAATCTGAGCACACGGGCCTACGACATTTCCGCTTCCATCGGAAATGCAGCTGCCGCAGCCGGGATTTGAACCCGCGCCCTGCGGGTCAGCAGCCGAGTACCTTAGCCACTAGACCGCCGCGGCGGGGCATGATGTGACTCCGTCTGTTTACGCCGTAGTCACATCGAGTGTACAGCGATCCTTCTCCACCCCGTTTTCGGACGTGGCGCTCCTCCTGGTGCCTTCGGTTACGTGCATGCCCGCAGCCTGTAAGTGCGAGATCTACGGATGCTGTCGTATCCTTTGTCGCAACGACTTTGTGATCGGCGTAACGCGAACGTGAGGTGCTCAGCTTGGCCGGTAGCATAGAGTTTCCAATAGTATACACTAGAAGGAATTCGGGCGCTAGTGTCTATGGGAGCTGCAACACGCGGCGCTTCATCGAGCATGGGAATGATGGGTAGTACACAGATTTGTCTAATCTTCGTACTTCTGGCCGGCTTCTGGCTCCGTGTGTGTTCCTGTGGCTTGGAGCTGTTTTCTCGCGAAACAAAAAAATCAGCAATTGTTCAGCGGTTGCGCTTCAGCACCTGATTCTTTTAGGCTTACCATGTCGAATCGGGTCACGTAGATCAAAAGGGTATGTTCTATCCTTCAAAACGAAACCGTAACCAGCAATAAACGAAGCCGCAAGTACGATTCACCGCCCGCAAGTACGATGACTAGGCAAATCGGTGTACTACCCACCATTTTTATGGTCGCTGAACTATCTAAGCGCCAGAGTCCCCTCTATTTAATTTTAAGAAACTCTATGGCTCGTTTTCGGCTATCAGGGGTGGCGCCACGACCGTCTCTCCCTCTTTCTTTATTTTTCGCTTAGGGTGTGGGCACCCACAACAAGTGAGTTCCTTCACGGGTGTGGTGGTGAGGAGGTGGGAAACGTGTGTTTTGTCTGTTTTGCTTTGGGGGGGGGGGGGGGGGCTAGGCAAAAGGAGAAAAGTAGTCAGCTGGACCAGTTCGTGTGGATCCATGGTTACTACGCAGTGCGAAACAAAGGACGACGCACACTTTGAAGGAATGACTCGAGCGAGCGCTTGTCGTTGTCATGTCTTCCCGTACGCGTCGTCCCGCTTTTCGCGGTGCTTACTACCACAATAAGTTAATTAGAGCGCGAAAACTTGTCACGATCACTCACACACGCACACACCCATGCATCAAACACACAGCGCTCATGGGTGTGTGCGTGTGTGAGTGATCGTGACAAGTTTTCACGCTCTAATTAACTTTTCGAAATGATCTACCAGCTAGCCCAACAACAAGTTCTCTTACTACCACGACAAAAGGGCTAGGCGGATCGTTGTGGGAGAGGATGGGGGGGGGGGGCTCGCTGCTTCCTCCAAAACTTCCCGTTGGCGCAACTCTTGGAGGTTACGGAGGTGTATTAAACTACCAGCTTCCTGTCCGATGAGGCAACACCTCGTATACATCCGGTCACACGTCCAGATTCAAGCGCATCCAAGAGCGCGCGCGTGCTAATTCGTCGTGTCCGTCGGGGGAGGGGGGGGGGGAGGAGGAGTGATCCTCAAACGATAAGATAAAGTGAGCCCCGTACCTGTCTCTCAGGAAGAGGACACCTCAACAGTAGCTCACGAGGGGTGGGGGTAACGGAGGAATTCAAAGGATAGGGAAAAATTAAAGGTATAGACATAGAGGCGCGGGGACAGCCACATACAGAAATGAAGAGAAGATAGGAAGGATGGACATGGTCGCAGGAGTCCGAGGACGGGGCACCACTCGGCGAGAGTTCTTGTCGGCATCAGAAGATGGCGTAGGGCGAGCCAGATGCTGCGCTGTCGTCGGAGATCGTGGGGGCACAAACGGTCGGCACGAAATCCAGCGAGCGAGTTCGTGGCGAGGCGTACTATACGTATCGTGTACCTAGTGACTCACGGTTTAGGAAACGGCGCGTGACCATATAAACGATCGAGGGCGAGAGATAAAAGACCCTTAGTCGCGATAAACTGCATCACGGGCGCAGTTTTTAAGTACAAGGCTCCGCGAAGCAAAGGGTTGCGGCATTTCGGATTGAGAAACGTATACACGGTTCCTTCGCTGCGGTGCTGTTTGTGATAAGGGTTGGGCTGCAAAAGGGGTTTGTCTCTTATCGCTTTCGAGGCGAAACCATGCCGCTTTTTGCACGTCGTCTGTGGTTGGCTCCATATCTCCGGGCCTCTTAACCAACGTCGTATGCGCATATCGTCTTCTCCATACACGTCTTGCGAGAGGCGCTGCAGGGGTAGGAGCAGCGTTTTTTTTTTTTTTTAAGGAGGGGGGGGGGGTATAGCTTGCCGAAAGGAGCTTTCGTGGGACTTCTGTATGCTCGTACACTCAAACGTTTATCGTGGAATATTTTACAGCGCTACGGGTTAGATTAGTACAGAGAAGGGACAGGATGAACATCCACCAACTCTCGCCCAACTCGCGATTTCTGCTTCACTCAAAGGCTCTCAGCTCGCGCTGAGAGGAGGGGGGGGGGTACCAATTCGCGTTATCTCAACCTTTCCCAACGTAAACGCTGCGCTTACGATGGGGTTGCGTGCGGGTTGATAAGCGTTATGCGCAAGATGCGGCGTTGACGTATTATATAACGCGCACATCACGCCACGCTGCGTCGCGGAGAACGTTTAGTTATTATTTTTTTTTCCCCTTTATGCGCACTCGCTCGAATAGCGGGCGCCGGTTATTGCTTTGTAAGAGGCTGTCGAAGAAGCTGGACTGACGCTTTTCCTTCTTTGTGTGTGTGTCAGAATGGAACCGTGAGGATAGTAGCGTCGAGTTGTGGTGAGAGGCCTCGTCTCTGCTACGTTGTTCTTTTATTTCTATTTTTGGATCGCTATGCGTGATTGTTTCGTAGAGCTTTAGTAATTCTCGATCGGTTTCGTGCCTTGGTTTAGAAACGCCCGTCCCTTAGTGTTCCGTTGAGCTTAACCACATTAATGATTTATTTGTGGGGTGTAACGTCCCAAAACCACCATATGATTATGAGAGACGCCGTAGTGGAGGGCTACGGAGATTTCGACCACCTGGGGTTCTTTAACGTGCACCCAAATCTGAGTACACGGGCCTACAACATTTCTGCCTTCATCGGGAATGCACCCGCCGCAGCCGGGAATCGAACCCGCGACCTGCGGGTCAGCAGCCGAGTACCTTAGCTACTAGACCACCGCGGCGGGGCAGCTTAACCGCATTAGGACGGGGTTTATGCGATCGACAACGCTTTGCTGACGTTTCGAATGGTGAACCTATCAATCGTCGTATGGGCGCCCAGTCAACCCTTGGCGTGTTGGTCTTCGAATGACTCGTCGTTGACGTCGCGGGGTGTCGCTGTCGACAGTTGCCACGTCACGTGAACGACAGCCCCTTCTATGAAGCTTCACACGCCGAGGATGACAAGGTTGCCACGACCAAGATAAGTCGTTCAATCGAGGCTTTTGACCAGCGTGTCAAGCTGCGCCACCTATTCCTGCATAGTTGCTCCTCTTCTAGCTCGTATACAACCTTTTTTTGTTTTAAATTAGCACTTTGTGTTTGCATCCGTGCGCTCTCACATTTGCATTACCCTGAAAACGCGTGCTAGATGTTGAAACGAACACTAATGGCGTGCACCATTACGTATACGCTGCACGATTTACGGAGCTTGACGTTTGTGCTTCTATAAATATAAAGAGACCGACATCATGTAGCGTAGCTTTTGACATTGCTGGATGAGAAACAAAATGGCGCCGTTGATGACGTCACTTCATGCCGCCTCTATAATTCGAAACCACGGGATCTTCGTATTGCAATGATCATGCAACACCTAGTCATATCGTTTAACTGTTCCCTACATCCTGCGTGATGTTGTATGTCACGGATTAATCAGTCTATTACTCAGTAGGATATTGTTGCTCTTACCATATTGTGGTATTAGACGTTGGGGGTACTATTTTTCATATACTCGATTTTTTTTCTGAATGTGGAGGTTTTAAAAAATGAATCATTCGGCACATATAGCTTTCGCTTTATCACCGATCGCAGTGTAATAATAATTGATGTGTTGTTATTTTTGCTGCGTACTATTTTACTGAAACGTTCCTCTACGTGCGGTCTTCCTCGCGGTTTACGATTGGAAGCTTCAACCGCGTGACCACACCGGGTCCCGTTCATACATGAGCGGCTGTGTTCTCGGCTCTGATTGAATAATAATAAAAAAAACCTTCGGAGTGTGTGCGCTGAGATCCCGGCGTAACTAATATATGCACGCACCTAACCGCGTCGTGTACAGAGCAACGCGACGAGAGGTCTTGTTGGTGTGCGCGTACACCGGTATACAACGGGGGTTGTGCCGCGCATTTTCGGGCATGCCGATTTCATGCATCCTGCTGCCGCCACGTAACGTAGGGATTAATATCGCTCTGTGTGTTTTAAAACGAACGGGTTTGTTCGGCCCAATAGAGTGATCGCAGACCTCTCGCTACCGATTCAGCTATAGCACAGGCCTTAGGCAGCCAACAATTAGCCCTAGCAGCGAAGCGCAATAACCGTTAGTTCATTAATGGACAGATGGAAAGAAAGGGTTAACCTAGGGGTGAGGCTGTAAGTCCGAAGCGTATAGTTTTCAGTTGTGATTATTGCGCGTCATCATTCAACCGCGCTGTCAACAGGTGATGCGTTGCGCGATTCGGTGCCGCACAAGACACTGGCGCGGAGCGTAGTAGAACGGAGCGTATGAGAGTGCGGATCGAGTAGAACACTGTCGAACAAGGTTTAGAGTGAAGCGTAGTTAAGGGGAAACTTGAGCAGAGTGGAGCGTATAGTGTAGAACAGACTGGAGCATAGTCGAGGGCAGAGTGGGGAATAGTGGAGTGTGTAATTGATAGCACAGAGTAGAAGAGAGCGGATTGTATAGTCAAGTGGGACAGTGCGGAGAAGTACGGAGTAAAGGGGGGGGGGGGGGTAAACAACAAGAGGGAAGGCAGGGAGGTTAACCAGGCACATGACCGGTTCGCTACGGAGTGAGGCGTAGTCGAGGGAAGAGTGGGGAATAGTGGAGCGTACATTGTGGAACAGATCGAAGCGTAGTGGAGGGCGGAAGGTGTGTGAGTGATTCTTTTTACATTAAAAAAAGAAAAGAAAGAACAAAAAAGTGGGCGGGTAAAGGTAGAAAAATGGAGAGTGGGAGCACGAAAACTTTCTCAGAAGCGTGGAAGCAGAGCGGAGAATAGTAGAACGTTGTGCAGAAAATAGGAATAACTAAGCGCAGATGCTTGTGTGTCTATGGCGGCATTAAAAAAATGCATAGAGTGTAGTTGTTTATAACGTGAATGTCGCTGCTGTGTACGTGTTTTAGGCTTGCCATTTTGTTTTCCTTTTTTTTGTTTGTTACCTTGGGGCGCGTCTATTGCCAGGGACAGCGGATGCCTCAGCCATCAGGCGCGTTTAATTATCGCGCTTTTTTTTTAGATGCGAAGCAGTCTGTGGCGGAATCTAATCCGGTGTGCGGCGGAACCACCCCTACTGCGCGCGCGCAAGAGCTGGCCCATGAATGGATGGATTGATGTGGCTGTACCCTTTAGATCGGGCGGCGACTAACGCCACCTAGCCGTGATACTAAGTGAACCAACAACTAGATTTATCTTTTTTTTCTCCTTTAAATAGTGAAGTATAGGACTGGTACTCTGCAGTGAATGGTTGTAATTTTCACTCGTGCCTTGACTTTAGCCACCAATCAGATAACCTCCTTCTAGTTAAGTCTACCCGCTTAAGGTCTATTTGTTCTCCCTGTCCCTAAACACCAGTGTTTTGAAAAATCTCTGCGCCATCATCCTGAACTATAGGGTGAAGCCCTTTACAGAACTTTATCAAGTGTTCGGCAGTTTCCTCCTCCGCTCCGCATGCACTGCATACCGTGTCTATCCCTTTGTATTTGGCCCGATATGTCTAGGTTCGGAATACACCTGTCCTGGCCTCAAACAGTAGAGAACTACCCCGAGTATTATCATAGATCCTTTCCTTGACGATTTCCTGCTTAGAGCACTGCCAGAGCGCGCTCCTCATTCGCTAGCACGTTTCGGCCTGTCTATAAGGGGCTGGGTAAGACGTTGTGGCCTCCCCCCCCCCCCCCCCTTGCACACCCTCTGCAATCATGTCCTGGCGTCGGGTAACGAGATTCTGCAGACGATCGGACGAACCCACGTGATCCCACGTGGCGTGGTGATGAACCCGCATGGCGGTCTCCCACAATAGTTTTTGGGACAAGTAACAGCATCAGAAACTGCAATGTATACTCATGGTGCACTCCACTTGAGAAAGAACTCGTTAAAGGCCAACACCGGCGATTTTTTCGAGGTCAACGGATCTCCGTGAAATTCGCTGGGTGTGTTCCTTTGCACGTTTTCGTCCTTTATGCCAAATCGTGCTCTGATCGTTTGCAAATGAATTTTAAAGATTGCCTCGAAAAGCTCACCTCGCTTGCCAGAGTTATTGGCAACACTGCCCGAGTGACGTCATGTTTGGCATGTGACGCAGCCGATGGCATCGCATGCTTTGGCCGCTGCAGCGTTTATTGTGCTTGCCACAAAGGCGACGGCTGTGGTGTTTGGCACGGGGGTATAGCACGGGAATGCTTTCTTTCTTCCTCTGTGGTTTGGCCGGTGCTTCGTTGGACTGGCTTTCACAGATTTCATACTCCGCGCCGGCGGAACCAGTATACGGCCTCCGGTTCTTTCCAAATAGTACGTCATACGCAGACAGGGCACTCGGATGGGTTTCGGTATTGCAATTTTTGCTTGTTAAAATTTATTTTTTACGAATTTCCCGAGCATTTCAGCTGTTGGGCTCGTGACAAGAGTGTCTTAGGAACATAGAAACACCATGAGCTTGACTTGGTCAAAAAATCGCCGGAGTTGGCCTCTAAAGGGCCAGTAAACAACCCCGAGGTCCAAAAATTCTTTTAAAGAAAAATATGCGCACTTTTGCTTTGTGAACATACTGCAGCAAGAATTTTGCGAATACGTGCAGTATTAAGGAAGCTACAGGGGTTAGAACATCTGTTTCAGTTGGTTTCGAATTTTCGCGCGGCCTCGCCACCCTACTCACTCACAGGGAAGGGAGGGCGTAGCCAGTCGTCGTGACTGGTTTAGACCAATCGATGAGCTGCGCGCTACGTCAAGTCGTCGATGGGAGGGTACTTTGCGTTACTGTGCGGGAACGGAGGATTCTTCGGGTAGGGTGGCTAGAATGAGGAGGTGGGAAAAGCGGCCGCTGAAACCTGTCCCCAGAGCGCGCCGATGCCGCTTGGAGCGCTGCACGCAGAAGCGCGGGTACCCTTGCGCAGGCGGCATACGAATGAGCGCGCGCTACTCTCCGCAGAAATCTCTCTCGCGCAGTTAGACGCAGGCGCGTAGCTGGGGGGGGGGGGGGGCAAGGGCCTATTTCTCCCTAGTTTTTAGCAAGTGCCCCCCTCCTCCGAAAAAATTTTCTTGCTACGGGCCTGCTCTCACGCTATATGGCGGTCGCCTATTTTGGGTAAAAACCTTTTTTAATGAGCCAATGTACGACAATACATGGAGCTTAAGCCACGTAATGCCTTGCGTGACTGAAGTATCTCTTTATTTTCTCGCCTCTAAAAACAATTCTCGAGAAGGCATATGAGCGAGACCTGACACCAACTTTTGTGGATTTCGTAATATTTCGGTTACTAACGGCAGAACTGCACGGGTGTTACGAGACGTTGCGATTACTGGAAGACTTCATATTGCTTAGAACATGTTAAGTTCCTTCATCCACGAGCAGAAACGTCGGTACAAGAGCATCGTTTTGCTGTTCCGCCGTGAACCCATAATCTTGTGCGAGTCGCAGCTTAAATTCTCACATGGCATTCAATTATCGGTTCCCGAACGTAGAAGTTTTAGCAGCCTACAATTGCTCATTAACTTAGACGAGTAACTCTATAAGAGCGCTAAAACTTACGTATGCCGCGAAGCCTGTGACTCGAGAATTGTCCCCAGCAGCAGAAATATAGGAGACACTTTTTAACAAAAACATAACTTTTTTTCATGCATGCCTAGGTATTCATGCTCTGCCACTAGAGTACGCGTGGCTTAACTCTCTGCCCTTTCTTTTCGTCTTCTTTTTGGTTCATGCCTTTCAAAAAAAGTGGACACGAGTGAGGCAATAAAATCGTGCCACACTTTTGGTCAAGAGAGCACCATGCTTTGGGCAGCCAATTTGATGTGTCTCGCCAATCCCCTTCAGCATCTCTATGGCTGACTTGGCGTGAAGACGTGCTGAGCTCAAGAAAAGAGTGATTTTGTCCTCAAGGTTCAGGATGAGGGTATAAAGGGAATTCGATGGATACAAAAGTCCGCGAGATCCCACAGCTTGCTTGCCTGGGCTGGGAGATTTCCTGGCACACTTTCTCTCGAGACAAGACAGGCGTTCTTGCACTCATCACAATTATTGCTAAGTATACGCTTTCTCGCAACGTAACCTGCGACATATTGTACAAGGTGGGAGTCACTTTGCTCAGCAGTGTACGATGCATGATCTATCGACAATCCTACAGCATCAGATAGAAGTCTTTCATTGTCTTTTTCACCATCTTCCGTTTCATGCATCATTCTTCTACCGACAAAGAGACTCCACCACTCCGTCAGCACGTTGCCGCCCTTGGGACTCTTCACCAGGCTACAGAAGCTAAGACATCTATAAAGAAACAATGCATAACTTACCCTCAACAGCAGTCAAATGTAGAGAGATATGTAACATGTTTACACTACAGGCAACATTACGTGTGAAAATTGATATTTATATACCTCATGATGACAACATACTGTGCAGGGATGGGGTGATCATTGCCACCGCCTGCCTGCCGCACAATTCCAAAACAGTGCTCAAGGCAGTCTTGGCTTAGGTGAGCAGTCATAATGTATTTGAAATGAACTTCCTTAGTCAGGTACTTCAGGAGGTGCTTCGTACTTTACAAGGTCCCACGCAATCCCACCGCGGTACTTTTGGTTAGAAAGCCAAGCCATTTTGCATGAGCTTCCACAAATAAAGGAACTTGAGTGCCTGGTCTAGCACAGCTTCCTTTTGGCTATGAAGTCTGATACAAAGTGGATGAAGCGTAGAAAAATTGATGCCTGGCCAAATTATTGACAAGGCAAATAATTCACTTTTACCGTGAAGCTTCAGCTGGGAATGTGGACGTCATAACCTCAATCGATTCCGCCATGAGACCAATGACGAGTCTTGTTAGCCCAACATTTGCGTATCGAGCCTCAATTTGATCTTTGTAGAAATCCATACCTCGAGTAACTTGCGGACTGAAAACATGAAATGTCAATTCCACTCGCGTTTTCTCGAATCCATTTGGGAAGATATGCGATCGATTCAGCTTTGGTGGCCACTTTCAAGATGATGGCACTGTTGTCAAGCTTCCACGCGGCGGACACATGCTCCCAGTGAGCTGTAAAGTTTACACGTTGCATCAGGACTGTTAAGCATTAATATCAGCAGTGAGCAGTACGTATCACGTATACAAATTCCACAGAATTATCAGCGCAAGCCTACCCATCCGTTGTGGGTGTTGAAGCCGTGCTTCATCATTGTGTTTCTCACACATTTCATCAGGCGAGGGAAATCCGAATAAAGTACAAAAATCTGTGTTTGTCGCACGGATGAATGACTCTGCACTGAATGTCATTTAGGGTGGCGCGTATTCCAAGGATGTTCCACCATGGATCTGTTCCATAGTGCATCGTCACAGCAAATGTAATCCAAGTAGAGGCCGACTTGCTCGCATAGAATCGTTGCCTCTATTAAAATTTATGTCAGTAGCCTGGCTTTCACGTTCCCGCTGGACGAAAATAACCTGAAGAGAA